>ML781333.1:368437-394526 GCA_009831015.1 Picea engelmannii
CAACAACCTATATATTCAATTGAAAGTAAATTGCAAACAACCTGTGTAGCCATGAAACCATCGTTCAAAATTGATTACATTGGAGTACCCTAGGGTAAAGACTCATTTACCACTGGTAGACAGAATCTAAGAAGTTTTGTCTAAATTCCAAGATCAGAACTTGAATACCTTTTCAAGCAAGAAGGCTTCCCTTGATCTGTTTCCCTCGAACTGTATAAAGTTGTAGAGATAAAGGGTAGGCTTAGTAAACCATACTATCCTTGTAAATGGAAATTACTTATAATAAATGAGATAAAATAATACTTATCTTGAGCTCGGTGAAGGACCAAGTCGCCACTGGGACTTGTGCAACGATCCGTCCACGACCAAAGGGGGAAAGTGGATCCATAATCCAGCTGATGGGTACCCTCACAAAAAAGATTCAGGGCCCCATCGTTAATTGATAAAATATGAGTTTAATACTTTTGTAAGAACATAATGCAAGCTATGATTTATAACAACAAGAATTTAAAGATACAAGTTATAAATCATACAGGACTAAAGAAAATATACAAGTTATAAATCACACATGAATAAAGAAAATATACAAGTTATGAATCATGCAGTGATAAATAAATTTTACGAGTTATATATACACAATGTTAAATAAATAAACAGAGCACAATTGCGCAACCCCACAAAGGGTAAAGCAATGTCTTTGCTTACCTGGATCTTAAACTACAAATTACATAGAGTTAGAATAACTCACATAGAGCACAGTTATGAATCCCACAAAGGGTAAGACAATACTTTGTATATACACCGTGCGTAGGTTACGATTTATACAGTGCTGGGTAGGTAACCATTTTGCATACACAGAGAATTAAATTATGAGTATGCACACAATAAAATCAATATTTACTGCAGATGCAAATCAATTACCATACAAGGGATTAAGATAGAGTACGAGAAATATTATACCTTACTACTCTGTGTAAACTGGAATAATTCTTATTTTAGCTATTTAACCACAGAGGGATTTTACGAATAGAGGTCCAGGGTTGAGGTTTATATATTTAATCATGCCATATAAAATGTCATAGAAATTGATGGATAGGAGGCCGATGTTATGGTATATTTGTATATTGATCCTTGCCTTTTGAAAAACACGGAAGGTGAAAATCGCCCAATACGTATTCTTTTGCCAACACCAAATGTAAATTCCAAGCAAAGGGATTATTCGTTGCCCTATATCTTTTCCATATGGAGTTCAGGAGTTAAATCGCAAAACATAGATTTATTGTTACCTTGTGAACATATATTTATTGTTACCTTGCACACATAATAAGAGTTACGAAATAACCACAAAAGGGTTGATTTCCACACCTTTTAACGAACCCACACAGATTTGTAAATAAAAACTACACATGCCGAAAGCTACGAATCTCATGGAGGGTCTAGCCTATGGTTATATATACATTTTCGCATAGAGCTAAATCCCAAATTCCACAGGGTGGTAATATAGAGTGTGACTCTATTAAACTATCCATTCATATACACACAGAATGATAAATAATTGTCGGGACAAAGTTATGAATTTTACAGGGTTAGCATTCTACAGAGTGAATAGATTTTCGGGATTTCCATAGAGAATAAATGTATATACATGCGTAAGTAATAATGGTTAAACAATTCCACATAGTAGAAGTAAGAAAACGCAAAAGAATACCGAAGAATCATCCAGGAAAGATAACTCCATGACACGGTGGAACCCTAGGAGAAAACACCCACGAAGGCGAGATACTAAATATTGCTAACCTTAAAACGAGTTTTATCCACGAGAGTTACAGAAAAACATGAAGAAAGAAGTTCAGATATTACCATGCACAGAGAGGAATTCCGACTGGTGTTTTCTCCCATATTCGTTACCAGGGTCAAGTTTCATTTCCAAGCTGCCATCCTTACATAAGAATGGAACCACAGGGTATGCGCAGAGACCAAATCACACACAAGGTGGAGGAGGTTTTCATGAATCCAAAGGAAAACAAGGAATGGAGTAACCTTGAACGCATTGCCAATGAAGAGTAATTTGTGATGAGAATGCATAGTACTATAGCCATGTGAAGAATCAGATATGGTGAGCCCGCATTGAGTGCGACTGCCTAAGCGTTCAGTATGATGTAGACTTCTCTTAAATGTAATAGCCAGTGGTAAATGCATTGCAGACAGACATGACCCCGCCATTAACATGGCTTCCAAATGTATTCAATGTTGGGATATGACATGAGTCGGGTAGGGTTAATTTTGTTAGGTATAGTCTTAGATGCGACACCATTGCATAACCAGATGTGTTATGGTGTATGATACGTCAATGTCTGTGTTGCAATAACTACCCGATAGCATTCCCTTGTAACGATAACACATGTGTGCATAATAACTATATTAATGTGGTAGGATATGAATTATAATGTGTTAGTGCGCTTAGTGACTATTTCAATGTAATAGGTTATGAATTACTTTGTAGTGGAAGGTCATGTTGTAACGAAATAGATTTAGAAGTAGTGCAAATGTGTATTAGATCAGGTGCCCCACGATATATATATATATATATATATATATATATATATATATATATATATATATATATATATATGCTAAGTACTCCATATGCGGGGTTACATATGGGTAAGTGTTAGGTTTTTTCATATAATGATTACATTTGATATGTGTTAAGATTTATATACAATGTTGGGTATTTTGGTAAACACCTATATTGATTTGTAATGATAAGAATAATATCAATGTTACATTATGTACACTATAATTGCTGAATGGATACAGTAAGCAATGCAGGCTCATAATAATTCGATAATACCAATATTATGAGCACACTAAATGCTAGCCTATTATTCATAGTTTTATATGCACTATAATTATTCCACTGCGAGACCACTCTCTTGTTTCTTTGTCACCTTAGGTCTTCTGCCAGATGTTAAGATTGTCGGAGCCAATATTGACGTTCATAGGAGAAGACTCCAAGCAGTTCCTAAGAAATCATAATAATGTTTTGGACCTCTTTCCCGAGTTCCTAGAAGACTCGATGGTAGTTCCTGAAGATATCACAAGCTTGCAGGTTAGTTCATTTAGAAATCCATTCCGAGAAATTGCCTGGTTGTTTACAAGAATAACGGGACATGAATCCACAAAAACTATTTCCCACATGGTTCTTTATATTTTGTATTTCACAGTCAAGGAACAAGCCATTTTTTATTGGGGGAAGCTAATTTCCCATGAAATATGTTCCCAATTGTCAAGATTAAAAAAGGAGAAGAAATTTTATATGCCATCCTACTTGGTTTTCGTGATAGTGCATCGTTGTCCATTTCCAAAATTGTCTTTGTCCAAGAAGGTAAATTGGGAATTCGACCTGATAACCTTCTAGTACCAGGCCTTGTGGAGGCACACGGCCTCCCATTTTTTTTATGAGGTTTTTAATGACTTTTTCTCTGTTTTCAAAGTTTTATTATTAGGAAATGTTGCTCCCCACATATTTGACCAGGCAACCAAGTTTTTGGACAGGAAGGGGGCACTTGAACAAATGGAGAATTGCAGTGTGATAAGGATTTTTGGCTCCAAGGAAAAACCTTCTCTCCTTCCATGTCACATTATGAACATAATGTTTTTTACATAAATAGCAAGTCAATACAACTAATGGTTGCCTCTATTCCATGAGAAGAGAAAAAAACAATTCATCCCTCTGCCTTGGAAATTCGGGGACTTCATGTTTAGGAATGTCAAAAAATTGATGAATTTGCAGCCCATTTCAACAACTTAAACCTAAGATATGCTATAAGTCTAAGAGGTTACGACCCTAATGGAATTTTTTTATAACATTTACTTGCAGTGGGCCTCAACAATTCTTTTTTCCAATGAAAACTGAGTGAAAACATAAACACTGACAACAATAGTCCTGCTTCTGACACTGACGACCTAGACACATTGCAAAGCACCACTGAATTGTACAAGGAACAGGGAAAAGGCCCAAGTGAGAAGAGTGTTCAATACCCATATACCACTGCCAAAAGTACGACATCCTAGAGAATTTCTCCAATGACCCACCCCAGTAAGATAGCAACCCAGAATTCTTCAAACGGAGGAGAAGATAACAACACTCCTCGTGCTAAAATTGATAGTTCTCACAAGCTTCCTATGAAGAAGAAGAGAAAAAAAATTGTAGGGGAGGCGGAAGAGCCCGAAATTGAGAGTGAGAACATGGAACCTGACACTGATATGGATAGCGTATTCTGCAACCTTGATCAACCTGGAGACATGATCCAACATAGTATCCCAATGAAAATAGATGAGACCGAAATTTTTAACGAAGATGAATCCTTCGTATTCTAGAGCGTTGTTTTTTAGAACGAGTCTAAAAATTTAATTATTGAAAAGAAAGATGTAAAAAATAATAAAGGGAAATATTGTTCAGATATTAACCTTGGGAACATGTGGGCATCCAAAATCTCCCGACTTCACAGAGAAATCAGAGATGTTATTGATGATTCCATTGGAGGCATTGAGGCCAAGAATGCCAAACTGAAGGACCGAGTCAAGGAATTGTAGGAAGATTTGATTCCTATGCCATTGCTTTCCAATCCTTTATAAATAGCCATGCCTGCCACCCCTACAGCCAAGTTAAAAGGATCCTCCAGCCTCCTTGTATCGTGTAGAGGATATGTGGAGAACAATATCAAGAAAATAATGGAACTGATTACTGAGGCCTGGGAAACATCACAAAGTATGGCTTCCCTTGGAATGAGGGCACATGCTTTTCACAAACATTTGCAGGAGGATTTAAAAAATGAATAACGTTTCTATTTAGACATGGTCATCCCTTTTGGCACCCATGTGAACAAAATGACAAAAACGAGAAGAAGACAAGAATATCTCCCCTCCCAAAACCAAATCACTCAATTAAATGCATGCTGGAAAGAGAAAGTGAAGAACCTGTATCTCATTGTCCAATCATGTGAACAAGCCATATCAAAGAAAGAAAAATTATTCAGAAAGATGACAGAAATAGACTTAGTCGGAAGGACCAGGGAGGTTTAAGACCCCAACTTAATCATCAACTCATTTCCCTTGGCTAAGAAAGCCTTCGATAAACAAGTTGGTATTTTTAAGGGGTTGTCTTTAGCAAAATTTTACAACATCCTTGAATATGGTGAAGATGACGTGGACAGCTAGCTAGTCAACTATTCGATACAAAATGAAGAAATTGATCATGTTCTACATAATCTTTCTATCGATCTAAGGGAATTAGAAAAGGAAATTTTCAACATAAAAATCTGGAATGAGATCAATGTGGCCCCCTTGAGAAGCTACATTGAAAAATGGGTCCAAAGGGAAATGGAGTAGGTCGTCGATGAAAGGCAATAGACAATTGGCATGATTCCATTAGCCGTCGACAACAACAATAAAAACGCATCAGCAAGAAAATAGCAGAAGGGGTGATATGTACCATCAATGTAAGTCTATACTGATCACATCCTGCTTTGTTTATCAATCCAATTATTCCACATTTTTAAATAGAAATTTCTAGCCAAAGACCGATACCTTCCAAAAAAATTTTCCAGGTATTTCTCTCTATCGTCGCCCACTTCTTCTTTCCATAGTCTTATTTCTTGTACATATTTCTCTTATGGTCCACGGGAGCCCGAATCCCAGTCTATATGACAAACGCATTTAAATTTCCAAGAATATGTAACACACAATATTATTTTTTGATATATTTCAAATAAAACTATTTTTATTTCCTTTTATATTTTTGTGCTCGGAAATTTTTATCTTCAACTATGTTGAATGTCAAGAAATTGTGTTTATTTAATTTGAATGTAACTTTATATGTGTCTTCTGTGTTTATCTTTTTCTCATGCATATCTTTTTCTCCTACTATGCATATAACTTTATTTTTCCTAGCACATATAGAGACACACAAGCCAGATGATCTATGAAAATTGTACTTAACTCTAACCAGTTGGAAGTATATGGAAATAATTATGAATGAATTTCATAAATACATTGAAAATATAAAATATGAAAGGTAGGAACGAAAATTTTGAACATAGAAAGTCACACTACTAGTAAGAAGGAAAATTTCGAACATAGCAAGATGGATTATATAGTTTCAAAAACTAAATGGGGCTCTAGAGGCCACCTGTCATTTCTTACATGGATACCACTTGTGCTTCATGCTACTTGCCATGTCTTTGTTGCAGTTTCCATCTGCCTCCGCTACTTTATCCCCATCCCTGTGCAATTATTCTCAATTCAACCCGACAGGGACTACGCTGCCATGCAACACTTATTACGACACCTTCATTCCATGCAACTTGGCTCCAAATTCAAGTTTAAGATCATATTTCAAAGTTGACCTAAAGTGAAAATCCATGCACGTTCATCGACCATAATGTCTCCATTGATCATAACTTCATTATTTTATACACCTATCAATTGGTAAATCTTGTATTGGTCATTATAATCAGGAAAAAATAAACTTTCTACATTTTTCATCTAGTTTAGTTATCATTTATTTTGCGAATAGAACATATACTATAAAACCAAATTTTCTAAGATCATTGGTTTATGGCTTTCTACCTGATCTAACCGATTCTAGAGTGACCACCTCTTGCATTGTCTTTGTAGGACACCTATTTAGTGGATACACAATGTGTACTCTTACCTAATATTTGTTTAACACTACACTACACTCCAACATGCATCTAACCATTTCAACCATTGTTTAGATCTCATGTTATTGGGGAAATGGGAAGTGTATGGTGCAAAAATCTCCTCTAGAATTTCCCCTTCACAAAATTGGAAAATTCATTAGAACATTATTCATTACGACATTTGGGATCGAAAATCGATGTTTAAACCGATTTTTTTTTTTTAACGTAAGAAAATCAACAATGTGAAATCTATCTTCTTCTTTTTTTCCCTCGGCATACATTGCTTAATTGACGTTTGACACATAACATCACCTAATCGATGTTTGAGACATCACTTAAGTGAAGTTATGTTATCATATACATACTCTTTTGTATACATAAATTTTCTCAAACATCAACTCAATGTCCTCACACCAGGAATGGATGTCTTATGGGAACTTCAACTTGATAGGTTTGTGGAATAGCAATAAGTTGGTTGTGGGAGAGGTTTCATTGTCACCCAATTCCTCTCTAATGACATAGACTTGGAAATCAATAATATCTATCTCATTTTAGCGTTAAAAACTTTGAGTTGTTTTAACTTTATTACTTCTACACGATTCTTGTCATTTTTTCAATCAATTATCATGATAGATTAAAAATATATAGCCTTAGCAAAGTGCAGAAGAAAAATAAATAAGTTTTCATGATATTTTTGCAATTTTGACTGGTCCAAATATTTGAATGAGATATTTTCTATTATTTCCAAAAAAAAACAAGAAAAATCTAAAAAATAATGATGTGACAATTTCAAAACCCTATGCAAAAATTCTCATATAATCTTCTTATATTTAGTGTCAAAAATATTTTCACATAAAAAAATTAAAAAAAAAAATCAATAAACCATTGTTATCCTTATAGATCTAATCAAAATCTCTCAATATTGATGACTGGGAAAACATATACCATATGACATAAACTTGAATTTATGGAAACCAACAAAATATTGATGACTATAGAGCATGTACCATACAAGAAAGAAAAATGGAAAAAAAAGGCTTCAATAAATGGTGTCCCATGTAAGTCTGTCACAGAGAAATAACTAATAAAACAAAATAAAAATGTTGTCCCATGTAAGTCTGTCACACAGAAATAACTGATAAAACAAAATAAAAACTTTAGATATGTGTTGTCTCATCCAAGTTTGTCATTAATTATGATAACACAAAAATATTTATCCAAGAGGACAAATTAAAAAACTGTTGGTAATGTTGTCATCCCATTATGCCATAAATTATGGTAATCCATTAAAAAAAAATGAATGAGATGAGGCCGAAATTCGAAGGTTTCATGGATACCAAAAATTAAATCCAATGCATGGTTATTCAATTTCTTCAATTATGGAAAAAGAAGGAAGAAGAGTTGTGCAATTGCCACTCCTCTATGGTCTTCTCCAAATAAGTAAGCGAAGAGGTATTAGTTCATTGTCCTCGTTTGTTTTCCTAGATATTTATAAGTTTTCCTAGATATTTAGGATTCAAAGTATTAAGAAGCATGTTAATACATAACTATGATTAGGGTAGACTTTAAATGGTTCAAAATAGTAAATAAAGTTATCAAAGTTGTGATTCTTTCCAGTCTCCCTGTCGATAAGAGCATCATTTTTTCAAGAGTTTATGATAGCCACAAAGAGAACAAAATAAGGTTGAAGACAACTTTGTAAGGAAACAAGAGTATCAAGGAATAGATTGTAAAGGATTTTCTCTTTGAAAACATATATGTATACCTAACCCCAAGGGTTGCATGTGGATTTGAAATCCACACACAAATTCAAGCGTTACATGTAGGGAGTTCAAATGGTGTAGAACTCAAACTAATTGTGGTGTGGACTACAAGTGTGGTAAAGATTAGTAATTTTCACCTTATCCCTCTCTATATATATGTTTTCTTTAGTTTTTTATGATGTTTTTTTTAATGTTAGGGTTTATTTGTAGATAAGGGTTCGTCTAAGCAATGTGCACAACCACGGTTGAAGGATATACCAACAAATGATGACAATGACACTTACAAAAGGTCAACTGGAGGGTTTTTTCCTTTTGCATCTCTTTTGTGGTTCTACTTTTTTTGGATTCTTAATGTGATGGAAAAGGTATTTTTGAAATTCAACAAAGGGTGGCACAAAATAATGACAACAACTCTATGCAATTGGTGTAGCTCATTTATTTTCTCCCATATGTACTTTAATTGTTTCCTATGAGCAAGCCACCATCTATTCATGGAAAATGTGGTGACCAACAATTTTTGTTGAAGATGTTGTGAGTAGGTGCACGAGGCTCCAAGATCTTTACTTGATCAATAACAATTGCAGTTTGGGTGAGGATGGTGCTAATACCAATTCATTATAGAGGATTTCATTTTTCTCATAGAAAGTGTGGCCTAATTAGGACTGGTACTCATAGTTTATTATTCTTCAGGGGCATTTTTGTATGCTCTTAATCCTTTTTTTTTCCGAATAAAAAAACATATATTCTATTCCAAAAAAGAAGAGATACACATTCTATAGATACCAGAGGCATTGCATGAAATATCTATGACATGATCCTCAAGAAAATCTACTCCTATACCTTTCACACGATGGATCTCAAACTTGAGGATATACATCCTCCATAATAAGATAAAAAAAAACAATAAAATTAAGTTACATAAAAAATCCAATGATAGGTCTATCTGATAATCATTCGACTAACTTCAAATGTAATTACCAACACTTAAAAATTACAATGTTGATTACTTGACTTGAGAACAATTGGAGCATATTTTTTCTTTTTAACATGATTTTCAATGTTTCCTTAGGGTCTTGAATCGGTGTGACTAAGTCTTCCAAATCCACTTTGTCTTGATCTAGTAGTTCAAGAAACATATCCTATCTTTTTGAGTTGCTTCTACTTCCACTACTTGGGTCATCCAGCTTGCCCTTGGTTGAGTATTAGACTGGAAAATCTACCCGATAACACAAATTTGAGGCTTCTGACAAAGAGGGTTCCATTGGTAAAGGATATTCACGCGAGATATCCATCACCGCATACAGATTATAAACATCTTGAGAAAGATGCAATTCTGATAGAGAGTCCTTATTAATTAGCTAGTGCTAATCCTATGCACCATCCCACCAAGTGGGTTTACTCTGGGATTGTTTTGGACATCTACTCTTAGTTGCTTTGATGAAATGAGTTGATGTGTGCCTTGTTTCACAAAACGATCTACATCAAAATGAGAATTACTCATAATCCAACTTTTGGGTCCAAGAATAATTTGGGAACTCTTTACTGAAGTCCATATTCAAAAAACTGCATGCATATGTTGTGATTTTGCAATGCTTTGTCCCCTCACTACAAAAATGAAACTTTCCAAGGGCATTACTAATGGACCAAAGTGAATCATAACCCCATAAATAAAGAGAAGGATTCAAAATCCTTTCCCATATTGGTGGCATGGAGAGAGAGTCTATCATTGGGTCAAAGGAGGGATCCCAATATTTCATGCACAATCTAGATTTTCCATAGAGCCAATGATTCAATTTTAATATCCTATCATATTAGATGCTAGATTAAAATTTGCTATGAATAAGCCTTGAGCACAAGGGTAAATAAAGGCCTCTTCTTAGATTTCTAGCTTCTAAGCACACAAAATCCACTAATGTAGATCTGCATGTTGGGACCAAAGATAATTAGAATGACATATAAGATCACATTATTGTTGTAAAATGCCACTTTCTTAGCGACATCCTTGACTATTGGAATGGTTAAGGCCAGAGCCTCTTGCACCATGAATTATTTTGAAGGAAGGGATCCACCATTTCTTCCATTATTCACCACATTATTGAAGGAAACCCCTACTGAACAAGAGGGAGGTTCCATGGAGACAAAAATATGTGCCATGTTAGTTCAAAGAGGAAAGGATGAAGGAGGGGGCCCTCAGGGTGAACTTGTATGAATAATGAAGGGTCATCGTTATTGAAGAACCATAATGCAAGGCACCATACGAGGGGTTGAATAATGTTCAAGGAGGCACAAAGGAGCTTGAGTAGGGATATGGAGGGGGATAGAAACACCCATTAGGCCAGATAGAGGCACAATGATGTTTGGCTAGGGTCGAACCCTAGCCAGTGCACGCGAGGAGAAAATTAGCGGAGATATCTCCCAAAAAACACTTTTTCTCAGGTATAATTTTTTTATATACTATATCCTCATTCATCTTTTTAAATAAAAATGTACAATATCCTCTTCATATTCTCTATCATCTTACCATTTAATGTAATTTGATTCCATCTCTATTAATTATGTTTTGTTGTTGTTGGAGATGCTCCCAAAAGGAACTCTTGCTAATTAATTTCATATAAAAATAATGAAATAAGGATGAAAGTCATGAAATGGAGAGCATGCCTAGAAGTTGCGGGGTTGAGAAAATATGTATCCGCCCTAACAAAATGAATGTGGTGACTTTGAGATTAAAATATTATTTGTATGCATCTCATCATCTTTGCCAAGTTGAATTTCCTTTATTTATTTTCTTGAAAATAATTGGTCTTCACAAATTAGTGATCTTGCATTTTAATTGTAATTGTTACATCTTATGTTGTATGTAACATGTTATATTGTATGAAGTTAAGATTTCCCAACAATGACACTGCACTCATGTTGACTCGATTCAACTCAACTCTGTCTTCGAAAAGTAACCTTTCAAAATTCATAGTTAAAGAAAACTCCATAAAATATTTCTGGAATTTTTTTTTCCATCAAACTTGTCTATAATGAAGTATTTCCTTAACATCTAATCTCTTAAACCAAGTCCAAGAAAATAAGTCGTAAGCATTTTCTTAATGTCAATCCTTAACCAAAACCAAGGAAATAAGTGGTGATTAGCAAATAAGAGCTAATAAAGGAGAAAATGAAATACAAACCAATTAGAACTTTAAAGGAAATAAGTAATGGGCAGCAAGTAGAAGAGCAATTGAAATACCAACAAAGTAGAACTTTCCTAAATGCCTCCAAACTAGGGCCATGATGAGAGGCATAATGAAATAACACTAGCAATTTCTCCTAAAGTTGCAAAAAGTACATTGTTATATTGTGAATAAGTTGAATATGTTTATTCATAAATCGCATTATGAATGGGATCAATGTCAAAATGGAAATTGTTAGCAAGTTGAATATATAAATGCTACTATGAACGAGATCAATTTCAAAATGTAGATTCTATGAATATTATACGCTAAATTAACATTTGCACTGATATTTATTTTTCTAAAATAATGGTAGAACTCTTTTTTGATTGTTTATAACTAGCAACAAGAAAAGCTTAACAAATATATCCTTCAACATAGAAAAATGCATGTTTGAGTATAATTTCCAAACCTTTAGAAGGGGGCATACTAATATACCTTCTCATGTTTATGTTGAAAGAAGAAGAAACCCTCACATAAATCTTGAGTCTCCAAGTTCATCTTAGTGTATGAGAAGTCATGATGACAAAAACAACTAGAGCTTTATGAAGGTTACACTTTTCAATTTACACGTAAACATCATCACATAGGGCCACTACATCATATATTAAATTGTAGGAAAACTCTTTCCTTGAATCATTTTTGAGATCAGTGCCTTGATATCAACATACAAACTTGGCCCAGTCTTTTCTTATCCCATTTGCATGTGACTGGAATGATCCACCACAATTTGTTCTCTCTCAATATTTTACCCCCCATTCCATTGCCCATATAGAGATCAATTGTCAACAATGATAGTCGAATAAGAGAGTTAAATTTGATTTTGATATCAGGGAAATGGATTTGTGCACATGTTTGATTTTGATATCAAGACATTGGATTTTTTCACCTGTGCATATAATTGACACAAAATATTATGTTTGGGAATATGTACCTTATTTACAAAGCTCAATTCCTTCTTGTCACAAAAAAAATATGTAACTTGAAAAAGAGAATCCTTCGAGCACTTACTTGAAAATTGAACCCTAGTTTTGTTTAGTAAATCAAGTTGAAGGCCTTCTGAATTTATCAATATGCCAGTGATTGTTAACTTATGATAAATTTATGGTATTCTCTTTTGTTGCAGATTGGAGCTATTTTGTTTTTACTTTTAACAAAAAACAAGAGAGAGATATAATATTTCACTATGGTCCATATTTTATGGGATCTAGGGGAATGTATCTATCCCCATGGTCCCTACACTTCAATCCAAAGGAAGGAATCTTAGCATCCCTGGTATGGGTTAGACTGCCTTATATTCCTCTAATTTTCTTAGATGAGAACTCTCTCAGAGACATTGGGAACAAATTTGGAAGACACATTGATCAAGCAGAGCCAAAAGGAATCATGTATTCCTATGCAAGATTTTTTGTGGAGATGGATTTGGAGAAGGGACTTCCAAAGGATATGCAAATCAAAATGGATGAGTGGATATTCCACTAGAATCTAGACTATGAACATATTCTATTCAAGTGTCATATTTGTTATGGATATGGGAAATTCACCAAAAATTGTCCAAAATCCCAATAGGAACAACCACCTTCAAAGAAAAATCCAAACATTGAATACGAGTTTAAAACAGTCACAAACAAAAGAAAAAAACCACAACGCAAGGGGCCACCTCAGTGAAGAAAACCATGGGTGAGTTTGTAGAATAATGAGTTTGAAGTTCTTAGGAATTCAGATGGTTTAGAAAATCAAGAAGACCTGGAGAAGGAACTTCAGATACATTCGAAAAAAGGTTTAGATTCATCTCTCGAGGAGCCAATGGTCAAATTTAAAGAAGAAGAGAAGAAGAAAAATTAGAAGAGGAAGAACAAGAAGATGTTGAAGAGGCGGATGAGGAAGAAGAGGAAGTTGAAGAATCAAAACGGGAAGAAAGGGATTCGGGCTAGGAGAATTTGGTGCTAAAATGTAGGCTCATTCTGAGCTCGATAAATCGTTTTCTTTTGTTGAAGCTTTGAAAAAGAACACCCAAATCCCTCCCCTCCTCTTACAAGGGGAAGAAAGTATATAGGGACTGATCTAATGATGAATCATAAGTGAACATTCACTTGGGAAGATAGAAAACTCTTGGTTTCCAATGGATTAAAGGAGGGATTAGAGAAGACATGAGATAATTATGTTTTGTTTTTGTGTTAACCTTTGTAATTACTTTGTTAGAATCTATTCGTGTAATCATGGATTTGGCATTAAAATTCCTTGTAGTAAAATTTATCTTCTCACTTCCATGTTCTATGAAGGAAGTTTGAATATCTGTAAAATTGTTGAAGCAGTCATCCCTTTTGTATGTTTGATGTATTAGACTGTTGACCAATGCAGTTGTGACATTTTTGCTAATAAAAAAATAACCATTTATGTAAAAAAACAAAAACTTATGATATACATACAGTGAATTATATCAATGAACAAGATAGATATATAGTTGTCTCCATTAATTAATCAATACAAAATATTTGGAAAGAAGAATATTAGTAGACTTGATAATGCCTAAAATTAATGGAATTTTAAACTTACACCCTTGATATTACCCTTATAATATGTTCCATACTATATGTGTTCATATTAGATAGTCTATATTGGGATAAAAATGTAATATGGATAATTTATGTGGACTTGAACATAATCCATGTTTGTGAATCACATGCATTTACCCTAATGATAAGGTTATTTTATCCAATATAGAGCTTAATAGTACATAAATAAGGGAAATATTAGAAGGTTTATGTATGGAATAGAAAAAAATGGCATTGCAAAATTGGTAACACTTTCATGGGAATTTGGCTCATAGTTGAGCTCCTATTGAGAGGTATTAGAGTGTTCTAATGAGTTGGGTGGGCATAAATTATTATACACCGATTCAATCCTATTTTATTTAGTGGTTGTAATATACACAATTGGATCACCTCTATTCTATGCAATTGCATGCTTATTAGGAGTATGGAAAATGATCTACGAACAAAAATCCTGTGCGAAATCTTGAAATGATGGGTGGGAACAAAAATCTTGTGTGAAATATTGAAATGATGGGTGGGAATGTTGTAACCATGAAGGCATGTTGATATCTTTTCATGTTAAGGACAAGAGTCAACCTCTTAGGATATTCTTATAAAAAAAGTTATTAAGATCCCCTCTTCATTTTTATAGAGGTCGTACTCCTCTTTCTCACTCATATTTTCAATATACCTATTCAAACAATAAATTTAAACATTTATATCATCTACACCTGAGAGTGGACTAGGTGGTAGAACACTTGAAAGGAAAATTGATAACTTATAGTAGAAAAATAATAAGCTTGATTCAAATATACAAGATAACTATATCCATTCCATCAAATCCATTCATTTGAGCAATGGGGAAAAATATTTGAAGCAAGAGTACTCATAACACAAAAAATAGATTGGTGGTCCAAAACATAGGGCTTTAAACGATTTCATTCATTTAATATCATAATATGCATAGGAGAAACATACTCAAGACCTTATGCTTATATAAAAGTAAGAAATCACAAAAGTTATGAACTTCTGAAACAACTCTCTGCGAGAGTCTTTAAAATAATATTACACATAGATTGTTCAAGTTCAAATAAAATGTTTTCTTACAACACAACATAATATTATTAATACTTAGATAATAGAAGGAATGTGTTCATCCTAGTGAACTGGGATGGGGATCTTGTGGACCAAATATAATAATAGACCTGGAAGATGAAAATAAAAAAAATCAGGGATTGAATTTATCAGTAAACAATAAACTAATAAGGTTGTATGATCAGATATTGGGAAGAAAGAATTGAGTTGGTGGACGTAGCCCCACACTGGGGTGAACCACGTATATCATGTGTTGTGGTTGCTTTGTGCATTATAGTTGTTATGTTATTGATGTGATTTATGCTTAGTCCAATGATATATGTTAGATGCATATGTTAAAGTATCTTAGTGCTTAGTAATGTGAATGAATGCTAGATCTGATCTATTTCTATATGCTAAGTGCTTGGATGTATTAGATCATGTTGAATATTGCGCTACTCTGTAACTAGGGTTTCGACCTACGATGTGAATAAGGGTTAAATACTGATGAATGTTAACTGCTAAGTGCTCTGTTAAGTGTTGTAATCACAGATATGTGTCCCAACCAGGTTGTAGACACTTGAGTCTTGCAACCACCCTTGCATCTACCTCGGGTGAGACTTCATCTGCTTCACAGGTGTTGTCGAAAGGGCCTATAGTTAGGGTTTTGTTGGTGCGTTGTTGAAGCATTGAACCCTGGGTCTACCCCTAGGCCAACAATGCCACATATTGAATTTGAAGAGGCCTTTGCAGAAATTCCTCTTGCGTTTGATTTGAGTGAGAGAGAGCATTGACTACTAATAATTTCATCAACACATGATGCATTAAACTGGTGATAGGGTTTCTACTTGATCTAACATTTTGAGCAATCAAATGTAGTGACCTCAACAAGAAGTAAGGCACATTGATGAGCCTTTGATGTCATAAATGAATTAGCAACTTGAAATGGTAATCAAATAGTAGGTTGTGACACCCCTCAAAGGTTAGATACTTCTATATGAAATAGGCCACCTTAGACCATGGTCATCTCAATGACAACCTCTTAATCCATTTTCCTCCATATTCTACAACTTCATCACCAAAAAGGAAGTCAATACAACCTTGATTTAATGTGACATGGTGCTTGAACCAATTTTCCCCTATCTGAGGAAAACCCGTCACCTTGGAAATGGTTTCTTCTCTTATGTGTATGCATAGGCCCCAAGCTATAGTAGTAGACAACCAAAAAATTCAATCAAATTCAAGTGTAATGGTTGTATCAAATCCCTATAAACACTCAAAATATTTGATCCAACCTACATCCCTAATGGGGTTGCTCTATAACTACACTAAGGTAAAAGGCTCATAATGTACAACAAACCCACCTATTGTGCTTTCAATAGTGATAAAATATGACAAGAGTAGTAGAAAAGAAGATTAATGAAAAATGGGTTTCTAGAAGAGTGGAAACAATGGGGTTGTAGGGGAGTGGAAACAAATGTGGAGCCAATGTTTACCAAATTTAGAAAAAATAGAGGATGGAAACTGACATAATACTAGTGACGATGCAAACCATTATCCAAATAAGGAGAAATCAGATGACAGGACAATGAATGACAAGTGTAATAATGGAAAATAATGCAATGACTATAGAAAAAGGCGGAAAATTACATGTCACATCACAGTTTGGATTGTTTTTCAAGTACATTTGCTAAGAAAATCAATTTTTGGAAAGTACAGGTGGCATAGTTGTTGTACCAACAATCTCCAAATTTGAAGAAATAATAATATATTTGATGAAAGCATCTTTAGACAATGTCTTCTCATATAGCCTTAGTTGATGACCATTGGCCATGAGAGATATCTAGGCTTCATCAATGGTACACAAATTTCTAGAACCATTTCCATAAACAATGTCAAACTTGTATGGCCCCAACCAACGAGTACAAAGCTTTCCTCTGAAATATTTGAACCTAGAATCATACAAAAGGGCACAATCTTCATCTTGGAACCTATTCTTCTTGATGAATTGTACATGCCACTTTTCCCTTTTCTATTGGACAATAGATGTTTGTTGCAAGGAATCCTAATGAATTTCTGCAAGTTCATTAATCTATTTCAAGCAGTGATTTTGGGCTTTTGAGAGGCCTAATCCCACTTGCAATGTAGTTCTTAGTGTATTTACTTCAAAATCAATGGGAAGTACTACATGCTTACCATACATAAGCTCATAAAGGGTGAATCCCATGGTGTTTATCTAGGTGGTGCGATAAGCCCATAGATTTTTTGGAATCCTACAAGCCCATTATTCATGATGAATCTGCATGGTCTTAGTTAGTATGGATTCAAAAACTATATTGGTGAATTACACTTACCCATTGTATTGTGGATGGTACAACATAGATTTTTTGTGTCGAATATGGTATTACTTAGTGATGGCATGAATGATTTTAGAAGTGAATTGGGTTCCTTTATCTATAACAATTTCTTGTGGTATACCAAAGTAGACAAAGATTCCCTCATAGAGAAAATCTACTACTTCTTTTTTTGTAGCCCTCAAAAGTGTCTTGGATTCAACCCATTTGGTGACATAGTTAGTACAAACCAAGATATGGGCTTTCTATCCACATGGAGGGTTGATAGGCCCCACAAAATCTAGAGCCCATTTCTAAAAAGACTCCACCGTGATTTGAGTTTGTAGTGGCATCTCATTGAACTGAATAGGCTATCCCATTCTTTGGAAACTATCATAGATCTCATGTACTTCTTGGAATTTGAGAAAATGTTAGGCCAATAGTAGTCGAGATGAAACACTTTATGCACAATCCTCTTATCAACAAAGTTCCCACCACAAGTTTCATCATGACAAGATTTTAGGATGTATAAATATCATCCTCTCAAACACAACAACATAATGTAAGATTTGACCCTACGTGAAAGGGGTAACCTAGAACCCAGGAGTACATGGCACTCTGTTTGATAATATTTTGTCTTTCATTTAGTGAGAGATGTGCCATAAGTTTTTCCACATTAAAATAGTTAGCAATATCTGCAAACCACAGTGTGTTAGTAGATAATGCAAATAAATTCTTATCAGGAAAAACATATTTTATAGGAATGACATCCTAATCATTGGTGAGTTCAGAAAGGAAGTCGACAATGACGTTCTGCCTTCTAGGTTTATCAATGATGGCGATGTCAAACTCCTGCAACAGTTATAACCACCTAGCCACTCTACCATTAGTAAATGTTTTATTCATTAAATAATAAATGGAAGAATCATTAGTATGTACAAATATAGGATATCCAATAATGTAGTGTTGGAACTTATTAATAGCATACACTACCGCAATAAATTCCTTTTTAGTCATTGTATAGTTCAATTATGCAATAACAAGATTTTTTCTAATGAAGTAAATTGCATAAGGATATTGTTCTTCTTTTTGTCCAAGGACTTACCCAGTGGCTTTGAAGCATATGTGTAGATATGAAATGGAAAGGACCAATTTGGTCCCCTCAAGATTGGTAGCACAAACAAATTTCCTTTCAAGGATTTAAAAGCAGATTGACATTGGTTAGTCCAAGAAAATTTAGCATCTTTAGAAAGTAATGAAAACATAAGGGATGTAATTTTTTTAAATGTTTCAATAAAGCGACGATAGTAACCAACATTCCCTAAAAACAATCAAACATATTTTTAAATTTTTGGAATAGTAAGATTGGATATTACCTCAAATTTTCCTAGATCCACCTTGATACTAGAAGGAGAGATATAGTGATCGAGAACTATCCCTTCAGTCACTAACATGTGGAGATTTGTTTCTTTACATTGCTTGATAAATTTCTCTAGATTAACCAAATATTAATAAAATTTGTTACCATATAGTGTAAAATCATCCATATATACTTCTACACAATCATGAATCAAATATGAAAAGATACCAAGAACAACCTGTTGAAATGTCGTTGGTGCATTACAAAAACCAAAGGGAAATACTTGGTAAGAAAAGGTTCCCCATGGGTAGGTAAAGGTAGTCTTATCTTGATCCTTTGCAGAAAGTTAGATATGATTATATCCAATAAACTCATAGAGGAAATACAAGTACTTATTTCCTTCTAATCTATCAAGGACTTGATCAATAAAAGGTAGAGGAAAGTGGTGTTTTGAAGTAGCTTTGTTCAATTCTATGTAATCAATGCAAATCTGCAATTTCCCATTTTTATTAGGAACAATTAAAAGAGTTGAAACCCATTGGTTATTAGAAGTGGGATAAATTAAATTTATGTTCAACAAGTTTTACAACTTATCTTTCACTATCTCATGCGATGCAGGGTTCATTCAACATTGGGGTTGTCGAATAGGTCAGAAATTATCTCTGATATGAATATAGTGGATAAAAATATTGGGATGGATTCCTTCATATTAGTATATTCCCATGTA
This sequence comes from Picea engelmannii, assembly GCA_009831015.1. Lineage (NCBI taxonomy): Eukaryota > Viridiplantae > Streptophyta > Pinopsida > Pinales > Pinaceae > Picea > Picea engelmannii. The sequence continues at coordinate 388,154 of ML781333.1, forward strand.
AATACATCAATATGGTTTTGTAACAACTTAATTCACTAAATTTTTCATGATTCTTCTATCCTAGGATTGATATTGAGTGTTCTTCTTGGACTAATTTATATTGGCATATTGTGTGTTTCAAATATAGTGTATATATAAGAAGGCATAGACTTGAGTTCTGGTGATATAGTAGAGAATGAAATTCCTTCTTGTAACATATCCATGACATCATTATAGGGTGAATAAGGACCAATTATGGATCACAAATGAGATCATCTTCAATATTCTCTTTAAAAGAGAGGGCTTTATCAATTGTAAGCAATTGTTGAACATCTTCATTATCACTATCCCCATTTCTTACCCACATGGACATTTCTTGGTCTATGATAGGCTTGAAAAAAGGATATAAGGTGAGTTTCTTGGTGGAATTTCCATTGGAGATATTCATGTCTCTGGATCTACAACCAATATAGGCATTATTAGTGGTTAACCATTGCTTGCCTAAGATCAAGGGGTAACCCCCAAGATTGGATTTTTGTTGTAGAACCATAAAATTTGCTAGATACTCCTAGGAATCTACAAAAAATAGCATATCCTCTAGAATACCTTCATGCTTGAGAGTGGATCGATCAGTCATATGGAGAAATATAGGAGTTTGTCATAAGTTAGGCATTTTGAGCCTCTCCATAGTCTCCCTGGTCATAACATTTATGGAATCCCCTAAATTGGTCAAGATATTTGATATTTGAAATACATATATTGTTAATTTAAACATAATCAATAGGGATCCCAAGATCTATATACTTGGTAGGGACAATCTTCCCAAGCATTAGGTCTACTAGTTGGTCAATCACCTAAACAATTGGAGGATCCTTCTTCTTCCTACCCAACTTCTTTAGAAAACCTTTAGACATAACTCTCAAACAACTTTGGCATAGATGGGGACATATTTGATTGCTTGGAATGGTGGGATCTTGGCACATACATTATTTAATTCCCCTAGAAAGTCAAATTTAGGCTGGGTAAGGGGTTTGTCTATACTTAACCTCTCCATATAGGGAGGAAATTTTGCAACCCTTGATTGGGGTTGTTTTGAAATTCTTGGGGAAGAGGTTTATGGTGTATTTGGAGATTGATCGATAGATTTATTTTCTGTAGGGTATTTTCCTACTTGGTCTTGAACTTCCTCCTCACCATCTTCCGAGGTAATAAGAGAAGTTTGATTATCAAGAATTATACATGATATTAAGTGAACACCTTGACAATATATAGGGGAAATGGAGTAAGTAGGAAAACTAGACAACTCAATGGTGTAAGTGGGTTGAGTTGCTTTATTATTTGGGTCAGTTGTTTGTTGTGCAGTTAGTTGTGGTATTGATGGAGAATTTCTAGTAGGCAGTTCTAATTGCTACTCATGGGTATTTGAAATTGTTGTTTGGGAAACTGTGGAGCTACTTGTTGTTGATGGGTTCCAAAGGGAGAACCTTTTCAACCTTGTGGCCATTGATAAATTTGGGTAGGCTAAGGTGGGTATTGTGGCCAAGGCATGAGAGGATACCAAGGTTGAGAAGGGTATTGCATTTGTTGGCTAGTCCAAAAAGCACTATAAAAATGAGAAGGATCTTGAACCATAACTAGTAGACAAGGTTTCCAAGGTCACTTTTGGGATACGAAACAAGTATGTTCAGTCTCTTCACCAGTTCCTTGGTACAAAACTTTCAATCTAGGAAAAGAAAGGTAGTTTTTAGTATCATGGTTCTACTCACAAATGATACATACTTCAACAGTGTTCAATGGGAAATCCCTCAAGGGATGATTTTTTCTATGTTTGGAGAAAAATATGGATAATTCCCTCTTTGCTTCACCCCGGTTCTTTTTAACTACAATGTATCAAATTGATATCTCAAATAACTAAGAATGTCATTTTTAAAAATTTCCAACAAATTACCAATTTAATCGTGAGGAACTCCTCCTCCAGATGACTTAGTAATTCTAATGGAAACATCTCTAGGACCTTTCACATGTTTCAAAGTTCCTCATGAGTAAGTTTTACATAACTCACAAATGTCATCATGGCCTAATTGGGAAATGTCTCCTCCTCTCATGAGATTCAAGAGGTCGATACATTCATCTCTAATACCTCTAATCAAAATAGCCCACACATTGTCTTTATCTAATTTGCTTTCTTTTGGTCTTTCAAATTATACTGGAACCTTTCCATACAGTCCTCCAAAATTTCATCCTCTTTCTAATTCATTTTAAATATTTCTTTATGGAGGTTTCTTGCCTTGCATTAGTTCTAATATTTCTTTAGGAGTACTTGATTCTTGTCATCCCAAGTGTGGATGTTATTTGCCCCAAGTCCCATGAACTAGCGAAGTGTTGCATTATTTAATGTGGCATGAAACAAATTTAACTTTTGGGCATCACTAGTATAGTCATAGCTACATCATAGGACATCGAACTTAAAAAGGAATGTATCTGGATCTTCACTAGATAGACCATTGAATTTGGGTAGAGATGAAGGAGAAATACTCTTCATTAGTGCCTCATTTGCAAAACCTTTGATTGGAAACTCAAAAGTAACAATCTCATATTAGTTAAAGCCAAATTATTCCTCATTTTCCATTATGATAAGTAGAGGGTCCACAAGAGGTGGTATTTCTTGTAATACTAATTCTGAAAGGAAATTTATTCCTTAGAAAACTATGGTTCTTGGACTAGATTTTGTTGAGAATTTGAATTTGGCTGATTTTTTATCCACTCTTATGTCCTCATTGGTCCTTTAGTGAGAGGAATCAACTCTAGTTTTGATGCATAATAAAATATAGTATCTCTCCTTTGATTTGGTTGAGTATTGGGTCTTACCCCATTACCTTCTCCTCCTTTTGATCTACCTACAAAATGATTAGTAGCGCGGGTGGCTCTTACATCACCATGATAATGTACTCTTGGATTTTTATCTCTATTCATGCATCTATATGCTTTTAATATATATGCAAAACAATATGTTTGAGATATTACAAGGAGGATTGTTGACAATTCCTACAATGCAAATCACCAAACCATGTGTTATCTAATTCAACATAATAAAAGTTTCTTAAGTCTTTAACACTTCCCTAGCAACGGTGCCAACAATGATAGGATTATCGCATACCTCATTAATTCTTACCAAGGAATCTATCTCACAAGTACATCTAATTGTCAAGCCATGGATTTTATGCTTGCGAGGTGTTGTGCAAAGTATATGTAGGTCTCAAGAACTAGTTAAGAGTTGAATACTAACATGTTTTTACAGACTAACTAGAAATCCAATTCTACTTAAAACATTTACAAAACATAGATGAATTAAAGTACATAAAGGCAGGAAGAATAACTATAAACAACTGAAAGCAACTATTATCTATAGCTTGAAGATTAGTAGAAAATGAATACATTCAATGTTCTATAGCAATAAACCATGAATAGTTTAGTAGAAAATGTTCACATTCAATGATCTATTCCAATCAATCGTGAATAGTAAAATGATGAACTATAAAAAGATTATGTAAAACACACTAATAAATAGTAAAAAACACATGGACACTTGTCCCCTTCAGAGTGGTTGCTTCCTCTATAGAGAAAGGCACTCGAAGAACTTCAGAAGCTAAACTTTAACTCTAAGCTAAAGACTAATTTCACTCAACTCATGAACATAGGAAAAAATAAAAGAAAGACTAAGTGAATTAACTATATATTGGCAAAATATCTATAAAACATATGTATCATTGTTTGTCCCTCACTCTGAGGTGGATGTTTCCTTTTATAGGCACTTAACTTAACAACTGAATTAGAATTGATTAATTGTAGCATGCTTGAGAATCAAAGATTCTCAAGCTAATATGAATAGAGTCTGAAATAATAATTACAAAACAACTAAAATCAGGTTGCTAGAATCTAGCTAGCAAAGCAAGCAACATCTCTAACTAAAATAGTGATACAACAACCAATTGATGCTATCATTCATTGTAGAGTGGAATTATGTGTTCATATCACTCCAACATATCATCCATAGGTTCTACAAAAACTACACAAATTCATGAAACCCCACATCTTCCTTGTTTTGTAGCTTATAATTATGTAGTAACAAATCTTTAGCAATGGTAGCATATAGATTCGCAACAATGAACATGTGGCAGCAATAAATCACAAATACATAGCATACAATATGTAAGAATCATAGTTCACATATCTATAACGTATGAAAATGTGGTATCTAGATCGGTAGCAATAGGAACTAGTAGGATGAAACTCATATTTGAAACATATGACCTGTAACACGATCTATAGCATTCTTCAATTTGGATTTTAGATAAAGAATATATGAAATCCTCCTAATGCATTAACATAATTCAATGAAATGCCAAGTAATAAGAGAAAGAGTGCCTATGTAAAAATATGCCAACTTAGGAGAGGAAAGGATCAACAATGAGGATAAACCATGGTAAAAGGATATAAGGAAAAGGAAAAACATGGTCAAAAACATGGAAAAATAGGGACCCATCAGCTAAGGATTTATGTGATTTTTTACACCTGCCTTGAGATTCGTTCATAAAGTCTTTATGAATCACTCCTGCTACTCCTCCATCAATTTTCTCTCTTGATCCCTTTCTATATCAAAGAAGATACCTAAATGGATCACTTCGAGCATACTTCTCTCCAATATTTGAAGAAATTATAGAACCTATAGTCCCATTTAAAGCCTTACTCATAGCAGAACGAGAGAATCTTCCCCTTCCAAAAATAAATCCATAAACAAATCCAATCCTGATCCCAAAGGACTCCCACCATTAAAACTCAAAAATTCCTTAGCAAATTTTCAATCCCAAGACTTCACCACAACACTATATTTCTAAATATACAAAGTAGGCCATTTATCTAAAGAAAAAATTGCAACAAAATTTTCAATTGTCTATAAAGGAGTTAAATTAGAGGGTGGATTACTAGGTTGTGCAGAAACCAATATTGGAATTTGATCCAATTTTTTTGACTCCCCTTCTTCCACAATTAGATACATATCATTATGCTCCACCAATGGTGGACTATCTTCCATCAACATATCCCCTTCAACCACCTTCATTGTTGTACCCTCTCAATCCAACTCTTCATTTTTTTCTCAAACATGAAACGAGTATAAAACCTTATCGTTAAAGTTTTAAAAGAGAAATCTAGTACTTGTGCCATGGTGATATCTTCCCCTAAGACATAACATTAGACTTCCTTCATAAGAGATTCCTCTTCAACACTAGTTTTAGTAATTCTATGATAATGTTTTACTCCAAACTTATAATCGAGCACTCTTTAGAGCATTGGAAATATATTCTAGAGGTATATAAATTTTCCGTTACAATTTTTATTTGATTCTTCATATGTTGGAAACGATTTGCAAAATAAAACTAGGATTCTTCTAAGGGGGAAATAAATATTTTCATATTTTTTACATAACTTTTCATTTTGACTTTAGAATTGAGTTCTCCTTATACCATTGAAAATATCTTGTTGAGGGGTACAACTTTTTTTCCATGTTAGAAAGCTCGAGGAAAACCCCCAAGTACTTCCTCTCATCTTGAGGATGGTACCTAGGGTAAACCCTAGAGTCTTCAGGGCACAAGGTCGATCAACAATAGGGCTCGAAACCATTACAATAACATACTCATTAAGAGCTCAACATGTCACTTAAAGGAAATAAACCTAGGTGGACAGGATAACAATCATTCCTCCCAACCACCTAAGCTAAACCCAACCGACTAAAAAAATGAAGGACATGAGGGTGGGCTTTGATCCACTTATGTGTGCACATGTCACAAGACCATATTTAATATAATCTCTCTAGGTGCAACAACACATTCGACCACTACCTCAAGGTGACCGCATGGCTCTAGGAAAACCTCTCATAAAAATTGAACCTTGTGTTAAACACTTTTTTTAATTCCCAACATATTTTATAGGTTTATTTATCTATTTAAATTTGACAATGTCAAAAGTTTTTTTTTTTGAAAAACCTATATAAATCTATTGGGAAATAGAAAAACCATATAACATGAAAGTCATGGACCTCATAAACATATTTCTATTAGTATAAAGAATGCTCCATTTTAATATTGGGGTGAAAATTTATACCAAAAATATGAAAAAAAATGTTTTTTTTCTTTGAAAGATTATATTTTCATTATTTTCAAAACCTGCACAAATTTATTGGAAATAAGAAAAAAAATGTATAATAAGAAGATGTAGCCCTTGAAAAGTGATTTCCTATATTAAGCGCTCAAATTATATAATGAGGTGAAAAGGTTATATATATATATATATATATATATATATATATATATATATATATATATATATATATATATAT
>ML781334.1:47785-72415 GCA_009831015.1 Picea engelmannii
CTTATCATCCCCAGACAGATGGTCAAACGGAAGTCGTCAACAAGTGTTTGGAAACATATCTGAGGTGCTTTGCCTCTTAAAAACAACACCAGTGGGCTCAATGGTTACCCCTCGCCGAATGGTGGTACAACACTACATACCATGCAACCACTCGCATGACTCCTTTTGAAGCAGTGTATGGACAAAAGCCACCGTCAGTTCTCTCATACTTACCGGGTACCTCGAAGGTCCAGGCGGTTGACCAAACACTTATAGTCTGAGAGGATATCCTTCGTACCCTTAAAGAGAACTTGGTCATGGCCCAGAATAGAATGAAGCAGCAAGCATATCAAGGTCGCTTGGAACGTCAATTTGTAGAAGGGGATCAGTTGTTTCTGCGCCTGCAACCATATAAGAAAACTTCCCTCAAGGCCGAGTAGTGTCAGAAGCTAGCACCCAAATTTTATGGCCCTTACACAGTTCTCAAGCGTGTGGGACAAGTCGCATATTAGTTAGCTCTGCCCAGTCAGTCAAAGATACATCCTGTTTTTCATGTTTCATGCTTGAAGAAGGTGATTGGAACCAAGTGCCAAATTCAAACCAACCTTCCAGAGTTAGCTGAAGAAGGATCCATTTGGCTACAACCAGAAGCAATTTTGGACCAGCGGGAGCGTCGCCTGCGTCAGAGAACCATCAAGGAAGTGCTAGTACAGTGGAAAGATATGACTCCAGCAGATGCTACTTGGGAACCAGCTACCATTCTGCAACAGTTTCCACATCTCAAGCCTTGAGGACAAGGTTGTTTTTAAGGGGGAAGACATGTTAAGGTCCTAACCCGCACATAGGTAGATCAATGTATTCGGATGTAATAAAGGTCAATATTAATAAGACCTTTCAATAAAATAGAATAAGGAGGATGTAATAAGACCTAATAGAAGCTTCCGCTTCTAGAAGGATCTTCCTCTAGATGCTTCTCTTAATAGACATATTTAGTATAAATAAGTGTCGAGGGTATGAAAACCCTAGCTTGGAGATTATTGTAACAGAGCGCTGATCGACTGGAGGTTACCCCCTCGAAGAGGCCTGTGAACATTTCTTTCTGAATCAAAGTGATTTTCTATTGCTATTTTGTATATCATTTCTGTGTATTGTGAAGATTATGCTGGATATTTTACTGTTATTCTGCCATTTCTAGCATTTTATTTATGTTCTGCATATTTTATATAACTGGTATCTTGCAACGGTAGAGATCCTTCTTCAGGTCTTTGGACCTTTCATCCTCCACTTTTCTCTGGAGTTCAATATCTGACACCATGTGTCTACCTTCACATCGATGACTCTCATTGTTTCTGGGACTTCGGCCTTTGGCGATTTCAAATCTCAACAACCACAAATATTCAAAGTGCAATCTCCTGGAGTGATGGATATTTTGAAACCTGTCCTCTCTTGATCCAACGACTATCTAATGGATTTCTAATGGAGTGAATCTTTGTCTGCCATGTGTCCCTTCGTAGATTGATGATCTGCGTTCTTCCTTTGGGATCAACGACCCTTAATCATTTCGGCCTTCAACACTTCATAACTTTTCAAGACTTCTTTCCATAAAAACCCTAGAGTGCAATCCTATGAATTTCACGATCTGGTGACACCTTTCCAACCCATATCAACAAATTTCATGCACTTCAGTTGTTGGGGCTTCGATGATCTCAAACCCTTCTCCTTTGTGTTCTCCCGGAGTGACTTCACCCGGAGTTCACGATCTTTCGCCACATGTCCTTTCTAGATCTAACAGTCCAGCTTCACTTTGGCTCTTCAGGCTTCGGTGTTCTGAGTTCTCAACTGAACCCTTACTACAACTTACTTGGAGCTCACGATCTATTGACAAGTGTCCCTGTGAAAATCGATGGCTCTCGGCTCTTCGACTTTTCGGGCTTTGGGTGTTTAAACCTTTTGTGTGCTTGTTCCTCCCGAAGCGTCTTCACTCGAAACACACGATCTATTGACGTGTGTCTCCCCTTTGATTTGACAGCCTCTATCCACATCGATTCTTCGGGGTTCGGTAGTTTCAACTCCTGTGCACTTGGTTCTCCCATATTACTTTCCCTCGAAAACTTAGATCTTGTGCCACCTATTGCCTTTGATGATGGATGGTCCCTACTTGCTTCAAGACTTCAGGAATTTGACAAGTCCGATCTCCTGAGTGTACACAATGTTAAGGCTTGTGCACTTTCATCCGGATCCAATGGTCGTTGACCCTCTGCACTTAGATCCAACGGATGGGGTTTGTTATCTTCTCCTGTGCTATCCTTGTTCGCTAGGCACTAATCCAACAGACCAGGCTTCTCCTTACAACCAGTTCGACAATTATTGTTTCTCCTCCTCCTGAGCTTTAGACTTCTCCCGACTTGGAAGATTTCGAGAGTGTTCAAATCTCTTGACCTTTGAACTTTCTCCTGCAAACTCGACTATCCTGGGTCTCTCTTAAACTTCTGAGAGCATTATCTCTTTTGAGATTTAGGACTTATAATAAGTCCATCACCCATGCACTCCTTGCGTTATTCCTTCTGATCTTGATCTCCTCGAAGATTTCGACCTCCCACACACTCCTTGCTTTTTTGGGATTTCGTCAAACTTAGATTAGAAGGATTTCTTGAAAATAAATACTTCTCGCCCTCCTGGCATTCCCCTTGCTCGATACCCACTTTTTAGAGCTCTTCCTTATAGAGTGTTCAGTAAATTTGTCTCTCTATGCCTTCTCTGAACAAATTCTTCCTCTAAGGTATTAAGTAACCTTGAGGTTTCTCCTTGAGTTATTATCACTCTGGTGCGCCCTCCTAGCACGTTCTTTTCTGACTTCACAGATTTCATATGTACATTCCTTGTGCTCGCTACATAAATTCAAATGTTCCATTGTGCACTCCTTGCACAGCCTAAAGAACACAAAATGATACTTCAAACTCAAACAAATATAAAGAAATTTATCTTCTAACTGCAGATGAAACCTATCATACATATACAACAATGTAACACACAAATAACATTCACAGAATACAAATAATTCATAAACAGGTCGTGTGAAGGAAAACTGCTTTTCTTCATATTAAGACAAATGTCTGTTTACAAATGTGTACATAGACTGGACTGCGACAGAGTCTCGGTTCTTTCTCCTATTCTAACTCTATCCCGATTTCTGCTTCTTCTAAGACCTCTCTACCCCCAAGATATCTCTCTCTCAAGTATCCTAACTCTCCTCCTTGAAATATGATGCCAGATCTCCTTACAAAAGAGGTCTCTACAAGCTCGTCCTCTCTCACCTAACATCATCTATTACATTGAATTTTTCATAAATGGCCATCTAGTTTGAATTGAACCTAGAGCCAGCAGCCTGCCAACCATTAAAGGCAACCTTATCTTCTCTCTGTTTAGAGATATGGCTTGCTTTTCACTCAAGCTTACGAAATGAATCCGTATAGGGTTATATTTCAAATTTAAAAATGGGAGGATTAATGCCTCTCCCTCTCTAAAATGCACACTAATGTGCTACAATGATGGCGCATTGCTGAGGTGGAGAAACAATCCTGTATCAACCACAAAGGGATCCTAGCTGTTGGATGAAATGTGAATACATGGTGATAGATAAGAAAGGTTTGGAAAGGAAGGACTTCATGGAATTTGTGCTAAGAAGACATAAACTCTCGTGAAGTCGTCAAGTGCAAAGTAAATCTAAGTTGTTGATCATGCGGTCATGTGGCATCCGATCTATCATTTCGACGATATAGTACTCGGGAGGAAAATGTGTTGGAACATTCAAAAGTGTTGAACACCGAAGTTATGTAGTGCCCTAAATATTAAGCCCCGAGTCATAGACTGAGGTCACATGTGGAGAAGGGCTAGAGGAAAAGAATGTTAAAATTAGAAAATCACTTAGGAAGGGGCCTGTGGGTACCATATGACATGCACCTAAGGGTATAAAAGGGCCTGTGTTAATTCAATTTGGGGCCAACAAGGTCTCGAGGAGCTAATACAACTCAGGGAATTAAATATCCTTGACCAGGTGGTCGCGTTACCCTGAGGAGTGAAGGGGGGTCTGCATCAAGTGGTATTAGAGACACATATTTAATTTGTGTAGGAAAATGAGACAATGAAGATGATATAATACCATCAAGTGGTATCAGAGATAAATGTTTGTCTATAGACAACAGGCAAAGGAAGGAGGAAACAGTCTGACAATATCAAATGGTATCATAAGCTAACTTTTCCAGTAGATAGCAGGTGAAGTAGGAGACAAAGTGTGATTCTCTGTGAATGATGGTTGCATGTATGCAACAACAAATGGACAACAAATGATCATATGTTGTGCCACATGTTTCCTTTCATGATGGATGGTCCCTACTCGCTTTGGGACTTTAGGACTTTGACAAGTCCGATCTCCTGAGTGTACACAACATTAAGGCTCATGCACTTCCGTCTGAATCCAACGACTGCTGACCCTCTTCGCTCAGATCCAATGGATGGGGTCTGTTCTCTTCTCCTGCGCTATCCTTGTTTGCTAGGCACTGATCCAACGGACCAAAATTCTACTTAAAACCAGTACGACGGTTACTATTTCTCCTCCTCTTGAGCTTTAGAATTCTCTCGACTTGGAATATTTCAAGAGTGCTCAAAACTCTCGGCCTTTGAAATTTCTCCTGCGAACCCGACTATCTTGGGTCTCGCTTATGCTTCTAAGAGCGTTATCTCTTCTGAGCTTTAGGACTTAGAATAATTCTGTCACCCACACACACCTTGAGTTATTCCTTCTGAGCTGGATCTCCTCAAATATTTCGACCTCCCACACACTCCTTGAGTTTTTAGGATTTCATCAAACTCAGATTCGAAGGATTTCTTGAAAATAAATACTTCTCACCCTCCTAGCATTCCCCTTGATCGATACACACCTTGTAGAGCTCTTCCTTACAGAGTGCTCAATAACTCTATCTCTCTGTGCACATGCCATTTTTTCTCCTATGTGCAAGTCCTGACAGACTCGTGGACTAATTTCCAGGTGCTCCCAAAACACTAGTTGCAGGCGTAAGCCCCTTTGTCATTATCCCCTCCTTCATACGACCCTGGGTCGTGTCCTTGCACTAATGCATGTTTTGGGGTACAGGTAATAGTGGTTTCAAACCAACCCGCTTTTCACCCAACAATCCTTCTCATGCTGCCACGTATCCATTTACGAATACTGTGGTTCCAATTGCGGCCCGCTTTGGAATAATTATCCTCTGTGAAAGTTATGGCCCTGCAATCATTGTCATTCATCGATCTCCGCTCCATTGGTGTGGCCTGTGATAAATGTATGCTAGAGAATATCCTTCTCCATCTCCTACACACAATATTAGATCACCGTGATCTATCACCATGTAACTCCCCTCTAGATCAACAACTGTCATTTATTTTGACTTTTGAGCTTCTGGAGTTTTGAATTTCAAACTTCTCTCACCTCTATATGGCAATCTCCCTGAATGGAATATTTGCTGCCATCTGGCTCCTTGAATCTATGGCCAGTGTCTCCTCCATGAGTCCAGCCTTCGAGAATCTCAATTCTCAACCTCCACAAGATCCCTATGATAAGATCCTTCTTCACATGTGACCTTGGACGCCGTCCTCACATGACCACGTGACTTCCTGTTAAAGCTAACACACCTTCAATCCACGAAATGTTGTCGGACCATCGATCTCCCGATCTTGATGGTACCTTTGGGTTAATGGTTCATATCTTTCCTCTCCAAATATATGGACCATATCTCTTTGCTATTATGGACTTCGGGTGTTTGAAATATCAAACCTCCCTTCCTTCATACTTCAGTCTTCTGGAGTTAATGATATGCTAGCACCTGTCCTGCTGAATCAATGACCCTTCTTCTACCTCAGATGTTTGACCTTTCAACTCAGATCTATGGTCCCGCAACCTCCTTCTCAATCAATGGTCGAGATCCTTCTTTGGGTCTTTGGACCTTTCATCCTCCACTTTTCTCCGGAGTTCTATATCTGACACCATGTGTCTACCTTCACATCGATGACTCTCGTCATTTCTGGGACTTCGGCCTTTGGCGATTTCAAATATCAACAACCACAAATATTCGAAGTACAATCTCCTAGAGTGTTGGATATTTTGACACCTGTCCTCTCTTGATCTAATGACTATCCAATGGATTTCTAACAAAGTGAATCTTTGTCCACCATGTGTCCCTTTGAAGATTGACGATCTGTGTTCTTCCTTTGGGATCAATGACCCTTAATCATTTCAGCCTTCGACACTTTAGAACTTTCCGAGACTTCTTTCCATAAAAACCCCAGAGTGCAATCCTATGAATTTCACGATCTGGTGACACCTTTCCAACCCATATCAATAACTTTCATCCACTTCAGTTGTTCGGGCTTCGATGATCTCAAACCCTTCTCCTTCGTGTTCTCCCGAAGTGACTTCACTCGGAGTTCACGATCTTTCGCCACATGTCCTTTCTATATCTAACAGTCCAGCTTCACTTCGGCTCTTCAGGCTTCGGTGTTGTGAGTTATCAACTGAACCGTTACTACAAATTACCTGGAGCTCATGATCTATTGACAAGTGTCCCTGTGCAAATCGATGGCTCTCGGCTCTTCGACTTTTCGGGCTTTGGGTGTTTCAACCTTTTGTGTGCTTGTTCCTCCCGGAGCGTCTTCACCTGAAACACACGATCTATTGACACATGTCTCCCCTTTGATCTGACGACCTCTATCTGCTTCAGTTCTTCGGGATTCGGGTGTTTCAACTCCTGTGCACTTGGTTCTCCCAGATTACTTTCCCTCGAAAACTTAGATCTTGTGCCACCTATTGCCTTTGATGATGGATGGTCCCTACTTGCTTCGGGACTTCAGGAATTTGACAAGTCCGATCTCCTGAATGTAGAAAATAATAAGGCTTGTGCACTTTCGTTCGGACCCTATGGCCGTTGACCCTCTGCACTCAGATCCAATGGATGGGGTTTTTTATCTTCTCCTGCACTATCCTTGTTCGCTAGGCACTGATCCAATGGACTAGGCTTCTCCTTACAACCAGTCCGACAGTTATTGTTTCTCCTCCTCCTGAGCTTTAGAATTCTCCCGACTTGGTAGATTTCGAGAGTGTTCAAATCTCTCGACCTTTGAACTTTCTCCTGCGAACCCGACTATCCTGGGTCTCGCTTAAACTTCTGAGAGCGTTATCTCTTTTGAGATTTAGGACTTATAATAAGTCCATCACCCATGCACTCCTTGCGTTATTCCTTCTGATCTTGATCTCCTCGAAGATTTCGACCTCCCACACACTCCTTGCTTTTTTGGGATTTCGTCAAACTTAGATTAGAAGGATTTCTTGAAATAAAATACTTCTCGCCCTCCTGGCATTCCCCTTGCTCGATACACACTTTTCAGAGCTCTTCCTTATAGAGTGTTCAGTAAATCTGTCTCTCTGTGCCTTCTCTGAACAAATTCTTCCTCTAAGGTATTAAGTAACCTTGAGTTATTATCACTCTGGTGTGCCCTCCTAGGACGTTCTTTTCTGACTTCGCAGAGTTCAGATGTGCATTCCTTGCGCTCGCTACATAAATTCAAATGTTCCGTTGTGCACTCCTTGCACAGCCTAAAGAACACAAAATGATACTTCAAACTCAAACAAATATAAAGAAATTTATCTTCTGACTACAGACGAAACCTATCATACATATACAACACATTAACACACAAATAACATTCACAGAATACAGATAATTCATAAACAGGTCGTGTGAAGGAAAACTGTTTTTCTTCATATTAAGACGAATGTCTGTTTACAAATGTGTACATAGACTGGACTGCAACAAAGTCTCGGTTCTTTCTCCTATTCTAACTCTATCTTGATTTCTACTTTTTCTAAGACCTCTTTACCCCCGAGATCTCTCTCTCTCTCAAGTATCCTAACTCTCCTCCTTGAAATACGATGCCAGATCTGCTTACAAAAGAGGGCTCTACGAGCTCGTCCTCTCTCACCTAACCTCATGTATTACATTCAATTTTTCATAAATGGTCATCTAGTTTGAATTGAACCTAGAGCCAGCAACCTGCCAGCTATTAAAGGCAACCTTATCTTCTCTCTGTTTAGAGATATGGCTTGGTTTTCACTCAAGATTAGGAAATGAATCTGTATAGGGTTATATTTCAAATTTAAAAATGGGAGGATTAACGCCTCTCCCTCTCTGAAATGCACGCTAATGTCCTGGAATGATGGCGCGTTGCTGAGGTGGAGCGATGCTCCTATATCAGCTGCAAAGGGATCCTAGTTGTTGGATGAAATTTGAATACATGGCGATAGATAAGAAAGGTTCAGAAAGGAAAGACTTCATTTAATTTGTGCTAAGAAGACATAAACTCTCGTGAAGTCGTCAAGTGCAAAGTAAATCTAAGTTGTTGATCGTGCGGTCACGTGGCATCTGATCTATCATTTCTACGATATAGTACTCGGGAGGAAAATACGTTGGAGCATTCAAAAGCGCTGAACACCGAAGTTACATAGAGCCCTAAATATTAAGCCCCGGGTCATATCCCGAGGTCACATGTGGAGAAGGGCTAGAGGAAAAGAATTTGAAAATTAGAAAAGCACTTAGGAAGGGGCCTGTGGGTACCATATGACATGCACCTAAGGGTATAAAAGGGCATTTGTTAATTCAATTTGGGGCCAACAAGGTCTCGAGGAGCTAATACAACTCAGGGAATTAAATATCCTTGACCAGGTGGCCGCGTAACCCTGAGGAGTGAAGGGGGGTCTGCATCAAGTCGTATTAGAGCCACATATTTAATTTATGTAGGAAAAGGAGACAACAAAGATGATATAATACCATCAAGTGGTATCAGAGATAAATGTTTGTCTATAGACAACAAGCAAAGGAAGGAGGAAACAATTTGACAATATCAAACGGTATCAGAAGCTAAGTTTTCCAGTAGATAGCAGGTGAAGTAGGAGACAAAGTGTGATTCTCTGTGAATGATGGTTGCATGTATGCAACAACAAATAGACAACCAAGTGGGTAGTAGGATAAGTTGGAGATGCTCCCGATTACAAACTAATCCACATACTTGCTAGGAGGGTGATATGAAAATGAAAATGGCTACTGAAATCCATAGGAGAGGTCGACAAGTCGAACACAAGAAGAAAAGAAAAGAAGATATGGACAAGGAGATCAAGGAGATAAGAGCCGAAATGGAGAGGCTGACATTGAAGATGCAACAGGAGGCAAAGGTACACTAGAGGTACAAATGGATTCTGAAAAGGAAATAAAAATGGAATGTCCCAAAGTTGTTTGCTAGAAGGTAACAAAAAGAGTTGAGGAGGTGGCTGAGGGATGTTGAAACCATCAGTGACACAGAGGAGAAATTGGTTTACATCGATGAACCATAGATTGGAAAGAACCTCAGTGATGAGGAGGAGAAGATATCAGAGGATCTCATGAACTTTCAGGAGGGTAGTGGGGAAAATTTATATTTCCAGGTGGGGAAAGAGATGAGATCAGTTGATCTCATTGACTGCCAGGAGGGAAGAAGTGAAACCCCAATTTTCCAGGCGGGAAAGGGAGAATAGATGAACTCAAATAGGATTTCATATCAACAAGGTTTGTTGAAGGAGGAGGATCAAAAGTGTGTTCTGATCATTGGGGGAATTGAGATACTCCTTCCACATAGCTGAGAAGAGGCTAGTGCACAGAGTTCAAATATAGCAGCAGAAGAGAGACAAACAATTGTGACTGTCATGGAGGATAAGGAGAATATACTGAAGTCTGCCACATAAGAAGAAGAGGAAGATAATTCAACTTAGTGGCTCAGAAATTTCAGCTAGGAAGTTGAACTGGAGATGACTGTAGAACTGGATTCTGAAGTAGAAGAGGAAGAAAAAAACATAGATTTCGCTGATCTGTGTGAAGAACTGAAGGCCTTGGAGAGAAGGATGATAATGCAGAGTCAACACATCCAATAGGTCAGGTTGGAAGCAGATTGAGGAGCATACCAGTCTAAGGAGTAGTTGGGGGAAGCTGGAGATATACCAGTGGTAGAGCTGACAAAATTCAATCTATTAGAGGAGATAACTGAGCAACAACTCAAAAAGGAAGCTACAGAATCTAAATCTGGAGCGAGGTGGAAAATCAAGGCCACATAAGAAGGAAACAATAGGGGAGATCATGTTGATCTACCTGATCTACCCATTGACAAGGAGGAAGTGCAACAAACCAGTATGCATAAAAGGAGAAGATAACCAACAAATCGGCTGGAAGAAGTCATAGAGGAAATCAGAGAGTTGATGCTGAGATCAACAAAAGAAGCTGTCAACATAGAAGGTTGAGATAGAAGAGAAGCTACAGGAGCAACAGAGCAGCAGGAGCAAAAAATCAAAGGAGCAAGTGGACAAATCCAATTTTAGGTTTGGAATCCTTGAGGATCTCAACATCATAGCATAGGGAACCATGAGAAGGAGCTCATGATTTTCCCAATAGTGGAGTATGATGTAGGAGCATCGTCAGTAAAGCACATGTGGAGAGAAATATCAACTCCCTAGCACTCCTTTTGAGTTAAATTTGAATTTTAAAAGATGACGTATCCCATAAATCTTCTAAATGAATGAGGAATCAAAGAAGCCTTAATGGTTGGAGGCTGAACAATCGCATAAGATCAGGAGAGATCAGATTGTCCTTTAGTTAAATTAATTTTGACGTAGATTTGGAACATTCACCCTTATCTGTCTGTCACAAACATTTATTGTAACATGACTTAAGTAGCTGTAAGCTTTTTCTTCGATAAGATAGATAATCAGAGGGAACCCTAGGATCCCTCTTGTATAAATAGATGCATTGTATGCCCAAATGAGGCTGCGGAAAATTAGTAGGAGATTGTTGTGATTTAGCTGTTGCTGAATTTTAAGTTGTTGTTTATCATAGTTGTATCCATTTACATTTCAATGAACATAATAGAGGGATATTGATCCAATGTGTGGTGTTGTTGTTGCTTAAATATTCTTTGTTATTTTGTGTTTCATGAATGTATGAATTATACTATTGAATGTATGAATCTATGAGAGGTTAGATAAGTTTCAATTGTTTATGTTCATGAGCTTATGCAAGGAGTGCATTAACAGATTCTGTTTCAACTCAGCTACTCAGAAGAGATAACATGAAGATTTTATTTGTAAGGAGTGCACAGTTTCCACAAGGTAGATGTTGACAGAGTCTTTTGAATCAGAAGCTCAGTAAGAGTAGCTTAAGAAATTGCTCGCACAAGTGTGTGTGAAGATTTGTTGCAAGGTGTTCACATATCCAAAATTTGACTAAGTTTCGAAGAAAACCCTCTAAAGAGTTAAGGGTTCATAGGAAAGACAAGTTCCAAAATTTAGTGGGAGAAATCTTCAAAAGGGAGGATCCATTTAAGGTTTTTGAAATTAACGATTGAGATGTCTTCAGGAGGAAGCGAGATCATTCCAGGTCGTTAGATCTGGGAAATTTGCATGGTGGTTAGCCATGAGTTCCATCAGAAGTCCATGATTCATAGGATTTGGAGTGTAGAAAGGTGAAACTCACTGAAACTCGAAGCCATTAAGGGATCCTAGCCATTGGATGAAAGGCAGATATGTGGCGATGGGAAAGCAAGGTTCAGGAAGGAAGGACTTTGGGGAATTTGCGCGAAGTAGATAGAAACTCTCATGAAGTCGTGAAGTGCGAAGTAATTCTAATCCGTTCATCGTGTCGACATGTGGCATCTGATATATTGTTTCGATGATAGAGTACTTTGGTAGGACAAGGCGTTGGAGCATTCAAAAGCATCGAATGTCGAAGTTACATAGTGTTATCACTGAAATTTCGTCCGCAAATGGTTACTGGAATCCAACATCTTCAAGCAGTTATGAGTTCACCCATGGACCAAAATTACCAGAAAAGAATTTCCAAAAGGTCCAAAACTATACAACTAGTTATAAAATTAAGGTGTGCTATGACTACACAGGGTGCACATGCATATGCGCCATCCAGAAACACACGAAAAGAGCACATGCGCACAATGCGCGACCGTGGTCGCTAAAAGCTGTGCACACCTGAGAACGACGCATTTATGAGATTGGTCAGTCTCCCACCCACTTTTGGTTCAACTTCCAAGTTGATTTGACATCCAAATATCGGCTGGATCCGACTGGGTGGTTGGTCAAAGACCTAAAAATGCCCTAAATAACTCCTTTCCACACTATAAGATGGTTACACAATACCTCAAAGTGGTGCTATAAAACAAAGCCATGAGTGCACTACATTTTCAAGGAATTCATTTGCAAGGTTATGCTGCTGCTATTCTCTTGGGGAATCCTCTTTTCTCATCAAGAGCATACTAGCATCATTACATTTGGGAAATCCATCTCACCTATTGAGTGGATTAGCTTGGGATTCTTTCACCATTTCTTTCAAACTTGTAAGAAGAGCTTAGTTGTGGGTGTCCAAGAGCCCTCCCTTGGAGGAAGAAAGGACCCAAAGTCCTCTTTCTTCTTGGTGTTTTCTTTTCACTAATATAATTCTTGCCATTGGTGACATGAGTCTTATTGGTTTTTTGTTCTTATGTCCTTATGCTCAATAGTTTAGTTGTTCTTTCATTTCTTAGTTTAATTCTTAGCTTAGTCTTTTATGTTTCTTTTTCTAACTCTTTCCTTTACTACTGTCTTTCTTAGCTAACCCAACTAAGCTTGTAAGAACCTTTGTTTTTTCTCATTTAGGTGACAAAAGAGGCGCAACAGATTGGCGACTCCACTGGGGAAAGGTATTAATTTCCTACCCCATTTGGGTTTTTCTATCTCTTCTTTTGGTTTATTTAACCTGCAGGTATCTTAATCGGCCCAAGCTAACCTGTAAAAAACCCAATTCAAAACTGAATTGAGATAATTCCATTCGGAATTTTCTTCACGGCCGTGTGATAGGTTTGCGCGGGTTTATTGGCCCATAGTCGCGCATCATGCGCACGTGTGCCAAAGTTACTATGTTTTTTAGCACCCCCCACACACCTTCACCCAAAATTCTATTTCGATTCACACATTAGCGTTCAATGCGCCTCTGTGTACTCTGAGGCCCACGCACCTGTGCAAAAAAATACACATTGTAAGCTTGTTTGTGATTTGGGGAAGGCCCCTAGCCTTCTTAGAAATGATTTCATGCATGTTGTAATCTGCACCATACTAAGTTCCCTCTCCATATAAATGGATTAGTCAAAACACATAGGCACTTAGGGGGTTTAAAATCATTATTTCCTCTTTTGCTTTCATTTTGCCACATGGATGGCTTGCTTTGACTAAAAGTATAAGTTGGAATCATTTGTAATCACATAAAACTTTCATTGGGACCAAAAGTTGGATAACAATTGTTTAGTATGCTCTTCTCTCATGCTTCAAAGTGACCTTGAGAATCATAAAAAGGTTGTAGGACAACAGCCCCCTCAGGACTCCTCTTAGTTTATTTTTCAAACACATCTCAAGATTGTAACGGGCCCATACATGCCCACATGCTACAAAGATAGGATAGTGTTGAAATTTACTTTCTTAGATTAAATCACTAGGGAAATTTAAAGGTTTTGTAATGGGCCCATACATGCCCAGATGATCACAATCTAGGATAGTTTCAAAGCTTTCTTAGATTAAATAACAATAGGGAGTTAAAGGAATAGTACAGGACCCACATGTCTGCATGCTAGCTTCCTAGGGACTTTTGAATTATGCAAGGTTGTACCAAAGACATTTAGTTAATTAGGAAATCAACACTTGTAAGGACCAAATGAAGTCCACATGCAACAAGACGACGCCTAATTCATTAAAACATTGGCACACTTTCATTCATTCACACACAAAAGGCACTTATCACTCACATAGTTCTTTTCTCGAAACGTGGAGGTCAAAGTAAGCTTCCTCCAAAGGGATTCCGAAACACCCCACCCCTTTTCTTGACGAAACTATCCACTCCCATTTAAAATCAACGAGATTGGTTCACACCCCCAATCTCTCAAACAACCACATTTAATTTTTTTATAAAAAACAGATCCGGATTATTTTTGGCACGAAATGAGAGTGGAGATATAATAAAGAAATGCAAAAAGATATCGCGTATATCCAATAATATAACAGAAATATATCAAAGATGCAACCATAAACACAGAGATATAGTAATACATGATTTCTATTAATGAAAGAAATGTACAGAGACTATAAAAATACGGAGTGAAAGACTCGCTAGAATGGTGGCAGCTTATCTCTGAGAAGAGATGTGACGGCTACTCGCATTCGCAAGAAGATGATTACAATGAGGCTCTGAAGGAATTTTTACGATAAGTAGGAATTCCAAAAACCCTAGACATCCAAAAACCTAACCCTAGGAGATGAAGCACCAAAAGTCATGTGGGCCCCGTTTGGGTAAGTGAGTACATCAACTTCCCGGGGTCGTAACTTTTGCATACGATCTCCGTTTTAGTCGTGTGATAGCTCGTTGGAAAGGTACAATCGAGGAGATTCATTTTTGGGGCTAAATAATGACTTAGGATATCATTGAGAACATATATCTAGAAAAAACTTCATTTGGGCCCTCAACATGGCCCTGGAAGTTAAAACCTGCAAAAATTACTAAATTGCCAAAATTGCCAGAAACATATTTTGAGCCATTTGGAAAAAGTGGGTGGCCACCGATATCCACCCGGATCAATCCTCCCTCCTTAGGAAGAAATGGTATCCATTGCGTTGAGTTCCTGGGGGAGAGGGAAAAGTGTTTGTCGAATCTGCATCTTGGTGAGCTTCTTGTCTTGTTGGAGGCGTCGCGCTACTCAGTTTGTGGAAATCTGTCACGAACCTGTTGAGGTTGAGGCTGTTCAACAAGTCGAGATACATGAGAGGACAATGTGCAGAAGGAATCTTTGAACTTTGCTACAGCCTTGTCGACCTTCTTTTGTTGGATAGAAGGTGCTTGGGGCAAGGTTGTAGTGGTTGGAGTGTCCTTTTTTTCTCCTTTTGAACAGATTGTGAAGAAGCTGAATTTTGCAGTATGAGATACTACCTTGCGAAACGTTTTAGGTGGGATAGTAGTCGGAGCTACCTCTGGTATTCTATAGAGATGACCCCCCAAAGTAACAATGACACTACGGGTTTGAGACTCATAAACAACATGGCACTTCCATATATATGGTTGGCCCAAGAGAAGATCACAAACATCCAATGGGGAAATATCACATAATACCTCATCCTTGAAGGGTTGGATGCCATATGACAATCGACATTGTTGGCTGACACGAAGATCTCTTCCTTGGCGAAGCCACCCGATGTTGTATGGTTGTGGGTGTGGTGTTGTCAACAATACCAACTGTTTAACGACCTCTGCTGAGATGAGGTTCTTCTGGATTCCGCTATCAACAATAAAATGTAGCTGGGTCCCCTTCACCCACATCTGTGAATGAAAAAGGCGCTCCCCCTCTTCAGGATCTGGTTGCTCTTCTGGTTGAATTGTTTTGGTCATGACAATAGCAATGGGGTCCGTGTTAATGATCTATCCTTTACCATTATTTTCAAAATCAGATTTTGAATCAGGGTTCAGCTCTTTGTCTTTGATCTCGACCACCAATGACTGTTTTGAGCGAAATTCATTGGTGTTGTGCCAGGGGATTTTGTGGAACTCGCACCATTTTTCGGTGTCCTTCTTTGTCTTCCCGTGACCCTTCTTTTCCTATGTCTTTGAATGGTTTTCGGGAGACTGTTTGTTAGGGCCATCTTTGTCATACTTTGGTTGTTGCGGATTTGCAGACCCAAAATCCCATTTTTTCTGGTGCTTAAATTTCTGCTCGATTTTAATAGCATATCGATAAGCAACACCGAGTGATGAGATTTCCAAAAAATCCATTTCAGTCTAGATGTATCTGTGTAGAGCCCCACGGTATTTCAGAACCAAATGTCGCTCGGAGTCTTTGATACCCAACTTGGTGTGCAAGGTATGAAAGGTATTGGTGAACTCTGGAACTACTTGGTCCCTCTCTTGCCGCAGTGTGGTCCATCTCATGTACTGGTCCTCATAGATTCCAACAGGGTAATACTATTCCTTTACCGCATCCACAAAAAAATCCCAAGTGGGTTCGGCCCCATATATTCTAGAATCCTCTGTGGTAATTTTATCCCAGTAAGTTTCCCACCAATGTTTGACATGAGGGAGAGATTTAAGGAGTGCGAAGATGATCTTTTCTTTGTCGAAAAAATTGTGAACAGAGAAATAACCTTCTAGCAGAGTTAACCATTTTTCTAGGGCTTCTTTATCTATCTGTCCTTCAAATACAGGAATATCAAAATTAACTTGTACCATGAAAGGCAAGGTGCCTCCAAAGTGGTCTCACCTGATGAATATGCACCTGATGCTATCGGCATGCGTTTAAGGATGTGGGAAAAATTCTCCATCATTTCGTCCCTCTGTCGCATGAGAGCTTGCTCAAGCAACAAATTGATAGGATCATCTGCTCCGTCGTTTTTCTTTTCTTCCGTCATTGAAGGTTTCTTGGGTGTGCGAGAGAGATTGTCTTTAAGAGAGACAATCTCGAGACCCAACTTGCTATACTCAGACCTCGTCGGGGACATGCACTGAAAAAATGATCAAGAGCAGCCTGCTCTGACACCACTGATCCAGATTATTTTCGGCACGAAATGAGAGCGGAGATATAATAAAGAAATGCACAAAGATATCGCGTATATCCAATAATATAACATAAATATATCATAGATGCAACCATAAACATAGAGATACAATAATACACAATTTCTATTAATGAAATAAATGTACAGAGACTGTAAAAATACAGAGTGAAAGACTCGCTAGAATGGTGGTAGCTTATCTATGAGAAGAGATGTGACGGCTACTTGCATTCACAAGAAGATGATTACAATGAGGCTATGAAGGCATTTTTACAATAAGTAGGAATTCCAAAAACCCTAGACATCCAAAAACCTAACCCTAGGAGATGAAGCGCCAAAAGTCATGTGGGCCCCGTTTGGGTAAGTGAGTACATCAACTTCCAGGGGTCGTAACTTTTGCATGCGATCTCTGTTTTAGGCGTGTGATAGCTCGTTGGAAAGGTATCATCGAGGAGATTAATTTTGGGGGATAAATAATTCCTTCAACTATCATTAAGAACCTATATCTCAAAAAACCTTCATTTGGGCCCTCAACATGGCCCCAGAAGTTAAAACCTGCTAAAAATATTAAATTACCAAAATTGCCAGAAAACTATTTTGAGCCATTTGGAAAAGGTGGGTGGCCACCGATATCCACCTGGATAAAAAAATCACTAAGTTTTCCTCCACAGGAGGTACCAAAAGAGATTTTTTAGCCTAGGTAGGATTTTGGGGATAAGCATCCAAATAACTCCTCATTATCTGGTTCTCACATAGTCAAAACAATAGAAGTTGTCAAATAGGGAACTGTAAATCCTCCAAGTCAAGTGTTCCTAACACCATAAGGTAGGGAGATACCTGTGAAGGGTTGAAGGCTGAGGTCCGGTTGTTCCGTGCATCCCCCCTTGAGGCACCCACCTCTTGGACGAGATCTAGCCTGTGACCCATTTCTTAGGCCAAAAATCTAAATGTCACACTTTGACCGAGGTACCTAGTGACCAAATTTTAGGACATCTACCCAGGTGACAATTGTGGGTTGCAATTGCACCTTGATCGGATTTTGTGTGGCTATTGGAAAATATTTCCAGTTCTTTCGGGATATGCCCCCTCTACCCCTCATTATAACTGATCGCTTCATCCTTCACTAGTTTCTCTTCCAGTGGCTTCAGACCCCACTGTCGAGTGCTATTGGAAGGTCCAGTGCTATTTTTAAAGGAAGGACGTTACATCTTTTTAGGACATGAGCATTTGTTTTCTTTGTTTCCCCATGCGGACAAAACCATTTATCCACATATATGCTTCTTTATCAAAACACTTTATGTATGATGCATTTCTGATTACATTTGATTTAGATATATATATTGTGTAAAGTTAAAAAATTACAAACAAAGGCTCTTATTTATTACTCTCACCACAATTCGCACACATCCACTCAACTAGTCGGACATCATAGGGAACCCACAGAACCCCCATCATTCCAGCCTCTTGTTGAACCTCCCTCTTATTTTAGGGGGATTTCCTAGTCTTGCCAACTCATCGGCTCCACCTTCTCACACCCTTCTGAGTGCCACTATCTTAGGATAATATTTGCTTGGTTCCACCTTACTTGGGTCTAATTCCCAAGGTCCACTGTCCACTCGTTCTTCTTTACACGGAAGCGAGGGGCCAACTTCCTCTCAAGGGGGAAGTACCAACCCACCTAGCCCCCTCAAGGGTCAGGTTCACAAAACAATCACACCATGGCTGGAACTAATCCTCCGCCACCACTCCAGATGCCATATTTGGCCTCTCGTAACATACCAAATCTAAGCAAACTCACAAATGATCATATATTGCATGACCCCACATGGCCTGCAATGCCTACCAAACTACCTTCAGACATCCCCAAGTTTGAAGGAAAGGCAGGGGATGACCCTGCCAACCATGTCATGACTTTCCACTTATGGTGCTCTTCCAATAGCATTATGGATGATTCCATTCGACTATGATTATTTCAACGCACGCTCACTGGCCCATCAACCAAATGGTATGTAGACAAAAAATCAAGGTCCCATGCAACTTTCGAGTCCTTGGCCAAAGCATTTTTGACCTTCTTCCAATTACCAATCCTCCATGACAATGGTCTTGAATTACTCTCTAATTTCAAACAAACCTCCGCCACACATATCGCTGACCACATTCATGAGTGGCGTCAACAACGTAGTTTGTGCAAAGCAGAAACCACCAAACAACAATGTCTTGATTGGTTTCTTAGATCACTTGTCTCTCTCCTCGGTAAAGATGTGACTTCCACCTTCGCTCAATCAGAAGAGGAAGCCATTAGTAAGGCTCAACAATATGACCTCATCTATTCTCAATCAGGGTACCTATACATAGTACTTCCTGACTTCCCAAAACCTGTTCCATTCAGCCAAGATAAACTCGGGATGTCTCACTCAACAGATAGATTGATTGGTAACACCACACACCACACACGGCAACCCCAACAACCACCAATGTATGGAACACCTCAATATCCTTCGGCATATGGAGGAACCCCTTATTATCCCCCACCCCCTTATCAACAACCATACCCTGTTGGCCTTCCTCCACCCATCAATGGGACACCGCCGGCACCCACAATACACCCACCTATCCAAACAAGTTTGGGTACTCCCTCTACCTCATCTTATACTCTAAGTACTAGAGAAAGCACCACGCCTTCCTATGTACCTTACAGATCATTACCACAAAATAATCCATGATTTCCATTTCCTGGCCCTCCCCAGCCCATGGCTCCACCACAAGGACACCCTCATGCTAGGGTGAATTTTGTTCAACCCTCTCCCATTCAGCAATATCAAAATTTTGAAAATTTGAATACAACAAATCCGACCCATCAGTCGAATAATGCCAAAAAGAAAGGAAAAAATTGGAACAATAACAACTCAGGTCCAGGTGGAAATCACCCCCACCAAAACCAACCTACTCGGGGTAACCAGAACCAAGGGAATCAGAAAACCCAAGGGGGAAACAAAAACAAACGTCAAGGAAAAGATAAAAATAATCTTCGAACCAACTTCCCTTGTGCCCTTTACGACGAGTTAGGTCATTATACTCATGATTTCCCCCGAATCACTAATTTTAAACAGATGAAATACTCAGTGAATGGACCACATACTCCAACACCGCCTGGCCCTCAGTAGGCCCCACACCAATACATGCAACAACCACCCCCAGTCGTGATGCAAAACCCCATTCCACACCAGGGTGTGATGAACACCCAACATGACATGCAACCCACCCCATCACAGTTGGGATAGTATTTCAATCCAAACAATCTCGCAGATCGTACTATCCTCCTCACCAGTGAGGACAAATTCCTTCTACAAACACGTAGTTGTCAATACCGAGCACCCACCGAGTCTCCTCCCATTCCCCCAGAAACACTCCTAGCACCAACGGGACCCCCTTTGATGATCCCTAGCCCTAACACAGAAACACCTCTTCTCATCCCTCACATCCCATTGCACAGGAATGTCCACAACCCACAGGCTAGGGCGGCTCATAATTACAGTTTGGTCGATGACTTAACACAATCCCTAGCTGCCATGTCAGTCTTAGAAGTCCTTCAAACTTGTCCCACTCAGTGGAAATCATTACTTTCCTCCTTGGGGGAAGTCATCCCCATGGATACTCAACTCATCACATTTGATCTCGACAGTGGAGAGCCTCATCTCCCCACTCTCATCGCTTTTCAAATCCCAGTGAAAATTCAGAACATTAAAGTTCATCGGTGCATCATCGATGAAGGCGCATTTACATGCATCATGTCCAAGTCTGTATGGAAAAAACTTGGTTCCCCCAAACTCATACCATCTGCCATTACCTTAAGAGCTTATGACAGACGACCCTCTTCTCCTGAAGGGATCTTCCCAAATGTCCTTGTAGAACTTGGGGTAAATACCATTCTCATCGACATTGAAGTTATTGATGCCCCACTCGATTATAATATCTTGTTCGGTCATAGCTACATGTACGCTATGAAGGTAGTTGCCTCTTCCATATTTCGAACCATGATGTTACCCCATAACGGGAAGATCATTACAATTGACCAAGTCTCACATTATGAGCCTAACCCTTATGCCAACATTGATAACATTCTCCCTCTCATCCACACTAATCATGAAGCATACCCACTCATCGAAATGGGTCCCAGAATTTTCAAAGACCCATCACTGTTAGGAACTTACCATGGTACACCACCGCTCCTTCATCCTTCCAATCAGGTATGTGTCGTATCATCCAAAAGAACTGACATTGAGAAAACCCTTCCTCCCAAGGAGGCTTCTCTTATATTTGACATCCCATTAGTCGTAGAATCCCTCCCTCATGAGCCTCTTTTGAACTCGTTGACTCCACTAGTTCACGATTTTACCTCACCACAAGGCCATATCCTACTTTGGGAGATAGTTCCCCAAGCCATTACTCAAATCCCCTTATTTTACCCTCCACCAGGCGTACAATCTTTCCAAGTAGCCACAATGCTTACCCTCCCTAATATGGTGTTGGAAATTCTAGTTTGGTATTTACATCCACTAGAGATGGTTCCTCAACCATCCCTTCCCCCCCAAACAGAAGGAATCCCAATGATGATTCCCATACTCACTCCCACCATACCCTCTACACCCCCATTCACTAACCTCCCTGCCACAGTTGGGGGCAGGGGAAAGAAGAAGGAGCCCACAGCTCCACTCCCCCCACGTGTCCAACCTCCTTGTGTGCTATGTGAGAAAGATGGACACCCAACCAACAAATGCCCATCTCTACCCGAGTTACGTAACCTAATTCAACTCATTCAAACACCATCACCACTCGTCACTTTAGAAAGTACTGTCGCTACCTCCCCTAATTAAAGTAGAAAAGGACTGTGAACCAAATTGGCTTGCGCCATATGTTTAGAATATGGCCATTAGGGGAACCATTTCCCAGCGCTACCTCAATTCCGACAGACATTAGTTGCAGTACACCAAAGCTTCCAGCATGAACCCAGTCCAACTACATCTTCCCCACCAAACATCATTGGCATCCATTATGTCACAAATTTAGTCAACGAACGCATGAGATTCCCTTTCTCTCTATGTGAATCCTTAGATCATTTTACATATCAATGTCCTATGATAATTGAATACAGGCAACGCCAATTGACCCTGATTCAAACCCCTACACCCCCTATATAATCAATGACTGACCTTACCTCATCACTAGAGATTCTTCATATCATTTCTCCTGAACCAAAGGCACTCCCTATTCCTCTATGGCTCTTGGATGAATTATACGAGGATTTACCCCCAAATCCCCCCAATTATCCTGTTCATTTCCCTATTGAAATTTTACATCCAACTACCACTGGTACTCCTCAGTACCTCGATATTTGGCTTATGTCGAGTGACCCATCACAATCTCATTGCGTCGTTCCCCCTGCTTCTTCATCCCCAAAGGACAACCACACGGTGACAGTCACTGATATCACTCTTTTAGATCCCTTGTATTCCCGCCAATTCCACTGTTACGAGGACATACTCGAGGAAATAACCACCCCCGACTACCCATGGGATGCGCTACACCACAGAGTGTTGTTCTTCCCATAGGAAGCCTTCATGCCTCCTAACCAACACCCCATATACGTAGTTGAAACCAAGGATTTTATCCCATCAGGTCATATCGATTGGTTCAACAACCCCATTCCTGCCCCTGATGCTTTTGAAGAAGGAAAGATGGCCAACATTTCCCCAACCATCAAAATCGATATTTCCATAAAAAATGGAGTCGTCAAGGAAATCACCATTAGCGCCGCATGCACTCCTCAAGAAATCACCACCTATAAAGACCTCTTCCAAGAATATTGGGATATTTTTTCCTGGTCATACACATAAATTCCTGGCCTTGATCCCACTATTGTCGAACATTGCATAGACACATGGCCTAATATCGCACCTTTTCGCCAAACTTCCAAACCCCATTCCGAGAGCTTCGGGTGTCCGTTTTTCGATTAGTCTTCAGCCACGGGATCAACATCCCGTCATATACATCAAGACATTCCCCAGGCCATTTTTTATCCTTAGCCCCTAGGGCGCCAGTTTTTCATACCCCTTCAGGTACGCATGCTCATGTTCAAAATTATCAAATAAATGCTTGTATGTTCGATTCTCTTCAGATATTGTTCACGTCGAGTATTTGGTTTTCATGTGTGCAGGTACTTGGTCATCATACATCAGCGCAACCCCTTTAGGTATATAATCAACACTAGCATGTAATCATTCCCTTTGAATCTCAATTGCATCTCCAGTCACACCCTCTGAAATTTGCCTTTAGGATCCCCATCTCCGGCTCTGCAGTACCGACACCTCCATTTCATTTTGGGTACTGTCACTCGGTAGTACTCTCCCCCACATGAGTTGTACCATTCATAGAACCCTTTGGCACTTTGACACTCATGTTTTTTTTCAACCCTTTAGGGATGGGAGTCCTGATAGTCTTACATCATGTTGTGAATCAACCACATACTCCTTCTCCTCATTTTGCTAGTTTTCCCAAATGGAATCCCAATTTATCTCTTCAAGGTTCTATTTCGACTACGCCTCCACATTATCATTAACCCTCCATTTCATCCACAATCAGTTTTCCCATCCACAAATTTGCCTCCATTCCATCTACCTCATACAAAAACCCACCCATGGGGCCCCCAACGTCCACCAGTTCTCCAAGCACATTGAGCCCTCACCGTCCCAACCATATCACATTGGGGCACCCGTTTCTATAGTTGTACACTCATCCCAAATTATTCTTTATTCATTTGATATTTGTAAAAAGCCTTTGTTTCCAACATTTACATATCTTTTCGTCGTCACCTTCGGTGACCTTCTTCCCTCTTTTGGCAAACACAACCCATGTCACCCTTGGTTGGGGAACTCCTTATCATCTACCCCTGTTGACATCGTCCATATACTCTGAGTATCCCACAGGCCACTTACCTCTACTCTCTAAGTTTTTTCACTTTGTCTCGCCTCTGGCACAACTTATCCCACGTCTTGTTGTCCCCCTAACACTCAACCTCGTTGAAAAGGTTGTGGCCACTTATACTTCACATATACCCCCAACCAAGGGCAATCTTGAATCTCCACACATCTTGACTTCATCCATGTACCTCCTCAATTCCTAACCTCACCTAGTAGATTTCACGAAGCCCTTTGCTTCTTGGAGTCACGTCTCCCTGTTGTCGACATCAACACAGTTTCTAGAAGGGCGACAGTATCTTGACTCTCATTTTCTTTCCAATGAGAGGTCTCGGACGACAAAGGGAGAACCATAATTGCTCTCTGATGTCATTGACCTTAGTATGTTCACCAAGTCAAAATACCAACGGTCACTTAGGACTTTTTTACGTTGAAATTGCGACGTTACAAAATCTATAAATATGTTTCATTTGACGGATGTTGCGACAAGTTTGCTATAATAACGACACTTCAAAAAGGGTTTGCGGGTCTTCTCGACGAACAAAAAATAGATATTTGTTTCAGTATAAGTTTGTGGGAAAGAATGTCAGAAAACATTAGAGCTGAATGGGTTCAGTGTCATTCAACATGCCATCTTCAAAATCTTACTTCTTGATCTTGTTTGCATCATAACGTTTCACCATAATATTGATCATTTCTCATTTAAATATTTCACAAAGCATGTTCTTCTCTAGTCTCTCCAATTCTTCCAATCATTTTTAAAAATATTTTGTTGTCTATATCCTCTATGTTACTTCTATTTACAAGGATAACACCTAGTTTTCTATCGACATTATTCCTTATTTGTCAAAGGTTTTTACATTTATCATTTCTTCCATGTTGTCCTATATTCCGAGAGAATAACATCAAGTCAATTATTGTAGTCTAATCTCTTCAAGTCACATATTTTGTGAGTATGGATGCAAATACCTTGTTCATACT
>ML781334.1:87940-119468 GCA_009831015.1 Picea engelmannii
TTAAATATAGACCGATGATATAGATTTAAATATTGATATGGCTAGTATCTTAGCAAAGGTTAATGTACCTGTCCCTCTTAGTACTGATATTGTATTTTTTTTTTAAATACCTACAAGAAGGTCTCTATTGCGACATCTTGGAGTGTCGATCCCATAGCAACCACGTCAGAGATGATACCTCTTAACGTCTCTCTTCCCACGTTCTAGACGTCTCTCTTGCCACCTTCAAGACGTCGGTCTTGCCACGTTCAAGATGTCTCTATTGCCACGTCTAAGACGTCTATATTGCCACGTTCCTGACGTCTCTCTTCCCACATTCTAAACGTCTCCCTTGCCACCTTCAAGACGTTGGTCTTGCCACATTTCAGACGTCTCTCTTTCCATGTTCAAGACGTTGGTCTTGCCATGTTTAAGACGTCGGTCTTGCCACGTTTCAGACATCTCTCTTGCCACGTTCAAGACGTCGGTCTTGCCACGTTTAAGACGTCGGTCTTGCCACGTTCCAGATGTCTCTATTGCCACGTTTCAGACGTCTCTCTTGCCACGTACAAGACGTCGGTCTTGCCACGTTCAAGATGTCGCAATAACGACGAAATCTATGTCATCGGAAAAGAGACGTCATGTGAAACAACATTTGTCGGGGTCCGTTGTTTGTCGTTCTCCTGACAATATAAAGTGGCAATTGCGTCGAATGCGACGTCGAAATTTGACCCAAATGTACTAGTGCTTCTTACAGGTGTCATCGCCTACTATTCAGAGTATGTTCCTCCTAAGAATTGTCCTCTGCCTTTATCATGACCACCCCTGAGGGTGCTGCAGTTGTCTACATCAACACATAGTTTTAGTTACTATACAACACCCTTCTTTTTTATTTACATGACACAAGCATGGGGCATGCCCGCCTCGTTTTACGCAATTTATTTTACATACCTTACGGAAGGTTGGGTCCTATAGGTCCCCTTCTCCCTCCAACGGGTCACTCTTGATACTCTCACTACCGCTCTTTCTTACAATGACACTCTCAGTAGAAGAAACATTGATGAATTTCGGCTATACATATGCTCCTAACCTCATCCATCAAGGGACATCTGTTATCACTAAAATTTTGTCCGCAAATGGTCAGGGATGATTTTAAGGATGAAAATCTATTTTAAACTGTAGAAACCTTGGCGAATCTTACTAATCCTTCATGTGACAAATATAAATGTTTGGAGATATTTTTTTAAAAATATTCAAATTTCTAAGGATTTTATGTTGTTTGTATAAACTTTTGGCGATTTTTAAGGTAAAATAATTTTATCCTATAAAATTTGGACAAATCATTTTTAGATTAGCGAATGTTTTTTTGGGAAAAACCATGGAAAATTAGCCCATGAGCGAAATTTAGCCCCTAAAATCATCCCTTCAAATGGTTACAGGAATCCATCATCTTCAAAAAATTATGAGTTCACCCATGGACCAAAATTACTAGAAAATCATTTCCAAAAGGTCCAAAACTATACAACAAGTTATAAAATTAAGGTGCGCTATGACTACACAGGGCGTGTGTGCATATGTGCCATCCAGAAACGCAGGAAAAGTGCACATGCGCACGATGCGTGACTGTGGTCACTAAAAGCCGTGCACACCTGAGAACGACACATTTATGAGATTGGTCAACCTCCCACCCACTTATGGTTCAACTTCCAAGTTGATTTGACATCCAAATCTCGACTGGATCTGACTGGGTGGTTGGTTAAAGACCTAAAAATGCCCTAAACAACCCCTTTTCACACTATAAGCTGATTACACAATACCTCAAAGTGGTGCTATAAAACAAAGCCATGGGTGCACTACATTTTCAAGGAATTCATTTGCAAGGTTATGTTGTTGTTATTCTCTTGGGGAATCCTCTTTTCTCATCAAGAGAATACTAGCATCATTACATTTGGGCAATCCATCTCACCTCTTGAGTGGATTAGCTTGGGATTCTTTCACCATTTCTTTCAAACTTGTAAGAAGAGCTTAGTTGTGGGGGTCCAAGAGCCCTCCCTTGGAGATAGAAAGGACCCAAAGTCCTCTTTCTTCTTGGTGTTTTCTTTTCACTAATATAATCATTGCCATTGGTGACATGAGTCTTATTGGTTTTTTGTTATTATGTCCTTGTGCTCAATAGTTTAGTTGTTCTTTCATTTCTTAGTTTAATTCTTAGCTTAGTCTTTTATGTTTCTTTTTCTAACCCTTTCCTTTACTGATGTCTTGTTTAGCTAACCCAACTAAGCTTGTAAGCACCTTTGTTTTGCTCATTTAGGTGACAAAAGAGGCGCAACACATAGTGCCCTAAAGATTAAGCCCCGAGTCATAGCCCAAGGTAACATGTGGAGAAGGGCTAGTGGAAAAGAGCTAGCTCCCAAAATTTGAAAATTAGAAAAGTTCTTAGGAAGGGGCCCATAGGTACCATATGGCCTGCGCCTAAGGGGATAAAATGGCCCGTGTCAATTCAATTTTGGGCTGGCAAGGTCTCAAGGAGATAATATAACTTAGGTAATTAAAGATCCTTGAATGGGAGGTCGCGCAACCCTAAGGAGTGAAGGGGGGTCTGCATCAAGTGGTATCAGAGCCAAAGATTTAATTTTTGTAGGCAAAGGAGACAACATAGATGATCTGATACCATCAAGTGGTATCAGAGCTAATTTTTTGTCTATAGAGGACAAACAAAGGAAGGAGGAAACAATCTGACAATATCAAATGGTATCAGAAGCTAAATTTTTCTGTAGACAACAGGTGAAGTAGGAGACAAAGTGTGATTCTATGTGAATGATGATTGCACGTATGATTGCACGTGGGATGTAGGAGAAGTTGGAGATGCTCTCGATTACAGAGTAATCCACATACTTTCTAGGAGGGCGGGAAGAAAATTAAAATGGCTACTGAAATCCATAAGAGAGGTTGAGAAGCCGACCACAAGCAGAAAAGAAAAATAGAGATGGACAAGGAGCTCAAGGATATAAGAGCCGAAATGGAGAGGCTCAAATTGAATATGCAATAGGAGGCAAAGGTACACTGGAGGTATGAATGGCCTCTGAAAAGGAAAGAAAAATGGAATGTCCAAAAGTTATTTTCCAGAAGGCAACAACAGGAGTTGAGGAGGTGGCTAAGGGAAGTTGAAACCCTTAGTGACATAGAGGATAAATTGGTTTACATCTTTGAGCCAGATATTGGAAAGAACCTTAGAGATGAGGAGGAGAATAGATTAGAGGATCTCATGAACTGCCAGGAGGGAAGTGAGGAAAATTTAGATTTCCAAGTGGGAAATTAGATGAGACCAGTTGATCTCATACACTTCCACCAGGGCAGAAGTGAAATCAAAATTTTCCAGGTGGTCAAGTGATCCAAAATATGATCTAGGAGGCTGCTGGGCCCAGAAAAGGCTCAAAAATGAAAGTTATCGGAAGCAGATGAAACCAATTGCATTGCGATCGTCTCGTCACGCTGATTCCATCCATATATTTACTTTCTCAAACAGACGTTGTATGCTAGACTTATCACACTCTGATCGTTTTCCCAAACAGCTAAAAAGTCAACAAGTCAACTGGCAAAAAGTCAATGATTATGTCAGCATGACGTCCTGCTAATGTCATCATGCTGACATCAACAAAATGACATGTTGTAGCACAATAGTAGGGTGACTGGGTAGTTTGACTAGGCACGAGACAGATCCACTCAAATGATGACAAGTGGCATTTTTCTGGCCAATGAAGAGATGCCACATGGCCCAGACGTGGGCTGCCATGTGGCCCCCTTTCCTTGGTTGGTTTGAAAAAGTAATTGGAGCTGATGGGGTTCGACCCCATGACCTGTGGTTGAGTGAAAATCTTTGGGAACTGACCCAATACCAACGCGCCAACATTTGTTTCTTATTATATATATGGTGAAAAACGTTATTTAAATGTGTAAATTGTATGAAATCGGATGGGGGGGGCACTGGGGCTTAGCCCCAACCCCCGGTCGCGAGTATAAACCATGTAACCATCAGCCAAAGGAGCGGAGGCTCTAACCGAATGCGTGCTTTTAGCCCTTGGTATCATATCCATGAGGATGCGACCAGGTATTTCGGAGGCTTATCCCTTGGATGGAGGGGTGGTAACCGCCTGTGGACCCAAAGTCCTATGTGTTATTGCCACATTACCACGGTTTTTTCGGAGAAGAGGCCAACACGCAACCCCTAGGGGGTTGGCGCTTGGCCATATGTGTTGTCATGTGACCATAAAAGGGGGGGAACATACCTAGGGTGAGGGGGCTAAGCCCTACAATTAAAATAAGTGGGTTTTATTATATGGTTTTTGGATTTTATTATGATTTTTGGCCTGTTAATGGAGGATTTTGCCCATTATTGGGAGATATTGGGCTCTTTTTGGGCCCAGATTTTGGGAGGAAGTTGGGGAAGGATAACCAACTATAGATCTATAAAAACCAAGCTTGTTTGAGGCCATGGAGGATAGTCAGATTAGATTTATGCTGAAGCAAAGCCAAGCCAAAGCCATTTTTATGCGGGGAAGTTGTTGAGGAGCAGATGCTTGCAGGCCATTTCTAGGAGCTACACTCAGTCTTTTTCAGTGTCGTCAGTTATGTTGGATTTATAAGGTTGAGAAGAACATAGTGAGACTAGTATGAGATCCATTTGATGTACTTTTTTTTTACCTTGAAAGCATTGAAGAATAAATAAAGAAGCCTCCTCCAATGAGACAAAGGCCCAGAGACGTAGGCAATTTTGTGCCAAACTCTGTTATCACTTCTCTTGTTATGGTTTGTAGTTCTTATTGCTTCAGTTCATATCTGTATATTGTCTTTTGGCTGCTATTTTTCCTCATTAAATTCATCCTCTTTCATTCATCTTCTTAAATGGTTAATGAACACATGCAATTAATAACTCAACCACATCCATTAAAAGATATTTTCGGATCAGCAAGGGAGAAGAGATGAAGTCAAATAGGACTTCATATAAATAAGGTGTGTTTAAGGAGGAGGATCAAAAGTGTGTTCTGATCATTGTGGGAATTGAGATATTCCTGCCACATATCACAATAGAGGCTAGTGTACGGAGTTCAGATGCAACAACAAAAGAGAGACAACTAGCTGTGACAATCATGGAGGAGAAGGAGTAGATACTGAAGTCTTCCCCATAAGAAGAAGAGGAAGAGCATTCAATAGAGTGGATCCAAAATTTCAGCTAGGAAGATGAACCAGAGTTGACTACAGAACTGGAGTCTGCAATAGAAGAAGAAGCAGACAACAAAGATTTCATTGATCTATGTGAATAATTGGTGGCCCTAGAGAGAGAAGAATGTTAATGCAGAGTCAACACATCCAACAGGTCAGGTTGGAAGCAGATGGAGGAGCATACCAGTCCGAGGAGAAACTGGGGGAAGCTGGAGATATACCAACTACAAATCTGACAAAAGTCAATATGTCAGAGGAGATATCTAAGGAACAACTCAAAAGGAAGATACATAATATAAATATGCAAGGAGGTAGAAAATCAAGTCCATAGAAGAAGAAAATAGCAAGGGAGATTACGTTGATCTACCCATTGACAAGGAAGAAGTGCAACAGGATAGTCTGCATGAAAGGAGGAGCCAGTCAACAGATCGTTTGGAAGAAATCAAAGAGGAAATCGGAGAGATGATGTTGAGATCAAAAAAAGAAGATGTGAGCAGAGAAGGATGGGACAAAAGAGAACCTACAGGAGAAACAAGAGAAGCAAATCAAAGGAGCAAGTGGACAACTCCAATTTTAGGTTTTGGATCCTGGAGGATCTCAACAACATAGCAGAGGGAGCCATGAGCAAGAGGTCATGATTTTCCCGGCAGTGGAGTATGATGTAGGAGCATCGTCAACAAAGTGCACATGGAGAGACAACTCAACGCCCTAGCACGCCTTTTGAATTAAATTTGAATTTTAAAAGATAGCATATCCCATAAATATTTTGAATGGATGATGAATCAAACTAGTCTTAATGGTTGGAGGATGAACAGTCATGCAAGATCAGGAGAGATCAGATTTTCCTTTAGTTAAATTAATCTTGGCATAGATCTAGAACATTCTCCCTTATCTATATTTCACAAACATTTATTGTAACATGACTTAATTAGTTGTAAGATTTTACTTCGATAAGATAGATAATTGGAGGGAACCCTAGGAGCCCTCTTGTATAAGTAGATGCATTGTATGCCCAAATAAGGTTGTGGAAAATTAGTAGGAGATTGTGTTAGGGTCCTAACCCGCACATAGGTAGATTAATATATGCGGATGTAATAAAGGTCAATATTAATAAGGCCTTTCAATAAAATAGAATAAGGCGGATGTAAGAAGACCTAATAGAATCTTCCACTTCTAGAAGGATCTTCCTCTAGATGCTTCTCTTGATAGACATTTTGTATAAATAAGGGTCAAGGGTATGAAAACCCTAGCTTGGAGATTATTGTAACAGAGCATTGCTTGATTGGAGGTTTCCCCCTCAAAGAGGCCTGTGAACATTGCTTTCTGAATCAAAGTGTTATTTCTATTGTTGTTCTTATATCATTTCTGTGTTATTGTGGAGATTATGCTGGATATTTTACTGTTATTCTACCATTTCTAGCATTTTATTTATGTTCTGCATATTTTATATATCTAGTATCTTGCAAGTGGTATAAGAGAACTTTCCTTGGCAGAAATTGTGGGATTTTTTTTTTTCAAGGTAGAGACGTAGTCCGACGTCTTTAAACAACATAAATCTATCATTACATGCATAAACCCGTGGTTGAGGGATTCATACATGTAGGAAATACAAGTGGTTCTTAAGCGCACATCTGTTGGCCACCCTTGTAACCCCTGTTGGTACCCCTTCGAGTGGTAGCGCGTCAGACAACACCTGTGTACGGATTGGCCTAGATTTCTTGAATCCCTCTTTAGATAAACCTATTGGCCACCAGACTGCTATAGTGTCATCGAGAAAAACACTCGGTAAGATACTCTCTAGTACCTGGGTAGTTGGGTAGTACGGCTAAGGGTACGGTCTATCCTCCTTAGTTAGTTCCTTGAGATATTGGGCTGAGTACTATTGTTGGACCCCGCACGTATATTAGAGAGCTATAGCACAGGGCAAACCCTTATCTGTAGAACCCTTGAATACCTAACTCTTGGGGGACAGAAACATAGACGAATTAAAAACAGACCAGATTTATTTCCGCGCAACTGTGTTCGGGTTGCCAAGTAAATACACATCTCTTTCTGGTTAAACATTTGGGATTTCATCACTACAGTATTCTTCAAATCGGAGTATAACTCTGCAGGTGTAAAAAAAAAAGTCTGGAAATTTTTTCACCATTATTTGAGACCTATTCCATTGGATTCATCTCTCTGCCCTTGTCACTTTCATCCATATCATTTTTAGACAAAAGTTTTGACCCCACCCACCCCTTTTCAGTTCACCCATCCTCATGGACCATACCCATAGCCAAGACCTGGAAGCTCGCTTCAACACCATGCAATCTGGTTTCCTAGAAACCCAAAAAGAAGTAAAACAACTCAGTGCTACTGTTGCCTCCATCGATTCGTCCATCAATGCTACCATAAATACAGCCATGTAGTCCTCAATGGAGGAAGTCAAACAAGAAATTACCACCCAGCTTGAATCTGTCTTTGCAGCACTCTGCACCAAACTAAAGATCCCTACAGATGACCATTTCTCTGAAGCACATCCAAAGAATGAAGGCGAAACTTCCTCCCATTCCCATACATTTCAGTCCCATCACTTTCAATGTGACATACGCCTTCCACGGGTGGACGTGACCAAATTTGATGGCTCGGACCCCACTGGTTGGGTAACCCAAATGGAACATTATTTCTCTTTATATGGCATTACTGATGACTTGGCCAAACTCTGGTATGGTGTTCTCCATTTAGATCAAGAACGTTGGCAATGGTGGCAATGGAGAAAAACTTCGCGTCAAGGGTATATTCCTTGGACCCAATTTTTGACTGAGCTTTATGAACGCTTTGACACGAACACCAACCATTTGGGCCATTTGACAAACTTGAAGCAATATGGAACAATAGAAGACTTCATAGCTTCCTTTGAACGCCTGGATTTTCGAACAGAGGGCATGACTGATGCTTTCTTTCAAGAGTGTTTTGTTAGTGGCCTCAAGGAGGAGATTCGGGCCCATGTCCTTATGGCTCAACCCTCGACTTGGGTGGAGACTACTAAAAGAGATAAAGAAGCACAACAGGTGGTATCATCTCAAAACCGTAAACCCTCCTTTATCCCTTGCCCTAAACCCGTCACTCCCACTACTCCCTCTGCCCCATTAAAAATCCAAAAATTGACCAGGGCTGAAATGGCTGAATGCCAACTCAAAGGCCTTTGTTATAATTGTGATGACAAATATTTCCTGGGCCACAAGTGTAAGGAACAAAATATTTTTGTGGCCATCTCCGAGGAAATTTTAGAAGAGGATGTTTAAACTCCCCTTGTGTCTGAGTCACCTGAAATCATTGACATAACCCCTCCCTCAGACCCTCCCGAAGTAGAACCCGTCATTTCCCTCAACGCTCTCACTGGTTTTTTTGCTCCCCAAACCCTCAAGGTTATCGATTACATCAAGCATCAGAAGGTCATCATTTTGGTTGATAGTGGAAGCACCGATAATTTTATTCATCATCGCATTGTCCAAGAAACTCATTGCTACATCCATGCTGTCAATAATTTCCAAATCATGATTGCCAATGGTGGTTCCATGAAATGTGGAGGGCGTTGTGAAAATGTGTGTCTCCAAATCAGTGACTACCACCTAAAATCCCATATGTTTTCTATCGACATGGGTGGTTGTGACATTGTGTTGGGTGTCGACTGGCTAAGAACTTTGGGTCCCATTCTCGTGGATTTTAAGGCATTAACCATGCAATTCGACCAATAAGGCCACCAATATAAATTCCAGGGCATCAATGTTGGTTCACCTGAGGTCATTAGTTCCTATCGCATGGAAAAGCTGCTCAAAAAAGGTCATTCTGGTGTCATTGCCCAACTCCATGCCATTCAAGCAACAAAAGCACCCCCGGTGCCGCATGACCGCCAAGCTCTCCTTTCTAAACATCAAATGGTATTTTGTACTCCCCAAGGCCTTCCTCCTTCCCGCGGTGTTCATGATCATTCCATTCCCCTTGTACCCGGAAGCCTTCCTCCCAATATTCGTCCATATCACCACCCCTTCTCACAAAAAAATGAAATTGAGAAAATGGTCCAGGAACTCCTTAATGCAGGCGTTATCCGCCCTACTACGAGCCCTTACTCTTCTCCTGTATTCATGGTCCTGAAGAAAGAAGGTTCTTGGAGAATGTGTCCTGACTTCCGTGCCCTCAAAAAACTAACCATTAAAGACAAATTTCCCATTCCAGTCATTGATGACCTCCTGGATGAATTGAGTGGCGCCCAATTCTTTACTAAACTTGATCTTCACATGGGCGATCACCAGATACGTATGAAAGAGGCAGACATTCCCAAGACAACCTTTCGCACTCATGAGGGTCACTATGAGTTTTTGGTCCTGCCCTTTGGCTTGTGTAATTCTCCCTCCACCTTCCAAAGCCTCATGAATCATGTCTTCCATCCCTTTCTCCATCATTTTGTCTTAGTTTTCTTTGATGATATCCTCATCTATAACAAAACCTGGACCAACCATCTTACTCATGTTGATCAAGTTCTCCATCTCCTCTCCCAGCACCAACTTTCCCTAAAATAGTCTAAATGTGCTTTTGGTGCATCAGAAGTAGAATACTTGGGTCATCTGGTTGGCAAGGATGGCGTCAGGGTGGATCCGAAAAGGATTGAGCTATGCAAGATTGGCCGCACCCAAAGACTCTCAAAATCTTGCGTGGATTTCTGGGCTTAACAGGGTATTATCGCAAGTTTGTTAAGAACTATGGAAAGATTGCAACACCTCTCACTGCTCTCCTCAAAAAGAACTCTTGCACTTGGACTCCAACCGCTGGTCAAGCTTTTCAAACCTTGAAGATGACCATGTGCACCACTCTAGTTCTGGCCCTTCCTGATTTCAAAAAGACCTTTGTGTTGGAATGTGATGCCTCAGGGAAAGGAATTGGCACTGTCCTTATGCAAGAGGGTCGACCTTTGGCCTTCATCAGCAAGCAACTGTCTGAAAGGAATCTGGGAAAACCCATTTATGAAAAGGAAATGTTGGCTATTCTACATGTCGTTGAGTTGTGGCGCCGTTATATCTTGGGGCAACGCTTCCAAATCAAGACCGACCATCAAAGCCTCAAGTACTTTCTGGAGCAATGCATTTCCTCCCAGGAGCAAAAAAAATGGGTGACTAAGCTCTTTGGTTATGATTATGAGATCATTTACAAGAAGGGCAAAGACAATGTAGTGGTGGATGCACTGTCCCAAAAATATGAAGAAGAAGGATCCCTTTTTTCTCTTTCCTTCATTGTACCTGATTGTCTCCAAGCTGTGCAACAGGAATGGCTTCAAGACCCCAAAAGTTTGCATCTAATCCAACAATTGCAGAGCAAGGCTCCGGCTCCCCCAGGGTACTCTTGGATATAGGATGATCTTCGATACAAAGGCCGTTTGTATTTAAGTAAACAATCAAAGCTTAAATCCACAGTACTTTATGAGCTTCATGCTGCACCCACAACGGGGCACTCAGGGTTCAGCAAAACATATGACAGAGTCAAACGTTCTTTTTTATAAGATGGTATGAAACAGGAAATCCATAATTTTGTAGCTAAATGTGAGGTGTGTCAACGCAACAAGGGATAAATAGTCAAATCCCCGGGCACACTACAACCGCTTCTGATTCCACTGGCTATTTGGAAGGATATCTCTCTGGACTTTATTACTGGCTTACCCAAATCAGGGAATAAATCGGTCATAATGGTGGTTGTGGATCGCCTTTCCAAGTATTCTCATTTCTGAGCTCTTCAACACCCATTTACTGCATCCATGGTGGCTCAACTTTTCATGGACCAGGTCTTCAAGCTTCATCGCATGCCGCACTCTATTGTTTCTGATCATGACTCAACTTTCACAAGCAATTTTTGGCAAGAATTGTTTAAGCTCCAGGGCACCCAATTGCATCTCAGCACAACTTATCATCCCCAGACTGATGGTCAAACAGAATTTGTCAACAAGTGTTTGGAAACATATCTAAGTTGTTTTTCTTCTGAAAAACAACATCAGTGGGTTCAATGGCTACCCCTAGCCGAATGGTGGTACAACACTTCCTACCATACAGCTACTCGCATGACTCCTTTTGAAGCAGTATATGGATAGAAGCCACCTTCAGTTCTCTCATACTTACCGGGTACCTTGAAGGTCCAGGCGGTTGACCAAACACTTACAGTTCGAGAGAATATTCTTCGTACCCTTAAAGAGAACTTGGTCATGGCACAAAATCACATGAAGCAACAAGCAGATCAAGGTCACTCTGAACTTCAATTTGTAGAAGGGGATCAAGTGTTTCTGCGACTGCAACCATACAAGAAAACTTCCCTCAAGGTCGAGCATTGTCAGAAGCTAGCACCCAAATTTTATGGTCCTTATACAGTTCTCAAACGTGTGGGACAAGTCACATATCAATTAGCTTTGCCCAATCAGTCGAAGCTAAATCCAATTTTTCATGTTTCATGCTTAAAGAAGGTGATTGGAACTCAGTGCCAAATTCAAACCAACCTTCCTGAGTTAGCTAAAGAAGGATCCATTTGGCTACAAACAGAAGCAGTTTTGGACCAGTGTGAGCATCGCTTGCGTCAACGAACCATCAAGGAAGTGCTAGTCCAGTGGAAAGATACGAATCCAACATATGCCACTTGGGAACCAGCTACCATTCTGCAGTAGTTTCCTCATCTCAAGCCTTGAGGACAAGGCTATTTTTAAGGGGACGGACATCTTAGGGTCCTAACCCACACATAGGTAGATTAATATATGCAAATGTAATAAAGGTCAATATTAATAAGGCATTTCAATAAAATAGAATAAGGCGAATGTAAGAAGACCTAATAGAAGCTTCTGCTTCTAGAAGGATCTTCCTCTAGATGATTCTCTTGATAAACATTTTGTATAAATAAGGGTCGAGGGTATGAAAACCCTAGCTTGGAGATTATTGTAATAGAGCATGACTCGATTGGAGGTTTCCCCCTCGAAGAGGCTTGTGAACATTTCTTTCTGAATCAAAGTGTTA
The DNA here is from genome assembly GCA_009831015.1 of Picea engelmannii. Classification (NCBI taxonomy): domain Eukaryota; kingdom Viridiplantae; phylum Streptophyta; class Pinopsida; order Pinales; family Pinaceae; genus Picea; species Picea engelmannii. Next base: position 100,165 of record ML781334.1, read on the forward strand.
TTTCTATTGCTATTCTTATATCATTTCTGTGTTATTGTGGAGATTATGCTGGATATTTTACTGTTATTCTGCTATTTCTAGCATTTTATTTATGTTCTGCATATTTTATATATCTGGTATCTTGCAGATTGTTTTGATTTAGTTTTTGTTGAATTTTAGGTTGTTGTTGTTTATCATAGCTGTATCCATTTACATTTGAATGAATATAATAGAGGGATATTGATCCAATGCGTGGTGTTTCTGTTGCTTAAATCTTCTCTGTTATTTTGTGTTTCATGAATGTATGAATTATACTATTGAATGTATGAATCTGTGAGAGGTTATATAAGTTTCAATTGTTTCTCTACACAAGCTAATGCAAGAAGTGCATATTGTCCGCAAGGAGTGAGTTGATAGAGTCTGTTTCGACTCAGCTGCTCAGAAGAGATAACTTGAATCTTTTATTTGCACAGAGTGAAAAGTGTTTGCAAGGCGTCTATTGACAGAGTCTTTTGACTCAGAAGCTCAGAAGGAGTAGCTTGAGAAATTTCTCACAAAAGTGTGTGTGAAGATCTGTTGCAAGGTGCACATATCCAAAATTCGACTAAGTGTCAAAGAAAACTCTCTAAAGAGTTAAGGGTTCAGAGGAAAGACAAGTTCCAAAATTTAGTGGGAGAAATCTTAAAAAGGAGGGAGCCCTTTAAGTATTTTCAAATTAATGATCAAGATCCCTTCAGGAGGAAGCGGGATCATTCCATACCATTAGATCTGGGAAAGTTGCGTGGTGGTTAGTCATGATTTTCGTCGAAAGTCTGGGATTCAGAGGATTTGGAGTGTAGAAAGGTGAAACACACCGAAGCCCGAAGTCGCAAAGGGATCCTAGCCATTGGAAAAAAGGAATATACGTGGCGACAGATAAGCAAGGTTTGGGAAGGAAGGACTTCGGGGAATTCGTGCCAAGTAGACATAAACTCTCATGAATTCGTGAAGTAAATCTAAGCCATTGATCGTGCAAACACGTGGCGTCTGATCTATCGTTTCAACGATAGAGTAATTCGGGATGAAAATGTAATATATCATATATAAAAAGTATGCAGAACATACATAAAATGATAGAAATGGAAAAATAACAACAATATAACTAGAACAATCCCCACAATAACACTGAAATGATATAAGAATAACAACATAAATAACACTTTGATTCTGAGAGAAATGTTTACGGGCCTCTTCAAGGGGAAACTTCTAGTTGAGCAGAGCTCTATTACAATAATATCCAAGCTAGGGTTCTCATACCCTCAACTCCTATTTATACTAAATATGTCTATCAAAAGAAACATCTAGAGGAAGATCCTTCTAGAAGCGAAATCTTCTATTAGGTCTTCTTACATTCGACTTATTCTATTTTATTGCAAGGCCTTATTAATATTGACCTTTATTACATCTGAATATATTGTTCTACCTATATGTGGCTTAGGAACCTAACATGTCCTCCCCCTTAAAAACAACCTTTTCCTGAAGGGTTGAGATGTGGAAATTGCTGCAGAATGGTAGCTGGTTCCCAGGTGGCATCTGTTGGAGTTGTATCTTCCCACTGGACTAACACTTTATTGATGGTTCTATGACACAAGCGACACTCACGTTGGTCCAAAACCACTTGTGGTTGTTGCCAAATGGATCCTTCTTCAGCTAACTTGGGAAGGTTGGTTTGAATTTGGAACTTAGTTCCAATCACCTTCTTTAAGCATGAAACATGAAAAACAGGATGTAGCTTCGAATGACTGGGCAAAGATAACTGATAGGCCACCTATCCCACATGCTTGAGAATGGTATAAGGACCACAAAATTTGGGCGCTAGCTTCTGAAAATGCTTGGCCTTGAGGGAATTTTGCTTGTAAGGTTGCAGTCGAAGAAACACCTGATCCTCTTCTACAAATTGACGTTCAGAGTGACCTTGATCTGCTTGTTCCTTCATGTGATTATGTGCCATGAACAAATTCTCTTTGAGGGTATATAGAATAACCTCTCAAACTGTAAGTGTTTGGTCAACCACTTGGACCTTTGAGACACCAGGTAAGTATGAGAGAACTCAAGGTGGCTTCTGTCCATGTACCGCTTCAAAAGGAGTCATGCGTGTAGTTGTATGGTATGAAGTGTTGTACCACCATTCAACTAGTGGTAACCATTGAGCCCACTGAGTTTTCTTTTCCAAGGAAAAACACCTCAAATATGTTTCCAAACACTTGTTGACAACTTTCGTTTGACCATCAGTTTGGGGATGATAAGTTGTGCTAGGATGCAATTGGGTACCTTGTAGCTTGAACAGTTCTTGCCAAAAATTGATACTGAAAGTTGGGTCGCAATCAGAAACAATAGAGTGCGGCATGCCATGAAGCTTGAAGACCTGATCCATGAAAAGTTGAGCCACTTTGGATGTTGTAAATGGGTGTTGAAGAGTGCAGAAATGAGAATACTTGGAAAGGCGATCACCAACCACCATGATGAATGATTTATTTCTCGATTTGGGTAAGCCTGTAATAAAATCCATAGAGATATCCCTCCAAATAGCAGTGGGAATCATAAGTAGTTGTAGTGTGCCTAGAGATTTGACTTTTTCTCCCTTGTTGCGTTGACACACATCACATTCAATGAAAAAATTCTGAATGCCTTGTTTCATACCATCCTAGAAAAAATAATGTTTGACCCTATCATAGGTTTTAGTGAACCCGGAGTGCCCCGCTATGGGTGTAGCATGAAGCTCAGAAAGTACCATGGATTTAAGTTTTTATTGTTTACTTAAATACAAACGACATTTGTATCGAAGCTAACCATAAAGCCAAGAGTACCCTGGGGAACCTGGAGCGTTGGACTGCAATTATTGGATCAAATGAGAACTTTTGGGATCTTGTAGCCATTCCCGGCGAATGGCTTGGAGCCAATCTGGTACAATGAAGGAAATAGAAAAAAAAGATCCTTCATCTTCATATTTTTGGGAAAGTGCATCTGCCACCACATTGTCTTTGCCTTTCTTGGAAATGATCTCATAATCATATCCAAAGAGCTTAGTCACCCATTTTTGTTTCTCTCGGGAGGAACTGCGTTGTTCTAGAAAATACTTGAGGCTTTGATGGTCTGTCTTAATTTGGAAGCATTGCCCCAATAGATAAGGGCGCCACAGATCAACGACATGCAGAATAGCCAACATTTCCTTTTCATAGATTGATTTTCCCAGATTTCTTTCAAACAGTTGCTTGCTGGTAAAGGCCAAAGGCCAACCCTCTTTCATAAGGACAACACCAATTCCTTTCCCTGAAGCATCACATTCCAAGACAAAGGTGTTTGTGAAATCAGGAAGGGCCAGGACTGGAGTGGTGCACATGGCCATCTTCAAGGTTTGAAAATCTTGAGCAGCGGCTGGAGTCCAAGTGAAAGAATTATTTTTTAGGAATGCAGTGAGAGGTGCTGCAATATTTCCATAATTCTTAACAAACTTGCGATACTAACTTGTTAACCCCAGAAAACCACACAAGCTTTTGAGAGTCTTTGGGTGAGGCCAATCTTGCATAGCTTCAATCTTTTTAGGATCCACCCTGGCACCATCCTTGCCAACTAGATGACCCAAGTACTCGACTTCTGAGGCACTAAAAGAACATTTAGACTGTTTCAGGAAAAGTTGGTGCTGAGAGAGTAGATGGAGAACTCGATCCACATGAGCAAGATTATTTGTCCAAGTTTTTCTATAGATGAGGATATCATCAAATAAAACTAAGACAAAATGAAGGAGAAAAGGATGGAAGACATGATTCATGAGGCTTTGGAAGGTGGAGGGGGCATTACACAAGCCAAAGGGCATGACCAAAAACTCATAGTGGCCCTCATGAGTTCTAAAGGTAGTCTTGGGAATGCCTTCCTCTTTCGTACGTATCTAGTGGTAGCCCAAACGAAGATCAAGTTTAGTAAAGAATTGGGCACCACTCAATTAATCCAAGAGGCCATCAATGACAAGAATGGGAAATTTGTCTTTAATGGTAAGTTTGTTGAGGGAATGGAAGTCAGGACACATTCTCCAAGAACCTTCTTTCTTCAAGACCATGACCACAAGAGAAGAGTAGGGGGTCGTACTAGGGTGGATAATGCCTGCATTAAGGAGTTCCTAGACCATTTTCTCAATTTCATTTTTTGGGGAAAAGGGGTGACAATACAGACGTATATTGGGAGGAAGGCTTCCAGGTACAAGGGGAATGGAATGATCATGAACACCATGGGAATGAGGCAGTCCCTGGGGAGTGGAAAAGATCACTTCATGTTTAGAAAGGATGTCTTGGAGGTCTTGCGGAACTGAGGGTGTCTTTGTTTCTTGTATGGCATGGAGTTCAGCAATAACACTAGAATGGCCTTTTTTTAGCATCTTTTCCATGTGATGGGAACTAATGATCTCATGTGAACCAATGGTGATGCCTTGGAACTTATATTGGTGGCCCTACTAATCAAATTTCATGGTTAATTCCTTAAAATCCATGAGAATGGGACCCAAAGTCCTTAGCCAGTCTGCACCCAACAAAATGTCACAACCACCCATGTCGACAACAAACATATGAGATTTCAGGTGGTAGTCACCAATTTGGAGACACACATTTTCACAATGTCCTCCACATTTCATGGAGCCACCATTGGAAATCATGATTTGGAAATTATTGATGGCATGGATGTAGCAATGATTTTCTTGGGTAATGTGGCAATGAATAAAATTATGGGTGCTTCCACTATCAACTAGAATGATGACCTTACTATGATTGATGTAACCAATTAGCTTGAGGGTTTGGGGAGTGAAGAACCTAGTGAGATAATTGAGGGAAATGACCAGTTCTACTTCAGGAGGATTTGAGGGAGGGGTTATGTCAGTGGTTTTAGGTGACTCAGACAAAAGGGGAGTTTCAACATCCTCTTCCGAAATATCCTCTGAGATGGACATAAAAATATTTTGTTCCTTACACTTGTGGCCTGAGAAATATTTGTCATCACAATTATAACAAAGGCCTTTGAGTTAGCGTTCATCCATTTCAACCCTAGTCATTTTTTGGATCTTTAGTGGAGCGGAGGGAGTAGTGGGATTTACTAGTTTAGTGAGAGGGATAAAGGAGGGTTTCCAGTTTTGAGAAGATACAACCTATTGTGTTTCTGTAGCTCTTTTAGTAGCCTCCAGCCAACTCTGAGGTCAATCCATGAGGACATGGGCCCGAATCTCATCCTTCAGGCCACTGATAAAACACTCTCAGAAAAAAGCATCAGACATGCTCTCTGTCTGAAAGGTCAGGTGCTCAAAGGAAGCTGTAAAGACTTCCACTATTCCTGATTGTTTCAACTTTGTCAAATGACCCAAATGGTTTGTGTCAGTGTCAAAGCGTTCATAAAGCTCTGCCACAAAGTGTGTCCAAGCAATATACCCTTGACAAGAAGTTTTTATCCATTGCCAACGTTCCTTATCTAGATGGAGAACACCATACTTGATTTTGGCCAAGTCATTTGTAATGACGTATAAAGATAAATATTCCATTTGGGTTACCCAACCAGTGGGGTCCAACCATCAAATTTGGTCACATCCACCCACGGAAGGTGTAGGTCATGTTGAAAGTGATGGTGCTCAAAGTTATGGGAATGAGAGGAATTTTCAGCTTCAGTATGTGGAGGTGATTTAGAGGAAGGGTTATCTGTAGGGATATGCATCTTGGTGTAGAGCATTGAAAAGACAGATTCAAGTTGGGTGGTCAGGTCTTGTTTGATTTCCTCCATTGAGGATTGCATGGTTATTGATGGCGACAACATTGGCACTGAGTTGTTTCACTTGTTGTTGGGTCTCGGTGAGATTATATTGCAAGGTATTGAAGCTAGCTTCCAAGTCTTGGCTACAGGTATGGGCCATGAGGACGAGGGAACCAAAAAGGGGCGGGTGGGATAAAAAAATTTGCCAAAAAATGATATGTATGAATGTGATAAGGTTGAAGAGATGAATCCAATGGAATAGGTCTCAAATAATAGTGAAAAAAATTCCAGACTCCAGTCTGAAGAATACTACAGTGATGAAATTCCCAAATTCTTAACCAGGAAGAAATGTGTACTGATTTGGCAACCCAAACACAATTGCATGACAATAGATCTTGTTTGTTTTAATTTGTTTATGTTTTTGTCCCCAAGGGTTAGGTATTCAAGGGTTCTACAGACAAGGATTTTCCCTATGTTGTAGCTCTTTGATATACGTGTGGGGTCCAACAGTAGTACTCAGCCCAATATTTCAAGGCACTAACTAAGGAGGCTAGACCGTACCCTTAGCCATACTACCCGACTACCCAGGTACTAGAGAGTATCTTCCCGAGTGTTGTTCTAGGTGGAACTATAGCATTCAGGAGGTCGATCGGTTTATTTAAAGAGGTCTTCAGGTAATCTAGGTTGATTTGTACACAAGTGTTGTCTGATGCACTACCACTTGAAGGGGTACCAACAGGGGTTACAAGGGTGGCCAACAGATGTGTGCTTAAGTACCACTTGTATTTCCTGCGTGTATGAATCCCTCAACCATGGGTTTATGCACATAACGATAGATCTATGTGGCTTAAAGACATAGGAATACGTCTATGCCCTGGAAAAAAAATTACCCACATTTTTTGCCGGAAAAAGTGCTCTGATACCACTTGTAATATACTAGATATAAAAAGTATGCAGAAAACAAATAAAATGGTAGAAATGGTAGAATAACAACAATATAACCAGAAAAATCACCACAATAACACTGAAATGATATAAGAATAACAACAAAAATAGCACTTTGATTCCGAGAGTAATGTTCACGGACCTCTTTGAGGGGGAAACCTCCAGTCAAGCAGAGCTCTATTACAATAATATCCAAGCTAGGGTTCTCATACCCTCGACTCCTATTTATACTAAATATGTATATCAAAAGAAGCATCTAGAGGAAGATCCTTCTAGAAGCAGAAGCTTCTATTAGGTCTTCTTACATTCGACTTATTCTATTTTATTGCAAGGCCTTATTAATATTGACCTTTATTACATCCGAATATATTGTTCTACATATGTGCAGTTTAGGACCCTAACATAAAAGGTGTTTGAGCATTCAAAAGTGATGAACGCTGAAGTTACGTAGCACCCTAAAGATTAATATCGAGTTCATAGCTCAAGGTCACATGTGAAGAAGGGCTAGTGGAAACGAGCTAGCACTCGAAATTTGAAAATTAGAAAAGCGCTTAGGAAGGGGCCCACAGGTACCATACGACCTACACCTAAGGGGATAAAATGGCCTATGTTAATTCAATTTGGGGCCAAGAAGGTCTCGAGGAGCTAATACAACTCAGGTAATTAAAGATCCTTGACCGAGAGGTCGCACAACCCTAAGGAGTGAAGGGGGGTCTGCATCACTTATTTACCCAACATTTGTGTCTTTTCATGAAAACTGAGCCTAAATGTCAATTTTCTCAATAAAATCAAAATTTAAATTAATTTTAAAAAAAATAACCCTAAAGAGGGTGACGTTATGCCTCCTCAAGGAGACGTTGAGTTTGTCGCATGGAACGTTGGGCCTCCAAAGGCCAACCTATATGCCACACATGCCAAACTCTCATCAAGCAGCTCCAAATATCAAAACCTATCCCTATGTGACATCATGGGTCACTAGGGTGATGTCTAAGGCCTCCAATGGCTAACGTCTAGGTGGGAGGATCTGGTAACTCATCGTCTAGGCCTTCTAGATTGCCTCCAAAGGAAACCATTTCTTCCTTCACTGTGAAAAATGGTCATCATGATCTTTCCCTAGGCATGGGGTCTCTACATCCATCCTCGGGCTTCAAGCCTTGATGAAGGTCTAAACTAATCATCTCCTCATGAATACTTGTCCATCAGGAAAGGTCCTACAAAGACAAACAGGTATGCCCCCCAAGGGTCCATGAGTCACAAGTATCATAACAGGTAATACACATCTAACAATCAAACCACCCAAACATGTGCATCAAACCCACCTTTTCAAACTAAATAAATGCTCAAGGATTTTATACAATTTGTCAAATTTAGGTGTGGGAGGGGTCTCAAGGCATCTTATTGGGTCAATCATTCCCCAACTCCAAGGTGTTTCCTGAGAGAAGCCCATATAAGCCATGTGAGCATGTGAAGTGGATTGGGGTGAACTTCTGGGCATGTGGTTCATGACATATAATAGTTTTTATTGTCTCATTTATGGGTGCCTTTGTAGAGGGTGAGCTTCCCTTCGTCCACGATGCAAAATTTTTCTAGGCCCATTTATTTCCATTAATTTATTAATTAAGGTCCAAACGTTTGGTATTACCTATTGTTAATTGATTAGCTTGGGGGGAAATACCACAGATTCACTTGAAGGGATAGGTACACAAAGTGCCATGGGAGTATAGTCTAGCTTGTAATCCACTTGTGTATATCCCTCAACAAGCGGGACATCTATAAATGTAAAATTATGCTTTTGTAGGTCTTATGCTTTTAAGAGATAATGGTTCATTATTTCTGAATACCTCTTGGGAAATCATCTGGAAAGTTCAGTTTGTGCATCATTTGCATGGGCGATGTCTATAGCTTCAATACCCATCATCAATTTACAGTACTTGTCATATAGAAGCTTCCACAAAGTTAATGCCCATGTCATATTGTTTAAGTTTAGCAAGGAAATTTGTCCATGGACCTTCTCTAAATTATCACTAAAACAAGATTGTTACTGGAATACGTCCTACATAGGCTATCTGAAAAAGAATGCTATTTTTTTTTTCTATATTCTATAGGTATGTTTCTTTAAATTAATTTTGATAAACAAGAAAGTTATGAATAGTACATTGTCGGGGTCATATTTCTTTAAGGCCAAGTGCATAGGGAATATTTACTAACATGTGTTTTTCGGACCTGAGTTAGTTACGAAATATGGGGAATGATTAGTAGAAAGCATTAGAAAGCTCATAGACAACTACAACATTTTCTTCACACAAGTTCTAACTAGCCTTTGTTTTTTGCAAATAAAATTTCCATAGATGACTCGGTCATCGTGCAAATTACATGGTTGTCAGAGTCCTCGACCTGGAGCCATTGCAAATGCAAAGGTGAGGAAGGGTGGAAATAATTGATGATCAGTGCTATGAATTATCTGCACATAGGTTTAAAATAGAATTAGGAGTCCCAACTGCAGGAGCCATATACTTATACGGAGAACACATGAGTGGAAAATATAGGTGAGTAGACTATGGGGGTGTAGTTCTTTGCATTGGTTGTATATGTCAAGTTTGACATTGGAAAATTTCGGATTGTTTGAGGAATTTTCGTCCATATAACAACGCCAAAGATCCTGAGTGTTAAATCTTGCACTGGCTATTAGGATCTTTCTATTATTTCTGTGTGTACTTCTCAACCGATTAAATGTATTCCACCATGTTCTACTGATTTTAGAGTTCCATAGGATCATGCAATCTCTATGGCATTGATTTCTAATTTTTTATGCATTTAAATTGTGAGATCTAGCTTGAAGTGTTGTTCAAATGCATATAGATCGAGTAGCAGAAAATCACATTTTTTTTGTAGTGGATAGTGCTATGTGTTAATGTTCATAACAAAGTCTATTACACTTGGAAAATCTTTTATGTTTTTCATTTTAGCAGTTTAATCTTGTGCATGTCATTAACAATTTTTCAATTCTATGTATTGTATTGTGTAAAAAGTGTTTTTTGTGTGTTTCATAGTTGATGTACATCTATCCTATAAAAAAACTAAAAAATGAAGAGGTCCATATGTGATTGTAAACATAATATATAATATATTGTATGTGCTTCGCATTCATGTATTCGGTGTTGTAAGCAAAATAAGTTGGACAAGACAGAGAAGTATTAGTACTGGTGCATTGAAAACATACTCCCAACAACAGAGCCAAAGGTAAATTTCTATAAGTTGTTTTCCATTTGCACATTGTGATAACATGACAAACCAATAACGCCAGGTGCTTATGCAATTTGCAAATTTCTATGTTATGTTCAATTGAAATAGGTATACATGGAATTGAAGCAATAATGTTTTGGGATTGAAGTGTGATAGACACATGTGAAGAAACTATTCATGCACATCAAGAGAAATTGGAAAGGTACGTATATAAAAATGTACATTTTGTAGTTGGACAAGAAATACATTGAAACTATTTTTCATATTGTTTATTTTCTGTGATTTATATTCCATGATGTGTTAGAAAAACATGATCACGGAGCAATAAAATAAAACAAATGAAAAAATAAAGCACAAAAGATACATAGATATACATGGTTCACCCAATGTGGACTACATCCACCAGAGAAATTGTCAGATCCTTCCTTTTTATTATCCAACAAAATGAAGGGATACAACTTGCAACACACCCACTATAACTTCCTCTTCTTTCTCTCACAATCTCCTCACTCACAATACAATATTCACGATAATATGCAGCCGAAATAAAATTCTCTTATAAAAGAGGGTTGGATTCTAACGAAAAAACCCCTCACAAAACTTCTATTGTTAGATATGCGACATTATAATGAATGGCCATATTGACTATGAAATTACAATATACATTTACAAGGAAATTTTTCCGAACCCCCACAGGAGGAAAGCCCTCCCTATAACCCCCCGCATGGAGGGGTGTACAATATTCATGGATGTACAATCTTCATGGGGTATAACAATGGCTAAAAAAAATTACCTCTGAATCAGGAAGATAACCAGGCTCCACAACCAACAATCTCCCATGTAGAGATTGATCACAACAACTCCATTGTTGTTGTACCCGATGGACTATGATTCTTATTGGACCTGTAAAATTTCTCATCTTCACCTTCATGCTTGAATACCAACTGAAACTAAGCAGGAACTTAGTTTCTCCCTATTTACTCCCTTTGTTAACATGTCTGCAAGATTCTTTATAGTATGTATCTTTTCCAACTTCAAATGTCCATCTTCCAAGACAGATTGTATGAAATGGTACCTAAGTTGTATATTGTTAGTATTTAAATGGAAGGATGATTTCTTTGCAAGATAAATGGAACTCGCGCTGTCACAGTACACCTTGTTATTCTCCTGGTTCTTTGTCAATTCCTAAATAAACCTATGTAACAAAATCATCTCTTTACTAGCCTTTGTAGCAACAACATACTCTGCTTCCATTGTTGAAATTGAAACAACCTTTTGTAGATTGAAATCCAACTTAATGTTGTTCCACCTACAATAAAAACATACCCTATGGTGTTCTTTCTATCTTTATCACCTTCCATACTTGAATCAACATATCCCTGTAGAACAATGTTTGAACCTCCAAAACATAATGTATGGGTAGAAGTACCTCTCAAATACCTGAGAATCCACTTTACATCCTCCCAATTTTCTTTACCTGGATTGTTCATATACCTGCTCAAAACTCCCAATGCATGTTCAATATTTGGTATTGTGCAAACAATCACATGCATAAAAATTCCAACTGCTGATGAATAAGGGACCCTAGACATGTATTTTATCTTCTCCTTTGTCTTCAGACACATTTACTTGGTTAATTTGAAATGTCTGGCCAAAGGTGTGCTAAATCATTTTGCATTCTACATTCTAAACCTCTCCAATGCCTTCTCTATGTACTCACCCTAAGACAATGTTAATTTGTGATTTTTCCTGTCTCTTGTTATCCTCATCCAAGGATTTTCTTTGCAACACGAAAATCATTCATCGCAAATGAATTAGATAATTTCTTCTTGAGCACAATTATATCCTGCATATCAGACCCTGCAACAAGCATTCCATCTACATACAATAGAAAGATAGTATAGCTTCCATTTTCTAGTCTTTTAAGATAAACACAATGATCAGAATGACATCTTCTATAACCTTGTTCTGTCATAAACTAGTCAAACTTCAAATACCACTTCCTTGGATCTTTCTTTAGGTCATACAAACTCTTGTTCAACCTGCATACCAAATTTTCCTTCCCTTTGACCTCATACCCATGTGGTTGTTGCATATAAATCTCTTCATCCAAATATCCATGTAGAAAAGTCATTTTTACATCTAACTGTTCAAGATGTAAATCTTCTTCTACCACAAGACTTAAAATAGTCCTAATTGAAGTCATTTTAACAATAGGAGAAAATATTTCATCAAAATATATACCTTTCTTTTGTGCAAACCCATTTACAACAAGTCTATCCTTGTACCTCTTTTTGCCTCTATCTTCTTCCTTCAACCTATAAACCAATTTATTCTGCAATGCCATTTTTCGTGCATGAAACTGAACCAAGTACCAAGTCTAGTTATTTAGTAAGGAATCTATTTCCTCTTTCATGAATTTCTCCCACTTCCTTTTAGTGTCTACTTTCATTACCTCTTCATAACTTTCTGGTTCACTAGAATCAATCAAAAATAAATAATACAATGAAGGAGAGTATCTCTTAGGGGATCTACTTAACATGGTAGATATTCTAACAACACTTGCACAAGTTTGAGGTACCTGTTTCTCATGTTGTTGTACATTTTTATTTTCTGGTACCTTTGGAATTTATTTTTCAGTGATCTCATCAAGCACTATGTATTCTGGTTTTTCTTCTTCCTATTTCCTTCCCTGCAACTGATCTTTATGCATAACCTTCTCATTGAATATGAAATCTATAATCCTGATAACAAAAATCATTAACACCATATCCAATAAAGGTACACTTCTTGGATTTTTCCTCAAGCTTTGTTCTATTTTCTTTATCAATATGGAAAAATTCTTCACAACCAAAAGTCTTCAAAAAATAATAGTTTACATTTTTACCTGTCCATGTCTCTTCTGGAATGCCACCGTCCAAAGATATTGAAGGTCCTCTATTAATCAAGTAAACAATAGTATCTATAAAATATTCCCAAAACTGTAAGGGAAACCTTGCATGCAATCTCATACTCATTGCACACTCCATGATTGTCCTATTCATCTTTTCTAACACACCATTTTCTTGTGGTGTTCCTATAACTCTCTTCTCTCTATGAATCCCATGGTATGAACAATAATCATAAAATTCCTTGTTGTAGTATTCACCTCCATTGTATGATCTGAGACACTTCAACCTTTTTGCCACCTCATTCTCAACCAAATCTTTCCATTTCTTAAAAGTATCAAAAGTATTAGATTTTTTTCGAATGCAATAAAGCCTAGTTTTTCTAGTTGCATCATCAATAAAAGTAACATAATAACGAGAACCACCAAGAGATGATACCTAATGTGGTCCCCATACATCTGTATTCACAAGAACTACTTTAATTCTTCTTTACCTTTCCAACTCTGAGAAATCTGACTCTCTTATGTTTTCCATAAACATTTTGTTCATAGAAATCCAAATAAATTTGTTTAATATATGGAAACATATTTATTTTGTGAGGTATCTTCATCCCCTTCTCACTCATATGTCCAAGCCTATGATGCCACAATGTTTTATCCACTCTTGTAGAATCTAAAGAGATATAAGAATCAATATTACCAGTACATAAATACAATGTACCTACCTTTTCTCCTTTTTCTATCACCAATGATCCTTTGGTAACCTTCCACACCTTATTTGTAAAAATAGGTATACAAACTTCACTTTCCAACTTCCCTATTGAAATTTTATTTTTCCTTAGATCTGGTACATGTATTACCTCTTTCAATAACCATTGGTTTCCATTCTTTTTCTTTATTTGTACCTTAACCATTCCAACAATTTTGTATGGTGCATCATCACCAAAATGAACCCGTCCAAAATCACCTTGAACATAATCTAGAAAATGTTTCCTATGGGGTGTTAGTGCTAGAAGTTGCCCCTAGACTGCTATAGGGTCAAGCCTAGTACATCTTAGTTATTGCAATGGTTTTTTGTAGATGGAATTTAGATTATGGGTTGATTTGATGGATCAATGAGAATAAATGAGAAAGGAAAAGGGAAATAAACTAACTTTATATCAGAGATATACCATTGGGCATGTAGTCAAGTAAACACCATGTTAGATTGAAGCCTAGGTGTAATGTTCCTGACTTGGCTAGTCTAGGAAACGTTGCTAATGTGTGTGTAGGATCAAAGGTTTACAACATATAAATGATCATACAAATAATAAACGTGACAAAGGACTGCAAAGTTTGTATTATCATATCTCTGTGGATTACAAAATGGACGAATGCGGCTGAATAACTGAAAATACTCAACTAGATCAACATACAAAGGATCTTAGCGAGAATATAAATAAGCAGTTGTGGTTGAATAAAATAACAACATTCGGCTAGATCAAAAGACAAAAGGATCTTAGCTGGAATACAAATAAGTAACTAAAAGATAATACCCGGAATATGGGAGCACTGCAGAATCAATGAAGAATGATGGAAGACCTGGATGATCTTCCCAGTGACTAGGGTGTGTCTTTCAACACTGAAATCCTCCAACTGGTGTCTTTCTCCTGGAATACACTGAACTATCTCTCCTGAGATGTGTCTCTTCTCCTCTATGACAATTCATAATCTGCATAATGATGAATTAGGTCGTTGACTCTTCTCTTATAGCTTTCCAAAACCCTAATTCACTGCTGAAACCCTAATTCATTGTTGACCTTTTCCCTCCAAGTGACTTTTACTTTATTTTATTATTCCTTGATTAAATCACTTAATTAAGTAATTAATTAATCATTTTACCTCTAAAAAGGGATTTATCCATCCTTATGGCTTCTCCGGCCACTGAAAGTCACTTCTCATCATCTTATCCTGTAGTGTTCTTCTTCCTGATTCCAATGAGCTATTACACTAAGAGGTTTCTCCAAGTAATATTCCCATTATGACCTTCTTAGGGAAATTAATTAAGAGATGACCCATAATAACTCAAAATTACGGGAATCGTCGGAATGCAATGAAACCAAAACCAAGCTGTGCAGAATGGATCCTGATGATGAATGATGCAAGTCGGGCCTAATAAACCCCTCAATATCTCCAGAACTCTCTGTCACCTCTATTTGGCTACTCTGGTAGGCATAGCACTGTAAAGTTATAATGTCCCAAAATGGGGACATTACAGTCCTCCCTGCCGGAATATTGCTTGTCCTCAAGCAATAACTGAATCCAACTACATATGATACTGGGGTCCCATATCCACCTGTGTGACACAAGGTAGACTCCCCTCAAGATGTGGTATCTCCAAGTGCTCACCACACATGACACCCACATGCTCCTGATGAGTAGAATGATAAATGGCCAAGGAATCTTAGTCAACTCCCTAAGTAACCACTCTACTCGAAACTCAACTCCATCAAACAATGAACTACTAAGCACTCCAATCCCTGGATCCCATATCAGAATGTCAACTACAATGCCCTGTGGAGTATATTTCTGTAACATATCAACACCATGAGTCTCCTGCAAATAACACATGGCCTCAACCCAAAATGGATCTATCCTACCAAACCATACCAAACTCAACATGACCCCCACAGACTTAACATGTTGCTGCCATAGTGAGGTACTACAAGACCTCAACAAATCACCAGTCAGTGACGTGCTCTCCCCAATACAAAAACTCAATGGAAAATCAAAGTGACTCCCCCCTGCAAACGTCGTCTCTTCTCCATCAATCAATAAAATGTCTGGTCCTGTAATCCTAGGGTCCCATGCTAGTCTCTGACAGGGACTATCATGTCGATGCTTCTCTACTCTAATCATGACTGTCTACTCAAAGTATCCATACTAGACCCTCCACTCCTAGATCCTCATAAGATGAAACAAACTATTGACCAAATGGACTCCCGGATCCCATGTCAAATTTGGAAGTTCATCACTTCCAATCCCGACTAACTGTTGGTGTGCCCTACTGGTAACTGTTGAAATCACTCCACCCTCATCCCAATGAGAGTTTGAATATGTAGCAACCTCTGAGATATCCTCTGTCCCATGGCCTAGGATACTTCCCATCACACCCATGGCCTCGACAGTCTGCCCCTGATGATCCACCCCTATCTTGATGAATGCAATCAAGACACTCTTGTTAATTGGTCTCGACCTACCAACTCTCCATGTCACCTGCCACTATCTAGCTCCACCTGTGCTGATGTCAATGATGAAAGTATCGGGAAAGGCTATCATAAATATCTGCAACCAACTGTAGGAATGGAAAGTATCATATGCGTTGGTCAATCCAAAGGACTTAACCAAAATCTCGTCCATCGACACCCATGGTAAATAATCGCTTGTACTCATCATTGAACACCAACCATCGGGTACAACAGTAGGTATCTCCACAAACTGAGGGTCAATCATTCTCCATCCATCATCACTCATGCAACTTTTGCTACGATGAAGGTGATCTACGAGATCTGTATATTGCTGCAAGGGAGAGGAATCTCCATGATCTACTAAGTACATATCCTCCTTACAATCCAATGCATCCCCCTGAATCCCACTGTACACCTCTGTATGTCTCTGTGAACTACCACTCATCACTATATGCCCAATACTCATGTGATCTCCTGTATACACCTACAACATCATGGATCCTAGGTGTAATACTGGGTCATCCTCTACATGAAGGTCAACCAATCCTGGAACACAAATGGAAGTGTCCTCGTAACTTCCCCTGGCTCTGGAATCCCCATGTGTATGTGTGTGCCCAATTGTTTCAACACCCCTCGTGAAGGGTGGTCCCTGTACCCTATGGACATCCTCCTGCATCTCTGGATCATATATCTCTATACTCATCAGTGATCCCGGGTACTCCTCATGCTCCTCCCTCAATTGGTGCTCCATTTCTAAACCACCAACATCCTCTCACAATGTGGCTGAGGGATATATCTAACTCTTTGTTGAAATATATGTAGTGGATCTCTATCTAATTTCCTCAAGGATATCCTCTGATCTGGACTCTGATTCCTGAAGGGTTGTCTATGTTCCTTCCAAGAATCTTTGTGTTCTCACCAACTCATGAGTGAGTCGGTCCACCTCAATCTCTTGCTCCCTCAGTGCCCTGTGATACATCTTTCCAACCTCCAATAGGTAATCCCTATCCATCAACAAGTGTTGGTAGTCAGCCTCATCACAATCACTCTCTCCCTGAGTGTATGGAAGTCATCAATGACAAGTCCCCCATCTAAACTATCATGTGCCATCGAGGTCCTCCAACAATAACCTGCCAACAAGCATGTGTATCATCAATGCATCTAGTGGTTGCCATGATCATGTCCTCACTAACTCTCCATTGTCCTGCCAAGTGTCGTGACTCCTAGTCACAATCCTGTTGAGGTGCTACCTCATGCCTCTCACTACTAGTGTCAAAAATGGAATCCCCAACAACACACTCCTCAAAATTTAAGGCACTGAACTACCCACTATCCCCTGTGCTACTAAGTCCTCCTGTATGCCACTGCACGCGATCATCAACTGTGACCCCTATCTGAATCACACCATATCCTGTATGGACAGTTGTATCCTCCTATGCACTCACCCTACTAACATCATCTGCGCCTGGATCCCATACAGGTGTGTCGAGACATATGCTATGGTCATTCTGACCAATAAAGAGTGCATCCTCATTACTGTAGATCAATCCTGGGAGTAAGTGTCCCAACAAGCTGTCGGTCTCCACAACCTGGTCCATCAATGGAATCTCCAAGAGTGGTGATTCACTCTCCTTATACTGATAGGTATGTGTAAGGTCAACTATCTCCAAGCCATACCTCTTCTCCTGGGTCTGCAGATCCATATGTTCCTTGTGTACAATCCCCACACAAAGCTCCTCTACCATATCAAGAATGCCACTGATATCCTCATTTGTCGTGGCTAGCATAGGTGACTGAGAAGATGAAAAATGTGGCTCACTCATCATAGGAAGCTCATCATTCTCCATACATGACTTCTTGGAAGCGATGTCTACACCCACCGATAGGTCATCTAACCTCCTAATCTCATCATGTCTAAGTGCCAACACATATGAATCTTCACAAGTGTCACTGCTATGCTGAAGTGTTGAATCCTCAACATTACCTGATAGGGAAGATGAAGGATATGCACTATCATCTTGTCCATACAACTGTCCCTCAGATGTGCAAGAGTCACTAGCCTTATCGGACTGCTCCAAATAGGCATCTATGGTTGCATTCACATGCATCTCCTCATCCTCGCTGTCATAGTGCACCTCAACAATGTGCACCTTCCCTTTATCCCTACATCTGTGATTTGGCTTCCAAGGAACTTTGCAACTGTAGCAACGCTCCTTGCATCTAATGGGTGTAGGCTCCATCTGTCAATCCACTCGCTGGTAATGATGTATCTAGATCCTTATCTGATTTTCCCCTTAGGCTGGTAGGAAAACCAACTCTGATACCACTGTAATGCTCGTGACTTGGCTAGTCTAGGAAACACTGCTAATGTGTGTGTAGGATCAAAGGTTTACATCATATAAATGATCATACAAATAATAAATGCGACAAAGGATTGCAAAGTTTGTATTATGATATCTCTGTGGATTACAAAATGGTCGAATGCGGCTGAATAACTGACAATACTTGACTAGATCAACATACAAAGGATCTTAGTTGGAATATAAATAAGCAACTGTGGCTAAATAAAATAACAACACTCGGCTAGATCAAAAGACAAAATGATCTTAGCTGGAATACAAATAAGCAACTAAAAGATAATACCCGGAATATGGGAGCACCGTGGAATCAATGAACAATGATGGAAGACCTGGATGATCTTCCCGGTGACTAGGGTGTGTCTTTCAACACCGAAATCAGCCAACTAGTGTTTTCCTCCTGGAATACACTGAACTATCTCTTCTGAGATGCACCTCTTCTCCTCAATGACAAGTCATAATCTGCATAATGATGAATTAGGTCGTTGACTCTTCTCTTATAGCTTTCCAAAACTCTAATTCACTGTTGAAACCCTAATTCGTTGTTGACTTTTTCCCTCTGTTATCACTCCAGGAAACTACTTAGGGTTGTAAGCTAAGTATGCCTGGTAACTTAAGAATTGAACATTTTCAGTAGATGGATCAATGGGATACTAAGGTAGCAAAATGAATAGATGAATTATCCAAATAGCTTAATGAACCAGTGCTTTTAGAAACTGTAAATCAGATGCCAATAACAGAAAAGGTATGAAGAATATTGCTTAGACAACCAAATACATTGGAATGCAGGGTTTTAATAACCAATTACATAAATAATGCAGGGTCACACTAAACAATGAGAAGTTCCTCCATTCAAATCATGAGCATAAGCTGAACTAATTTAAACAGAGTACAGAGTAAAGATGA
>ML781334.1:170459-198523 GCA_009831015.1 Picea engelmannii
TTCCCTCATAAAAGAGGGTTGCCTTCTAGGGAAAAAAACCCTAACATAATCTCTATCGTTAGATCTATGACCTTATAATGAACGGTCCAGATTTACAATGAAATTACAATATACTTTTACAAGGCAATTTTTGCTTCAGGGGCTTCGCCCCTGAACCCCCATCAAGGGATGCTGCCCCCGAACCCCCGTTGGGGGCCCGCTTGCCTTCAGACCCCCCATCCATGGGGATAGCCCCCCCCAGACCCCGCAGAGGGGGTACCCCCCCTCTGCACTCCCCCGCATGGAAGAGTGTACATACTTCTGGGGTGTAAATACTTCATGGGGTATAAACACAACTGAAAGCAAGGACCTCTGAATCAGGAAGATAATCAGGCTCCACAACCAACAAATATGAACTTCCAGATCACTCTATGTCAGGAACATATTGTGACCATCATATTTCCTAACTAAAAATTCATACTAAAGAAACACACTTTTACCTAATGACAAATTAGACAAATTATATCTTAACTAACTCCTAAGTGTCTAAATATCCTAACATCCCTCCTTGAGAACAACTTGGGATAGGATTGAAGGATTTAAAATAGTGACACAATAGGAAAAGGAAGGAGGAATTAGAGCCTATCCCCTCTTGATTACAACTTCCTAAACTCCTAACATAGATCAATGTTTGGAAAAATTCGCTTCTCTAAGACACTTCGCGAAAATGTCTACAACTTGATTTTTTGTAGGTAAAAAGAACACTTCAATAACTTGATCATGAATGAGCTTTTTGATGAAGTGTGTGTGTAGCTCGATGTGATTTTTATGCTAATGTTGAACTGGGTCTTTGGCGAGCTTGATGGCACTCTAATTGTCTCACCAAATGTTGGTTAGATGTTGCTACTGGAATCCAAGCTCTGAAAGAATCTTTCGAAGCCATAAGACTTCCTAAATTGCATTTACCATTGCTTGGTACTCTTCTTTTGTTGAAGAAAGTGAAATAACCTATTTTTTCTTATAGGCCCAAGTGACAGGTCCTGAACCAAGGATGAAAACATAACATGGATTAGACTTCTGATCATGAGGTTCGCCGACCCAATCTAAATCAATGAAACGAATCAATAAAGTAGTCCCCCATGAACTGTAATGTATCCCAAACTGAATTGTACCATGTACATAGAGAAGTATCCTTTTAGTTGCTTTCCAATGGATTTCATGGGTTGTTTTCATATACCGGGAGACAAGACCAACAACAAAGGAAATATCAGGACAGGTATGATTCAAGTATAAGAGGCTACCAACCAACTGATGGTATAAGGTGGCATCAACTTTGGGAGAAGTATAGGTGGAAGTAAGCTTTAATCCAGACTAGAAGAGAGAAGGGGTTGGTTCACAATCATCCATGTGAAAGAAATGAAGAAGGTCACAAGCATACTTATATTGGTAAAGAAAAATTATTTTGTTGGTTTGCAAAGCTTGGAGGCCAAGGAAATAGTGAAAAAATCCTAAGTCTGTCATTTCAAATTTATTATTAAGGCTGATTTTCACATGGTTTAAAAGTTTTGAGTCACTACCAGTAAGGATAAGGTCATCAACATAAAGGAAAAGGATTGTGAGATGGCATCCTACTTTCTTGGTATAGACATTAGGATCAGAATGGTATCTAGAGAATCTAGTGGTAATAAGAAAACTATCCATTTTGGCATACCAAGCTTGGGGAGATTGCTTAAGCCCATAAAGAGATTTCTTAAGGTGACAAACAAGTCTAGAGTCATTCTGGACATAGCTAGGAGGTTGTTCCATGTACATTTATTCTTACAAATCTCCATACAAGAAGGAGGATTTAACATACATATGATGCACCTCCCATTTATGGGAGGCAACAAGGGAAAGAACAAGGGGGGTGGAATTAATTTTGGCTACAGGGGAAAAGGTTTCATTATAGTCAATTCCTTCAACTTGGGAAGATCCTTTGGAAACTAACTGAGCCTTGTGTCTTTCAACACTTCCATCTGATGCATACTTAGTTATGTAGACCCATTTACATATAACAAGTTTTCTTCCTTTTGGAAGAGGTACAAGATCCCAAGTATCTTTTTCCATTAAAGAACGATACAATTCATTCATTGTTGTATTCCAATCTAGATGACTTGAAGCTTCTGCAAATGTCTCTGGATCATGAGTCTTGAAAAATTGAGACAAAATAGAAGAGGCTCACTGGAACTATGAACATGTACGACACTGATATGAAGGATCACCGACAATATCACCAGCTACTTCGCGTGTTGAATGGACCCATCTAGGAAGTGGTGGAGATAGAGCTGGTGTTGGTTTGGGTTCAAAGGACTCATCTAGAGGAAGTTGAGTAGGTGGAGGTGTATTTTCATCCTTACTTTCATCATATGAAGAAGAAACTAGAACATAAGAAGGCACAAATGTCGAATTATGCTCGCATGCAAAATAAGGCACAAATGCCAAATTAGGCTCGTAGGCCAAGATATTTTCATCAAATTTAACATCTCTTCTAATAATAATTTCATTACAATGTGGTTGAAGAAGTCTATAACATAGGTATACCATGTTTGACAACACAGGTATTTCAATAGACGTTGAACACCTTCAGTAACCACTCACACAACTAGATCAAAGAAAAATACATTGATGTTTTGACATGGTAAAACCCCTATGGGGAAACATCCACAGCCCCAGCCAACGTGACCACTTGGAGTAGTTTATTAATGAAAAATAAAACATTTATAGAGATATTTTACAAGATATTTTCTCACAATATATCATAGACAAATGACCCTCCATTCTCTTTAAATAGAGATCATGGACCAATCGAGTATTAATCCATGGATAAATGGCCATTAATATCGAGGGGAATATGAACCGTCAGATCACTCTATGTCGGGAACATATCATGATCATCATATTTCCTAACTACAAATGAATACTAATGCATACTAAAGAAACAAACTAAGAAATACACTTTTACTTAGTGAAACATTACACCAAGTAGATCTTAACTAACTCTTAAGTGTATAAATATCCTAACATCCCTGAAGTGCAAAAGTTCCAGAGTTGTGAAACTTACACTATCCTTCCACTCTTGATCTAATGTCCGACATTACTCTTGAAGGGATATTATATCGACGGTCTGCATGAGTTTGTTTACTCCAAGACTCTGGGATATTTTGTCTTACCCTATCCTTCCACTAAACTTGATTAGATGGTCGAGAATTCACCCAAAGTCCCTATTTGATATAACGTTTGGTGGTTTTTCATGACTTCATGAATTTGCGAGTTCGTGCCTCTGCCTTGCCTCCAATGTTCTCCAAAGTGGTGAAGTTTTGGATTCCTATTGGTATTTATATGTGGTTGAGGATTATCTCTCCCAATATGATGGTTGGGATTTAATTTCTCCCAGCCTCTATTTCCACCTCAATATAACGGTCTTGGATTTTCTCGAAAAATACATCAATGGATATGATTCCTCCTCGACCCCTTTGGCTTCTGTGTGATCTTTGCAATGTTATTTCTCTTGAATTTTTTTTTCCTCCTAAGAATTCTTCTACATGTGTTTTCCCATGGTTGACATCAATGAAAACTAATCTTCCAATAATCTCCTCATTTGGCATTGATGGAAACAAAATAAGAACCCCTTTTTTAAACCGGGTTTTTACTATTAATCCTCCCCCTTTTACAACAATGATAAAATGGATCTTTCTTCTCTCCCCTTGTAGTGATGCTTGTTCAACAACACAGGTATTCCAACAGAGGACGAGCACCTTTAGTAACCACTCACATAACCAGATCAAAGATCAACACACCGATGTTTTCATGGGGTAAAACCCTATGGGGAAACATCCACGGCCCTAGCCAACACGACCACTTGGAGAAGTTTATTAATGAAAAAGAAAAAGATTATAGAGAGATTTTAAAAGATATTTTCTCACAATCAATCATCGACAAATGACCCTCCATGCTCTTTAAATAGAGATCATGGACCAATCGGGTGTTAAGCCACATATCAATGGCCATTACGATCAAGGAGAGTATGAACCATCAGATCACTCTATGTCGGGAACATATTGTGACCGTCGAATTTCCTAACTAGAAATGCATACTAATGCATATTAAAGAAACACACTAAGAAACATACTTTTACCTAATGACACATTAGACTAAGTAGATCTTAACTAACTCCTAAGTGTATAAATTTCCTAGCATCGCCCCTTAAGAACAAATTGGGATATGATTGAAGGGTTTACAATGTTGATACAATAGGAGAAGGAAAGAGGAATTAGAGCCTATACCCCCTTAATGAAAACTTCTTGAACTCCTAACATAGAGCGAAGTTTGGAAAACTTCGCTTCTGTAAGAGACTTTGTGAAAATGTTAGCAACTTGATATTTTGTAGGCCAAAAGAGCACTTCAATAACTTGATAATGAATGAGCTTTCTAATGAAGTGCATGTGTAGCTCGATGTGCTTGTTGCATTGATGTTGAACTGGGTCTTTGGCGATATTGATGGCACTCTTATTGTCGCACCAAAGGATGGTCAGATGTTGCTGCTCAAATTCAAACTCTTAAAGGATCTTTCAAAGCCACAAGTCTTCCTGACTTGCATTTACCGTTGCTTAGTACTCTGCTTTTGCTAAAGAAAGTGTAATAGCATGTTGTTTCTTACAGGCCTGTTACAAGGAAAAAACTCTATATGGCCAAGGGTAAACCACAATAGACAGGTATGAATGCAGAAATCAATTCAATTCCAACATATGATATACAAACTAATGTGCAAGATAATAAAGAGGCCTACCTTGATCCAACGTTCGATGATGTTCCACCGTTGTGCACTTTGACCCAAAACTTTGTACCTGCAACAAGTTCTTAACAAACAAGCAGAGCAAGTATATAATGATAATGTAAAATGGGTTAGCACATCATATAGCATAATCCATTAATAAACATTACAAACATGCCCATGGATAATAATAATATATTTGAATGATACCAATAGGATGGGAAAGGAGTATTTCTATTAATAAATGATCAGCAGAAGTGACAACATTACAGACTTTCATGTCGGCATGATTCGAAACCAAGAAACCAAGTTCCTTCCAACTGGGACTCCACCAAAGGCAAGCTCATAGAAAAGAGAAAATGAGGTTCTCTCAACAATAGGGAAAGAGCTTGGGGGATGAATAGTGTGTTTAGACTTGAGGGACAAAGGGATGCAGGCTCAATATGAATTAATTTCTTCAAAGTGACTTTGCTCTTAAGGTTGAATGCTTTCTCCTCTTTTCCATATCTTAGAATTATTATTTTATAGTCTTCAAAATGAAACTAAAGGGCCGAGTCAGAACGTTTCCAGTATGTGGAAGGCCAAGGATCATAGATCTCCTGTCGTGACATGGGAAACTGACTCCATTTTTTTATTTTTTGTCACAAATCCTGATGTACGCGGGCTGTAATGGAGAAACCTACATATACACATGATGTATAGTATATAGGGTGCATATATGTGGAAAAGTATGTATTTTTAGCTCTGGATTCATCAAAAAGGGATGCCAAGTCTGCATAGGGAAATGGAAAAAGGCCCTCTTTGCAATATAGAAATGGTGAGGAAAATCTTGCTATAACCGAGTCTTCGACGATCTTGATGGCACTCTGATTGTTGCACCAAAGGATGGTCAAATGTTGCTTCTCAAATCCAAACTCTTAAATGATTTGTCGAAGCCAAAATGATTCTTGAATCACATTTATCATTTCTTGGTACTCTGCTTTTGCTAAAGAAAGTGTAATAGCATGTTGTTTCTTATAGGCCCAAGTGGCAGGTCCTAAACCAAGGCTGAAAACATAACCTGCAGTAGACTTCCTATCATCAAGGTCGTCAGCCCAATCTAAATCAATGAAACCAACCAATAAAGGAGTCCCCCCTGAACTGTAATGTATCCTTAACTGAATTGTACCACAGACATAACGAAGTATCCTTTTAGCTGCTTTCTAATGGATTTCATGGGGTGTTTTCATATACCGGGCAACAAGACCAATGGAAAAGGAAATATCAAGATAAGTATGAGTCAAGTATAAGAGGCTACCAACTAACTGATGGTACAGAGTGGAATCAACTTCAAAAGAATTACAGGTGGCGGTAAGCTTGACTCCATAATGGAAGGGAGAAGGGGTTGGTTTACAATCAACAAAGGTTACAAACATACTTAGACTGGGAAAGAAAAATTCCTTCATTGGTTTGCAAAACTTGGAGGCTAAGGAAATAGTGCAAAAATCCTAAGTCTGTCATTTCAAATTTCTTCTTAAGGTTGGTTTTCACATGGTTTAAAAGTGTTGAGTTGCTATCAATAAGGATAAGGTCATCAACATAAAGGAAAATAATTATGAGATGGCTTCCTACTTTCTTGGTATATACATTAGGATCAAAATGGCATCTAGAGAATCCAGTGTTAATAAGAAAGCTGCCCATTTTGGCATACCAATCTCAAGGAGCTTTCTTAAGACCATAAAGAGACTTTTTAAGGTGACAAACAAGTATAGATTCATTCTAGACATAGCCAGGAGGTTGTTCCATGTATATTTCTTCTTTCAAATCTCCATGAAAGAAGGAGCATTTAACATGCATCTGATGGACCTCCCATTTATGTGAGGCAACAAGGGAAAGAACAAGGAAGATGGAATTCATTTTGGCTGTAGGGGAAAAGGTTTCATTATAGTCAATTCCTTCAACTTGGGAAAATCCTTTGGGAACTAACTGAGGCTTGTGTCTTTCAAAACTTCCATCTGATGCATACTTAGCTCTATAGACCCATTTACATCTGACAATTTTTCTTCCTTTTGGAAGAGGTTTAGATCCCAAGTAGCGTTTTCCATTAAAGAATGATACTCTTAATTCGTTGTTGTATCCCAATCTGGATGACCTAAAGCTTCTACAAATGTCTTTGGATCACAAGTCTCTAAAACTTGAGCCAAAAGAGAAGAGTCTAGTTAGAACTGTGAATGTGTTCGACGTTGATCTGAAGGATCACCGACAAGACCACCAATTGCTTCTTGTGTTGAATGCACCCATCTAGAAAGTGGTGGAACTGGTGCTGGTTTAGGTTCAAAGAACTCATATGGAGGAAGGTGAGAAGGCGGAGGTGGATTTTCATCCTCATTTTCATCATCTAAAGAAGAAACCAGAATAAGAA
This sequence comes from Picea engelmannii, assembly GCA_009831015.1. NCBI lineage: Eukaryota > Viridiplantae > Streptophyta > Pinopsida > Pinales > Pinaceae > Picea > Picea engelmannii. The sequence continues at coordinate 177,650 of ML781334.1, forward strand.
CAGAATAAGGCACAAACATCGTAGACTGCTCGCAGGCTGAAGAGTGCACAATCACAGAATTAGGCTCGCAGGCCAAGAGATTTTCATTAAATTTAACATCTCTTCTAATAATAATTTCATTACAATGTGGTTGAATAAGTCTATAACCTTTGACATCTTTAGAATAACCAACAAATATACACTTCTCACTTTTAGGCTGCAATTCTTTTCTTTTCTCATCAGGAATGTCAGCCCATGCTATACTGCCAAATACATAGAAGTGACTTACATCTGGTTTAATTTTAGTCCAATCTTATTCCGGTGTTATATTTTTAAGATCCTTTGTGGGAGTGTGATTGACTATGTAATTTTCACAATTGATTTCTTTCGCCCAATACTTTAGACTTAATCCCTTAGATTGTATCATACAATTAGCCATTTCTTTTAATGTATGGTTCTTTCTCTCAACAAAACCATTTTGTTGTGTTGTATATGGAACAATGTGTTGCATTTGGATGCCCTATGTAGTGCAGTACCTTATTTGGATGCCCTATGTTCACATATTTTCCTCCATTATTTGTTCTTAAATTTTGAATTTGATGTCCAGGTTGTTTTTCTACAAGGGCCTTGTAGGCCAAAAGCTTGTCAAAAATTCCGCTCTTAAGTTTTAAGAAGTAAACCCAAGTACGTATGGAAAAATCATCAATGAAAGTTCAGAAATACTTAGACCCAGAAAAAGGAGAAGAAAGTGGACCACACAAATCACTGTGAACAAGTTGCAACGGGTCCGAGGTGTGACAATAGGTACATTTGTCAAAACTGTCTCGATGACGTTTATTGAGAGCACAACTAGCACAAACACCATCTCTGCATAAAACAAGAGGAATACTAGTCACCATCTGTTGATTACATAGTTTTTGCAATGAGAGATAATTTATATGACCAAACTCCTCATGCCAAAGTTTTCTCAAGTCATCACTATGAGCAACAAAAAATGATGAAAAAGATGATGACCCAAAGTTTTCAAACTTGTACAAACTGGTAATATCATCATCAATTCTAGTTGCAAGAACATGCTTGGGATCTTTTAGATCCTTGATTACAACTTGGTGAGGTGAAAAATCTATGGTTTTACCTTCACCTAAATGAGTGATTTGATATACTGATAGAAGGTTACAAGAAAGACTTGGAACACATAATACATCATTGAAATGATCATTATCTACTTAAACTATTCCATATCCTACAACACTAAGAGATCTATCATCACCAACAAATATTTTCTTGGTGTTACATTCATTTAGAGAAGAAAATATGTATTTATACTTAGCCATATGATAAGATGCTCCTGAATCAATAAGCCACTCATCAGAAGAGGAAGTAGAAGTTGTATTGAAGGAGAAACCAGAAGTGGAAAGTGCATTGTTGAAGGAAAATCTCCCTGTGGACAGGTAGATCTCCTCAAAGAGCTAGACTCTTAAATCTAAGACAAAAAGTGCTTATCATGGTCACTGACTTCCTTTTAGATCTAGGTGGACTAGTGTGTGAGGAGGAAGGAGAAAAGAAGTACCTTTTACCGGTGTTTTTCCCTGCACACTCCAAGTTCAGCTCCAATCTTTCGCTCCTCGATAAGCCTTGTAGACAAACAAAGTACGACCACTTCCTACTCTATCAAGATTAGTCCGAAATAGGTTTATCTACTAAAGAGACAAATTCATGTGAGATTGAACATGAATTAGAAAGAAACAAGCCAAGCAAATTGTATTAATGAGGATGAAACATTGCTTATAGCCATAGATGAATTGCAGCAGCTCTGCCAAGTCCTCCTTGTCTAACCCTTGCTCAAAATATCCACGATCTAAATGATTATAACTTCACCGATTTCTCCCTATGAGATCATAGGTCTCTTGCTTCCAAAATATCTCTGTTCCAACACCACTTATGAGATCATAAGTTTGGTGTGATTCTCCCTTTCTTGTCCTCTTTCACCATTAAAAAGCTTGCTTATATAGCCTTCAAGAGGCTCAACAACTTGAGATATCCTTGGGGAAGGTGAGGATTTTCCTCCTTCAGTTGAGGATCTGCCCTAAGATCATGGCTAGACAAGGGATTCAAATCCAACTGCCTTCCAAGAATGAAAGGATCCTTCCTCCATTCATCTCAAAAACTTAACTACTGCCCGAAATAGGTAGCGCTTCCTCAAAAGGGCCATCAGAGTGCTACAACGCTCCCCAGTAGGCTTAAGGGGGGCGCCAGCGCTCCTAAAGACACCAACGCTCCCTCAAAAGAACCAGAGGAGCTTTATAACACTCCTAGATAGTGTAAGGGGGAGTTCCAGTGCTCCCAGAAGAGGTATAGGGGAGAGCTCCCCTCCAAAAACTCAGTTTTTGAGGTGCTTTCAGATGGAAAAAGGTTTGTAAGCCTACTGACTCATTTCTCCTCTTCCAAACCAAATGTTTGAGGTGTTTCAAGTGTCCTTTTCATGTCGTTATAGGCACGACATAGGCATCATGGTAGAATGCTTTATTTGACACTTGCGACACTTGTGAGCAACATGCGACACTTGCGACCTTGTGAGCAAAATTTGACACTTGCGACCTTTGTAATGACGACACTTGCAACACTACCAAAGTGAGTATTTTTTATGTGTAACAGATTGCCCCTCAAAGTATGAAGTTAGAAGATAGGAACTGATAACTGAAATGATTTTTAGACTTTCAAGCAAGGGTATAGATGCAGAGAACCTGACAGAAGCTGCACACAAACATCCAACAAATATTATGACATGTTTCAAACCCAAGGTAGGCATACCTATGCTTGGGTGATCAAGAATTGCAAGATATGGCCACCATAAAATACACTACGGATCCATAATTGTATTGATAAAAAGGTATAGCCACCGAAAATACACTGTGGATCTATACTCTTATGACATGAACTGATCGTAGCCACGAAGAATACACAGTGGATCTATGAGATGACAAGACATAGCCACAACCAATACAAAGTGGATCTATGTGACAATATATGTGTCATTGTTCAAAAGAAACTCCATCGCAACCTGGGCAAAGTACATATCAAAGTGATCACTCAACCTAGGGTCTTCTTACCGATCCCGATGTAGTATGAATATAACCATGTGAATAGATGTCCTGATGTTGAACAAGGTAGAAACCACTTGATTACCGGTCAATGATGTAAACCGTTAACAAGCACGAGGGAGATCACCATTAATGTCAATTATTCCCAAGGTACCCTAGTACATTCCAACGAATGTGAATGGATGAGATGGAGTCGAACATCCGTGGAATCATCTGATCAGAGGTCAATGATGTAAACCCACTGTCGAATGTGAGGAGGCATTCCATTGAGGCATGCAGGTCCCAAAGTACTAACTGGTTTCTAAGGCTAGTTCCTGGATAATGTGTTGAAGTCGATAGGAATAGACTCATCGAAGGAGGGCCTTGATGTATCCCCCATCAACGAAACGAAACAGACACAGATATGAAATTGGTAGATCACATGAACATGGGCTGACACAGGTATTGAGATAAGATATTTGTGATGGTTTAATCTCAAGGCAGATACTTCCCTTGAACACTGAGGCACGAGAGCAGAAACATGACATGGACTAAAACTTGATGATGCAGTGGATGCTGTGACTTACGTCAGGTGACCCAGAGGAGTGAAAGAAACTCAAAGGATTGGCTCAGTGCATAGGTTCAGTGGATTAAGGTGTGCGCAAAGACAAAGTTCCGTGTTCAAGGGCAACTCTAAGAGTTATTTGGTAGTGTTCTCACAAAACTGCTTGGCTTGCTTCTTTCAATTTTTCCCCCATCCAGATAGACGACTAACTCTTTTTAATTTGACGAGCTCGAGGAGGGTAACACATGCTCGATATAACTCACCTTCGGTAAGTTCCTCTTCCTTTGTTTAACGAACTAGAAGAACTAAGGGTTCGGTCCCATATGGGCATGTCGATGTTTTGTTTAGCAAGTCCAAAGACAGAAAACTCGAAGGTTTTTCAAGATTATAGAGTTTGGAAAAACACTTAAAAGAGAACTCTCTCAGTTCCTTTTTCGTAAAGTAGTCTAACGAGACCGAAAAAGAGATAAACTATCGCTCAACAAATGTTTTCTTCAAATACTTTAACGAGCGTGAAGAGAACAAGATCGCTCGATAATCTTTTCATTTTTAGAGAGTCTGAAAAGAACTTAAAGGTGACTCCAATGTTGTCCTTTTTCATAATGTCAGTCTCGCGAGGCCGAAAAAGAGATAAATTATCACTCGAAAGACGCCCTTTCAAACCATTTAACGAGTGGGAAAGGAAGCAAGATCACTCGGCAATATTTTCATGTTTAAAGAGTCTGAAAAGAGATTAAAGGAGACTCCAGGGGGTTCCTTTTTCGTGTATCCATACAGGTCCAAAAAAGAGATAAAAGTCTACCCGTATGCATTCTCATGTATTTACGAGCACGAGAAAGAAAAAAGACTAAGCTCGGTATGCCCCCATCTTGAAATCTAGTGGCTTAACTCTAGAAAGATCATCAAAGGCTGGAGACATGCCCTCTAAGCTTCGATTCATTCACCGAAGGATAAGGGTGGATGAAAAGAAGGTTCAAGAGAGGTGATTGTTTCATTTTTTAACGAGCCTGACACAGGAAAAGAACTATGCTCAGGACCTCTATTTAATTTTTTAACGAGCTTTCCACAAAGAAGAGAAACTATGCTCGTGGTTTCTTCTTGATCATGGCTTCCAAGAGGATAATGCTCTGGAACGGTACCATGTAAAAGGATAAAACATGGTCATGGCCTCCAGGAGATCTTCACTGGATGGAAGATAATCACTCGAGAAGGGACACATTTCGAGGGTCATGATAGGAGTAAGGAGATCAGGCTCCAATAATCCTACTGAAGAGATCACCATGTCAACTACTGGATCCAAATCGTTGGAAGTTGAGGTCATGGGCGAAAACGCCACATAATTGACATGTTGTGGGGGTGATACTATCTGCATATAAGAACCACTTAGGGAGGTAACCCATTCAGGGCGAATGAATGAAAGTTGATCAATAATCACAATTCTTCCATCGTGAGGGAAAGATATCACACGAAAAAGAGTGGATACAATAGCTTTCATGGCATAGACATAATCCCACCCAAGGAGTAAAGTGAAATCCAAGGGGTCTCAGACTACCATGACATCGATAAAGACAGTTTTCCCTCCCAAAGTTACAGGAAACTGAGGAAGGATCCCTAAAGGTTGACTAGTTCTTCTGTTAAAAGATAACAGATTTTGTGTAATCGGTGCAAGTTGCGGACAACCCAAACTGTACCAAGCAACAGAAGACAAAATACTAATGAACGCACCTTCATCTATAAACATTTGAGGAATGTCCCGACCACGAACCTGTACTGTAATCTGGAAAGGAATGTGAGAGGAAAGACGAGGTCTAGTTAGCACACGCCAATCAAAAAGGATGGCCTCATTACTTGGAGGGGGTTTCATAGGAGAAGGAGGAATGCCCCCCGGTACGATAGAGTCTGTATTAACGAGAAAAACATCGGAAGTATCGAGTTTACTCTCTAGAAGGAGAGTAGGATCGACTGATGATTGGATCAGATCAATCAATGGTGGACTTGGATAGACCACTTTGGCACTCTTCAGAGGAAGAGTGGGACTGACCGAGGAATGGACTGGATCAGTCACTTTGACATTCCTCAATGGAGGAATGGGATCGACCGATGGTGAAACTGGATCAACCACTTTGGCACTCTTCAGAGGAAGAGTGGGACTGACTGAAGAAGGGACTAGATCAGTCACTTTGTCACTCATCAAAAGAGGAGTGGGATCGACCGATGGCAGAACCGAATCGACCACTTGAGTTTCATTCTCCAAGGGAAGAATGGGGTCGACGGGTGGAAATGGATCGACCGCTTTGGTGTCACTCTCTAACAGGAGAGTGGGATTGATTGAGGATGAAAATAGATAACCACTTTGGTGTCACTCTTTTGATGAAGAGAAGGGTCGATTGATGACAGAACTGAATCAGCTACTTGGGTTCGTGGTTCAATCGAGGATGAAACTAGATTGACCACCTGATCAACCGGACTAACCGGGGATGGAACTGGATTGACCAGTCCATCAACCAATGATGGGTTAGAGGAAATCTTATGATAACCTTTTGGAAGTTGAAGTTTTTCCAAAAGAGAAGAAGCCTCATCCATGTGAGGACAAAGGTGAGAGTAATGATTACCTTTACATAACATGCAAGGGAACTTGACAGTTTTCTTCTTCTTACCAACTTGAACATCACTAGTTGACAGAGTATCATCGACATGACCGATAGAGGTCGATGACGTGGAATACCACATTTCTAAGACCTGGGTAAGACCGGGGCAATCCCTCAGAAAGTGGTCACCCTTACAAAGGCTGCAAGGGAATTTGGGTTTTGGATTCTTCATTTTAATCTTGTTGACCTCATCAACACTCCCAGTACTATTAACAGTAACTGGTTTCTTAGAGCCAACATCTGATGTTGTTGGGGCCTTGGTCCTTTTCGGGTTCTTCTTCTTCTTCTCTTTCTATTTCTTCTTCTTCTGATCAACCTGGCTACTTGCTTTAGAGCTTTCACTAGGCGAAGAAGGAGAAATAGAAGGAGACTTGATGGATGAAGAAGCCAAAAAGTCAACATGAGGTTGATGTGTAGGTGGTGTATTGACATCCAAAGTATTAGGTGCAACTGAAACATTGGGAGGATTCGGGATCACCGGAGTGGGGAACAACCAAACTGGTAATCCAATAGTGAGTCCTGGATGACTCAGTGTGGCAACATATGGAGGAACAAAGTTTCCAAACGAAGGAAAGGTATAAGGTTCCCCAGGAGAAGGGGTTCCTCCATTGGTACTCCCAAGATTCAATGCCATTAACACTGACTCGACCTAAGGTCCACTAAGTAAAACAAACAACACATGCTACAAATATGAGAAGCAATCAATCAAACAAACCTTCCTATGATGAAACCACTAGTTGGTGATGAAATCCAACATCACGAGATCAAAATAGGAAGGGGCGGGGATAGAGCGGGTGGATCAATTACGTTAGCGACCTGCTTAATGGAATTATGCCTTGGTGTAAGCTTCCACGCAGTGATTGTGGATTTACCCTCCAAGGAGCCCGAGTGAGTTTGACCAACGTCTGTTCTAGGTACAGTGAGACTTCCCTTCACTGTCACCTTGTGTGAGACCCTAAAGATTATGGCTACTAAGGTCACCAACTCGTAGTCAGCCCCTAGGCGGGTACAGTCGACAGTCCAGTCGAAACGTATGGGTACGATAACAAGTCCGAAATCAACTTGAAAGGATCCCACACATAATCGTGGGTATACCTTCCAGTGACCCCCAATATATGATCCAACCACTACAAACAGTTGAACCACGGAGGGATAATCTCCGTAACTCACCCGAATGCGACCTCGTGCGTAACCCCTGTGTGAGAGGGGGATCCCAGCAAGCCAATACAACAATTGGATTTGATTCTCCCTACCGCAGGATACTAAGTTTGTTTGATAGCTTTGGAAAGTTATCCTTTCAACCTATTCCAAGTCCCTACACCTTAAACTAATGTAGGTTTCCTAACAAAGATGTAAAAATTCTGATAAATTTTAGTTAAGCATTGATTTTAATGGCTATTGTTTACTCAGAGGGTGTACGAAAGTGAAACTGATGGAATGATGACTCAATTCCCAAAGATATGAATGAAATATGATAAGCAATCGTTTCTTTTCAATGAATACCTATTTAAGGGAAAGAGGAAGAGTTGTTTTCACTATCAAACACTTGATAAGGAATTCCCTCAATCTATTTTGTTCTCAATCAAATCCAATATGATGCTACAACATTTCAGAAATGCAAACTAATATGAAAACTAATCATTAAGATGTACTTTTGTCGTTTGTATGCGAATGATAATCAATTCAATGAAAAACTTGTCTTGCCAATTACCCTTTCAGATCAAGGAGATTTGGACAAGAAAACACAGACTTCGCACAAACAACACACCCCTTTTGCAATCAAACAAGAGAAAGAAAATCAAAAACGCAAAAGGAAGGAGAAAGAGATTGGATCAGATGACCTTAAAGAACCAAATGAGAAGATTCATATACTTCTAATGTCCTTCACTAGAGTTCCCTCTTAGTCAGATAGGAGAGAAGAAAGCAAGGGATTGATTTCAAGCTTTCAACAGCAAAAACTCAAAAATAATGAAGAAGGGCATAAAATATGAACACAAAGGTGTTTACTTCTTAGGATGAAGCATGTCAAAGTTCAAAGGAAGCATCATTGAATCACAAAGCAGCTCAACAAGTGAAGAAACAAGGTCTAGACCTCCAAAAATGGAAATTTTGAAGAGAATTTGGGCAAAAGAGGGATGGCGCTCTGGTATAAGGGCCACCAGAGCGTTATAAAGCTCTATCCAGCAGATTAAGGGAGTTTTGGTGCTCTTCTAACATGGGCAGGAGGGCGCCAGGCTCAAAATACTCACAAAAAGTCCAAAAAACCCAAAATTTCAATGGAATTTTGACAGGCAAGCTGAGTGTGATGGGGTAAAGAGTCAATCAGCAAGTTCAATCAGATATGATCTCCATCAATCAAAGAGTAATACAAGGTATAACATCAATCAAAGAGTAAGACAAGGTCTATGAGGAAAAATCAAAACCAAAAGTTTCGATTCAATTCTCCCCAGTAGAGTCACCAGTTTTTGTTGAAGGAAAATCTCCCTGCGGATAAGTAGATCTCCTCAAAGAGCTAGACTCTTAAATCTAAGATAGAAAGTTCTTATCATAGTCATTGACTTCCTTTTAGATCTAACTGGACTAGTGTGTGAGGAGGAATGAGAAAAGATGTACCTTTTACCGGTGTTTTTCCTTGCACGCTCCAAGTTCAGCTCCAATCTTTCGCTCCTCGATAAGCCCTGTAGACAAACAAAGTACGACCACTTCCTACTCTATCAAGATTAGTACAAAATAGGTCTATCTACTAAAGAGACAAATTCATGTGAGATTGAACATGAATTAGAAAGAAACAGGCCAAACAAATTGTATTAATGAGAACGAAACATTGCTTACAACCATAGATGAATTGTAGCAGCTCTGCCAAGTCCTCCTTGTCTAACCCTTGTTCAAAAGATACACGATCTAAATGATGATAGCTTCACCGATTGCTCCCTATGAGATCATAGGTCTCTTGCTTCCAAAATATCTTTGTTCCAACACCACTTATGAGATCATAAGTTTGGTGTGATTCTCCCTTTCCCGTCCCCTTTCACCATTAGAAAGCTTGCTTATATAGCCTTCGAGAGGCTCAACAACTTGAGATATCCTTGGGGAAGGTGAGGATTTTCCTCCTTCAGTTGAGGATATACCCTAAGATCATGGCTAGACAAGGGATTCGAATCCAACTGCCTTCCAAGAATGAAAGGATCCTTCCCCCATTCATCTCAACAACTTAACTATTTCCCAAAATAGGTAGCGCTCCCTCAAAAGGGCCATCAGAGCACTACAGTGCTCCCCAATAGGCTTAAGGGGGGCGCCAGTTCTCCTAAAGACACCAGTGCTCCCTCAAAAGGGATAGAGGATCTTTATGACGCTCCCAGACAGTGTAAGGGGGAGCGCCAACACTCCCAGAAGAGGTATAGGGGAGCGCCAACACTCCCAGAAGAGGTATAGGGGAGCGCTCCCATCCAAAAACTCATTTTTTGAGGTTCTTTCAGATGGAAAAAGGTTTGTAAGCCTGCTGACTCATTTCTCCTCTTCCAAATCAAATGTTTGAGGTGTTTCAAGTGTCCTTCTCATGTCGTTATAGGCACGACATAGGCATCATGGCAACATGCTTTCTTTGACACTTGCAACACTTGCGACCTTGTGAGAAAAATGTGACACTTGCGACCTTTGTAATGATAACACTTGCGACATTACCAAAGTGAGTATTTTTTATGTGTAACATGCATGTCCATGAGAAGAAGAAGAAGAAGAAGAAGAATCAATATTGATGCTGTGCTTCTTCATCGCTGCTTCTAAAGATGCCATCTTCTTCAAACATTTGGACTCATCATGACCATATTTATCATAAAGTTAGTCTTTTTACTTTTATATTTTTCTCCTTTGTCACCATTAGGAGTTGAAGCTTTCTGAGCGGGTTTGGGACCCTTATGTTGCTTTTTTTTGTAGCAAGGATGTTGCTTCTTGGGATACTTGGGTTTATCTTTCTATTGGGAAACTAAGGCTTTGTTGGAGGTACTTGCAGTGCTGATCACTCCAAGTTGTACAAGATTATCTTCCTCTCTAATCAAAGAAGCACAAAGGGACTCAAGAGTGGGTTTTTGATGAGCTTTCCCTAGAGCCTCTCTCATGGCATAAAAGGTAGATACAAACACAGAATATGCACTACCTAGATTAGAAATAATAAGATAGATGCAATGCTCTTCCTCCATTTCTATCTCACATTCTTCACAAAAAATTCCGAGTGTTTTAAACTTAGATAGATAGTCTCCAAGGAAATAAAAATCACTTGGACTTGAGGTCAGTAATTGATTTTATAATTGTTCTTCTCGAATAATATTGATTATATCAAACACAGATTCAATCTTTTCCCAAGCTTCATTAGGGTCATCAATTTCTTTAAGCTGGAACCTTAAATCATGAGATATGGACATTCTGATTAGTCCATGTGCTTCGTCACTCCTATTAGTCCATTTGAATTTATTATCATCATCAGTGGGTGCTTTTTCCTTTCCTAAGGTAATCTAGTACAAACATTTACTTCTTAATAAATCTTCCATGTGATATTTCCATTGAAAGTAGTTGGTGCTAGTAAGCAAGAGATTACTTGTATAAGACATATTAAATATGTAGATAATATGGATTTAAAAACTGAAACTGATCATCTTGATGGAAAGATCTCGAAACGTTATGCCGTTTTTTAAAAAAATGACACAGAAAATGGACTTTGGATGTGAGAGTTATGCCCTTTAAAAAAAAAAAAAGCATAAACGGTAACCAAAGGACCACGTGATAGTGTAAGTTGCTTTATGAAGTGACCCACTTTTATAAAGAGAAGTGGGGATCACTTTTACAATGAAGTTACTTTATAAAAGAAAAGCTGCATGCAAAATAAATAACTCTAAAATAAAATATTAAAGCTATTTATAGTGATTCACTTTTATACTTGAAGTGAAATACACTTCACAATTTGAGCATCAACTTTTTCAAAAAAAGTAATAAAAGAGAGACTTGAACTCAAGAGCTCTTACTTAATAAGGAAACTTTTAACCAAATGGTCTAGTAAAAAATATTTTATTTTTTAGGAACAAGATTGTTGTTGTTGTTGTTGTTGACGGCCTTAAAGTGCGTGCTAAAAAAACTCTTTTCACAGAAGAAAACAAATTTGCTTCTCGATGACAACAAGGGTTAGATCTCTATTAGCTTACCCAGAAGATGCACCTTTTCCTATCTATTACTGATTTGTTGAGATCACACAAGGCACGGGTCAAATAGAATACGAATATCTAAAAGAGTAGAAACCCGAAAATAAATAATACAAAACCAAAATAAAACCAAAATGACACTCTGCAAAAATTTAAAAAATGCGTATTTAGGCTTTATACCTCCGGATCTGACTGAAATAGTTGTATCTTGGGAAAACGAAAACGTTTTCTAGTAAACAGAAAAATGTTCCTGAATGAAATGAGTGCTCCAGACACAATGGAACACTCCTCTCAGCCCATAAATGTACGTAAATGATAGAAAATGGATATGAGGAAACCGGCTTCATGATCTCGATCTACAACAAGAATGGGTCTTTAAAGATGCTTTGATACCATGTTTGAAGCCACAGGTATTCCAAAAGAGGATGAAAACCTTCATTTACCACTCACATAACCAGATCAAAGATCAACACACCAATGTTTTCACATGGTAAAACCCCTACCGAGAAACATCAACGACCCCAGCCAACGTGGCCACTTGGAGTAGTTTATTAATGCAAAATAAAAATATTACAGAGAGATTTTACAAGAGCATTTCTCACAATCGATCATCGACAAATGAATCTCCATGCTCTTTAAATAAATATCATGGACCAATCGGGTGTTAAGCCATGGATCAATGGCCATTAATATCGAGGAGAGTATGAACCGTTAGATCACTCTATGTCAGGAACATATCGTGACTGTCAGATTTCCTAAATACAAATGCTTACTGATGCATACTAAAGAAACACACTAAGAAACACACTTTTACCTAATGACACATTATACCAAGTAGATCTTAACTAACTCCTAAGTGTCTAAATATCCTAACAATGCTCCCCCTATCCATGTGATCCTTCTTCTGAATTTGTAGTTTTTAATGAGGTATGGGAATTACTCCCTTTTGAGAAGCTTGATCTCTTAGAAAATAGTATTTAATTGGGATATGCTTAGTTCTAGAATACATAAGAGGATTCTTGGAGATATTTATGGAACTGGTGGTGTCACAGTTAATAGTGATTGGATGATCATATTTCACTTGTACATATTCTAGGGTTTGTTTCATCGAGATTACTTGTGTGCAACAAGATGTACCAACAATGTACTTTTCCTCTGCTATAGATAGTGATATGTATGTTTTCTTTTTACTTAAACATGATAGCAAACATTTTCCCAGGTAGAATGCTCCTCCACTAGTACTTTTCATTTCATCTACACTACCATCCCAATATGCATTAGTATATGCAGTCAATATAAAATATTCTCTTTTTGGAAACCATAAACTAAACTCCATGGTTCCTTTAAGATATCGAAATATTCTTTTAACTGACGTCATGTGAGTTTGTTTAGGTGTAGATTGAAATCTACCTACTACTCCTATAACCTGCAAGATATCTGGCAGTCTTCTTATTGTTGCATATAATAGGCTACCAACCATTGATCTGTACACGGTTTGGTCTGCTCTTGGTGAATCATCATCTAGACTAAGTTTGAATCATGTGACCATCGGAGTGTACATGGGTTTAATTTCTTCCATTTGGAATTTATTTAACATTTCTTTGATATATTTAGTTTGCGAAATGAATACTCCTTTATTCATTTGAGTGACTTGTAAACCTAGGAATAAAGTTAGTTCTCCTAGCATAGACATTTCAAACTCTTTATGCATTTATGTAGAAAACATTTTTCTTAGTATGGTAATATTACTTCCAAATATGGTATCATCTACATATACCACCACAACAATCATATCTTGATCCTCAATTTTGATACATAGGTTTTTGTTAGTAGTCCTTCTCTTATATCCTTGTTTTTGCAAATATTGATCTAGTCTTGAGAACCATGCTCTAAGGGCTTGTTTAAGACGATATAGAGCCTTCTATAGTTTGCACACATAGTCCTTATTTTCTGTTAACAAGAATCCTTTTGGTTGCTCAATATACACTTATTCTTCTAATTTTCCATTCATAAATGCTGACTTGACATCCATTTAATAGATTTTGAAGTTTCAGAAGCATGCATACGCCAGAAACATTCTGATGGCAGCTAGTCTTGCTACTGGGGAAAAAGTCTCTTCAAAATCAATAACTTCCACTTGGGAATATCCTTTACATACTAATCTAGCTTTGTTCTTTATGATCTGTCCATTTTCATTGAGTTTGTTTTTGAATATCCAGTTGGTCCCTACCACATTCTTGTCTTTTGGTCTAGGGACAAGTTCCTATGTATGATTTTTCTCAATTTGATCAAGGTCCTCGTTTATTGCTCTTATCCAATATTAACTCTTGTTGGCTTCTACAAAAATTTTGGGTTCTATTACTAAAATAATTGCCTATTCAAAATCAAATCTAAGTTTCCTTCTTGTTTCTACACATGCTTCTTTATCCCCTATAATTTGATTTTTCAGGGTGGTTCTTTTTAACTCTTTTTGAAGGTGATTTTGGTAAGGGTGTTTCTTCCTCATCCTTCTCTTCATCAATTTGTGGTTCATTCTCTTGTAGTTATTTAATATCTTCTTCATTTTTTGATTCACTATCTTCTTCATCATCACTAGTTCTTTTCCATTAATCAATGTTTTATTCATTTTGAGATTTGATTTTTCTCAATTTTAGATCATTTATTTTTACATTAGCACTTTCCACTACTTTGTGAAATCTTAGATTATCTTCATCCCTCTTGATGTAACACTTACTTCCATAGACTCTGAAATGTTTCACAGATGTTGGTCTTCCAAACCATAATTCATAAGGTGTTTTCTCATGTTTAGTTCTCAGTTGTGCTCAGTTAAGTATGGGGACTATTGTATATATTGCATCTTGCCAAAATTTGTTTCAGAGCTTGGCTTCTTTCAACATAGTTCTCGCAGCCTCTTGAACAGTTATGTTTTTCCTCTCAAAAATTCCATTCTGTTGAGGAGTTCTTGGAGCTCAAAATTGTGTCTTGATTCCATGATCTTCAAAAAACTTATTGAATTATTTAGAGGTAAATTCCCCTCCATTATCTGATCTTAAACATTTGATTTTGAGATATGTTTCATTCTATACATAATTCTTGAATGCTTTAAACTTTTCAAATGCCTCAGATTTTTCTTTGAGAAAATATATCCAACTCATCCTCCTGTAGTCATCAATGATCAACATGAAGTAGTTTTCCCCTTGTATAATTTTTTTCCCAGAGGGCCTACAGAGGTTAGTGTGAACAATATCCAAGTGTTTTGATGTAGAATGCTCTTTTGTATTGAATGTTACTCTTGTATGCTTCCCTGATTGGTAGTGTTTGTAAATAGGGTCTGAAGGATTGCTGATTTTTTGCATGTCTTTTACAACTCCCTTTTTACTAGCTTTGATCAGGTTATCAAATCTCAAGTGTCCCATCCTCCTGTGCCATATCCATCTTTCATCTATTTGAATAATATGGCATTCTTCTTCTTCCTCAATATCTAATATATACACATTGCTTGAGTTTCTTGGTGCAATAGCAACTAATTTTCATGATCCTTCTTTTCTTATTTCACATTTTTGGGAGTAAAAAATGTGTATGTGCCCCTCATCACAGGTTTGGATTACACTGAGTAGATTAGGTTTTAATTTTTCTACTAGATACACATTTTTTTCTTTATTTATTTTGTTTCCCAAAGAAACCATGACTTTTCCTGGTATTTTGGAAAATACATTATCTCCAAAAGTGACTTTGCCTTTACCCTTTTTTTTCAAAGTGGTAAATTTTACTTCATCTCCTGCCATATGTTTTGAGTATCCACTATCAATTTACCACTGGCAATTTTTTTTCTTTGCATACATGGCCACTTTACATTTTGTTACTTTTTCTTCTATATGCTTTTCTTTCCATATCTTCTTATCTTGTTTGTTAGAGTTGCTTGTTTTCAAGGATTTCATAGGTAATCTACATTCACTGGTTTATGGCCATAGTTGTCTCACTTGTGGCATTCGACATTTTACTCTTGTAATGGAGAGAATGAATTCTAATTTCTTTTATCTAAGTCATTTTATTTGTTCTTATATCTCTGGATATTTTTTGGTTTGTAGTTTCTATAGGATTTACAATGCACTGCCTTGTGTCCAAAGTTGTTGCAGGAATAACAATAACCAATAAATATATGTTGATATCTGTTAGGAGGAGTTATTTTGATCACTATTTTTCTTTCTGGAGGTGGTGCCTGCTTATTAAAACCATTCTTAAATGGTGTTGTCATTATCTTGTTGTCTTCTCCTTTTAAGGAACTCCTAAGAGCATCTATATAGTTGATTGATTGCTTATCATTTTTTTGTGAAGTAGAGTTTGCATTTTGATCATATCCCAATCATGTTTTATCATTTGGTGATCTTTGTATGTTAGGAATATCGTTCAAAATCTTTTAACTATTCTCAAACTTTGAGTGCTTCTTTTACTTTTCAATTTCTCTTTTTAGTAGGGACAATTGCATCTCCTATCTTTTCATAGTCTTTTTCCCTATCATTGAGTTGTTTCATAATGAATTCCTCAATTATTTTGGCTTCTAGGAGTTGAGTCTCTAAATCATTGATGACTTACCCTGTTTCTTTGATGATCTTTGACATTTCATTTTATCTTCATTTTTGCGCTTCTTCATATTCTGACAATTGTTCTCTTAATTATTTATTCTTCCTTCTGTACTTTCTGAGTTCATCTAGGGCACTGATAAACTCTTCTTCAAGATCTACTTATCCTTCAACCTCATACTTTTCTTCTTCAATCTCAAATTTATTTTTGGTGTGATTTATTTTTTGTTTCTATACCCATAAATAGGTGCTCAGATTTCTCTTATTATTCACTTTATTCATGTGAGTTGTTGTTCTCTTCGCACTGAACTAAAAACTAGGGTGTGAACCGCAGTTATTCTCGCAGGCTACAAACAGGTGCAGTGCAAGGAGTTTTGTAATCAAGCAAATTTTGGAAAAATGGCAGGACTTTTGAGGGAACTTCTTGATCCAGGGAGTCTATAAGGATCTCCTCAAGACTCAGAGATTGATCAGGAATTAAAAAGGGTAGGTAAAGAGAAAATGGCCAAGAAAAAACCACCAAAATGGGTTGTATCCCTAGTGGATTCGCCAATTTTGTTGACGGATAAATCGGTAGGTGCGGACACTAATAGATCTCCCTAGATCCACCTAGATCTAGAACAAAACAGGACAGGACACGACTCTTTTCCTAAGTTGCAATCATTGAATCTACTAATAAGAAGGAATGGGTGACATACCTTTATATCGCTTCCTTGGGTCTCTATTATTCCCACTTTGCTCCGGTGCTCTTGTGAAATCAGGTCCAAGACAACACAAACCAACCAAAGTGAAGATAGTAAAGTATATTCAATGTCAACCTATGCATATGATCAAGGAGTTACGCAATAAAATAAGAGTGATTTTATGGAAAAAGGACATGCCACTATATTATATTAAATGAAAGTAGAAGATACAACCAGATCGCCTTGATGTCGCAAGATTCCTTTTAGTGACCCTTGGGTCCAACACACACACTTGCTCTTCACTTGCATAAAGAAGATCCAATACAACTGGATAGACCAAATAGAGTCTTCAAGATTCTATCCAAGCAGAGTTCTTCACACAATTCTTTCACCAATTCTTCATTCAATCTTGCTTAACCTTTTCCATGAGAAACCTTTCAATATATAGGAGAAGGAGAGATGGTTAAATGGATGAGGATGATCCCACTAAATTTGAGAAGTCAGTAGGATGCCAACCATGCGAATGCCAACTCTTTTTCTAGAAGATTACATTCTAGAACCTTCGTGACCTCTTCTCTTTTCCAAGATTTGAAATAGCTTCGCACCCTACCTATAGAGCAGACTGCGAACAGTTTGCACCCTAAGTTTGGGTTTCTTGCAATTATGAAGGATTTATGCACCCTGTAATATAGGCATCCTGCGAACTCATCTTAAAAATGTGTTGTTTGGAAGGAGACAACAGTCACTTTTCTTAGGAAAAAAGTCCTTGTGGGAGCCTGAATACATCACTTGTGGAGACATCACTAGAGTGACTAAAATCATGTGTAACAGAATGCCCCCCAAAGTATGAGTCCATAACTTATGACAATCGAAATACTTTGTAAAATGAATGTGTGTGTCAGAAACAAGGAGCGCACCTAATCGGAAACCTGTAAACAACCAAGCATCTGCAGAATATAATACTAGTTTTGAGGTAGGCATTCTCATGCTCAGATCACAAATGAATGGAATCATAAATGTAGGTCATGGAAACCAATCATACACCATGGATCCATGCCGTCAAAATGCTACATAGCCATTAGGAATACACCGTGGATCTATGTGAGAAGACTTGAATTAAGATGACATAGCCACATGCCATACAAAGTGGATCTATGTGCCGATACAAATCATACATACTCCATCACAACCTGTGTCAAAAAGATGAGACCCAGGGTCTTCAGTCCCATCACCTGAAATTACGAATCTAACCATGTGATTACATGTGCTAAAGTCGAACATGGTAGAAACCACTTGATTACCAGTCATTGATGAAAACCGTTAACAAGTGCGAGGGAAATCACCATGAATGTCAATGACTCCCAAGGTACCAATGTACAATCCGAATGAATGAAAATGCATGAGATAAATTCGAACACTCGGTTGAATCTCTTGATCAGGGATCAATGATGTGAAACCATGTATAAAGCGAAGAGACCTGCCATTAAGGCATGCAGGTTCCAAGGTACTAAATGATTTCTAAGTCTCATTTCTAGATAATGAGTTGGAGTCAACGGAATAAGACTCGTCACAGGAGGGCATTGATGTATCCCCCATCAATAACACAAAATAAGTAATAGATTTTGAGGATGAAATAAAGTATGAATATGGGTCGAAACAGACACAGAGAAGGCCGACATAGTAAGAATGGACAACTGCAGATGGTCGACTCAATAGAGGGCTCGTGTGAACTTCTCTTGAACATATGAATGACACGACCAAGGACTTGGCAGCACTGACTCAAAGATTACCCAAGATATGACCTTGTAACAAGTCGAACGAGAGACAAATGGATTTCCCAACCCAGATTCAAATGACGAATAGGGAGTGTCATGTTCAAGAGCGACGCTTACTGTCATTAATATGAATACGAAAACACATCCCTTTCCCAAAATTTCCCCCACCATTTCTGGTGAGTACCTCTTTATTTTTACACAAGCTTGAGGAGGATAACATATGGTTGTTGATGTAAGCTCATCCTTCGGATGAGTCCCTCGGAGTATCTTTAATGAACCCTAGGAAGGAGTGGTTCGGTCCCATTGCGGGTCTTTCAATGTTTGTTTAACGAGTCCAATGATAGAAAACTCGGGGGTTTTTCATGTTTTGAGAGTCTGAAAAACACTTAAAGAGAACTCTCCCAGTTCCTTTTTTGTAAAAGAGTTTGATGAGACCGAAAAAGTGATAAACTATTGCCCGTCGAACATTTTTTCAAATACTTTAACAGAACAAGATCGCTCGACCGTCTTTTCATTTTTATGGAGCGTGAAAAGAGCTTAAAGGATACTCCTTAACATTCGTCATTTTCATGTTACCATGACGAGTACAAAAAGATGAGAAAAAGTATACTCGGTTATGTTCTCATATATTTTTGAGTGTGAGAACGAACGAAGACTGAGCTCGAGGTTTTTTCTAAAAAATCCTAAAAAAGTAGTTGTACATGCAACAAAAGAAAAAACACCCGTACCCCCTCGTTTGGACTTCGAAGTTGCAATATATGTGAAAAGCCACACTCACAAGACTATTAGGGTATTAGGTTTTATACACAAAGTAATAAAAATAATATAAAAATAAAAAAAAATGGTAAAAAGTGAATAAATATGGGTAAAAAGGCCTTTTTACCATTTCATTGTGATTTTCCCAAAAACTTGTCCAACATACCTCATTTTCCCCCAAATTTCTTTTCTCGATTGCGGGAGGCACAAGCGATCATTCGATGAACCGTTTCAGCCAACGAGGTAGTCTCTTGATTCTCTAACTTTTCCATGGTTTATTTTTGGTTTTTATTGACAATTTTTTGGGTTTTGAGTCCATTTTAGGGTAAGAACATGTGCCCAAGCATTCTCGCGGGTGGGCCATGCGGGACCTGCGAGAATATAGGATTCTGGTAGGTGGCCTTCAGGGAACCTACGATAATCTCGCACTGTGCAAAAGGCTCACCTGCAGGGGCCAAAAAATGGATTTTGTAGTAAGGTTTTGCTCAATAAAAATTATGCAAGAGTTTAAAACAAGTTGTTAACTTCCCTCTCATGGATATTTTGCAAGTGTTTGACCATCACAATGTTGGAATGGAGAGAAACAGAACATGAGGAGGATGATGCCATTGTTAGGAATGACCCAGGTATAGTCGCTGCCCTCCGGGACTGTGGACTATTGAAAGTTTTCAGAATTCTGGGCATGAGAGCCCAACTCAGGTTGTTGGAATACTTGGTCCACATGTGGGACATGGACCAACAGTTATTTCATGTGGGAGTCGATACGCTGACCCTAGATATCGAGGATATCTATTTTCTAACGGGGTTGTCACAACGTGGATACCATGCAACTTTGACTGGAGGTATAGGCAGCAGACTCCCTATGAGCGAGTATTGTCGCCAGTATTGTGTTCCCTAGGCAGAGAGAAGAAAGGGTAAGGTTGTCATTTGGGGGGTCCAATATCTAACCCTATGGACCATCTTGTTTACTATTGCATGCATGGCTGGGAACGTGGCTCCACACATAGAGTGCACAGAGCCTCAGGTCTTCAATTGGTCATGTTAAGAACCAAACATCAATATAGCATAGAAAAACCTTAGGAAAAGTACTCAATGACTTGAAAAAGAGATAATTTTAGATAATAAGCCTCTTCGAGGGGGAAACCTCCTTTTACCCCACTTAAATGTTCAAGTACAATATGATTCAAAATGAAAATGTCTCCTTGGTATATATAGGAGACTAGGAGGTATAATTACAACTAATGGCCTAAAGCCGACATAAATAAAGTAACATTACTAATCTAATATGCCCCAATTAAGGGGTAATGAGCCAATATTAGGGCTTAACATGCTCCTCCCCTTGAGACAAGTGTTGTCCGCAACGCTTGAGTAAATCTGGATGCTTCTGTATAAAAGACTCATCTTCCCAAGTGGAATGTTCAGCCGGTAGTTTCCTCCATTTAATGAGATACTCTGAAATGGATCTATTCCTCAGTCGGAAAATTCTTGTGTCAGTGATGGCTTCAGGCTCCAATATGATTTTTCCTTCCTCGTCAAGTTCTGGCAATATAGTTTGAATTGGGATCTTGTCGCCTATAACCTTCTTTAAGCATGAAACATGGAAAACTGGGTGTACTCGT
>ML781334.1:248302-261910 GCA_009831015.1 Picea engelmannii
GGCTATACCTTTTTATCAATACAATTATGGATCCGCAGTGTATTTTATGGCGGCCATATCCTACCAAGTCTTGATCACCCAAGCATAGGTATGCCTGCCTTGGGTTTTGAAATATGTCATGATATTTGTTGGATGTTTGTGTGTAGCTTCTGTTATGTTCTCCGAGTCTATACCCTTGCTTGAGCATCTACAAAGTATTTCAGTTATCAGTTGGCATCTTCTAACTTCATACTTTGGGGGGCATTCTGTTACATGGCAAAATTGCTCAGCTGGATAAGTGTCGCATTGTCCCTCTCAATTGTCGTAAGTGTCGCATTGTCCCTCTCAACTTTCGCAAGTGTCGCAAGTTGGTCACTAGTGTCGCAAAGGATGTTCAGACATACTGTCATGATAACGACACTAAGGAGACACTTATAAAATCTCACATGACTGTTTTGAATGAGGAGAACTGATCTACTGAAGTCAAACAACCTTTTGCCATCTGAAAGAACCCAAAAAATTGAGTTTTGGAGAGGAGTGCTCCCCCTTACACTATCTCGGAGCGCTGGCGCTCCCCAATACACTATCAGGGAGCGTTATAACGCTCCCCTGGCCCTTTTGAGGGAGCGCTATAGATTTTGAGAGTGCTGGCGCCCCCTAAAGCTTACTAGGGAGCGTTACAATGCTCTGATGGCCCTTTTGAGGGAGCGCTACCTATTCTAGGCGGTTGTTAAGCTGTTGAGATGAATGGGGGAAGCATCTTTTTATTCTTGGAAGGCAGTTGGATTCGAATCCCTAGTCTAGCCATGATCCTAGGGAATATCCTCAACTGAAGGAGGAAAATCCTCACCTTCCCCAAGGATATCTCAAGATTGTTGAGCCTCTCCAAGGCTATAAAAGCAAGCTTTCTAATGGTGAAAAAAGGGAAGATAAAAGAGAGAATCATACCAAACATATGATCTCATGAGTGGTATGGACTGCAATGGGGGGAAGAACTGAACATATGAAACTTATGATATTGGAGGAAACTGACATTCAGCCAAAGAGAAGTGATCAGTGAAGCTACTGCTATCCAGGTTGTGGATCTCTCAGGCAAGGGTTGGACGAAGAGGACTTGACGAAGCTGTCGCATTCGCATCTACGATTATAAATACTGTTGTCGTTATTCTCATTAATATGACACGCTTGGCCTGTTTCTTTCTAGTTCGTGTCTGATGTTACATGAACTTATCATTTAGTGATAGATCTATTTTCAAGCTAATGTCAATAGAGTAGGAAGTGGTCGTATCTTGTTTTGTCCACAGACCTCAGCGAGGAATAAAGGATTGAAGCGCAACTCAGAGCGTGTAGGGACAAATGATGATTAAAAGGTACTTCTGTTATTCTCCCTTCTCATGCATTAGGCTTAGATAGATTTGAAAGGAAGTCAGTGTCCACGTTAAGCATTTTTTTGTCTAGGGTTAAGGTCAAGCCTTAGAGGTGATCTACCTGTCCGCAGGGAGATTTTCCTACAACAGATATGTCCACCATAGATTTGGGTGCCATGATCAGGACCATTGATAGGTGCTAGGAGCATAAGTGGGGAGCGGAAAACACATGCGCCGAGGAAAAACTTAGGATAAATGCATTTTATGGGTTTTCCCAAGGTTTTTCAGGTAGACACCACCATGGGGCTCGACCAAATGATCTTTTAAACATCTGAAACATGGTGCAACATTTACATCAAGCTGGTTTTATTAAAATGAAGCGATAAGGCAACTAACCTAGATTCTAACCTAGTTTCCTATGACAATTAACCCAGATTAAACTGTTGGGTTAAGAAATTACTCGACCTTGGGGCTATCTGACCAGGATTAGACAGTCTAGCTAGATTTATTCACTAATCTAACCTAGACAATTTGTCTAATATTAAACTGTTTAGCCAAACTCATTCACTACCCTATCAACATCAATTTAAAAAAGAACTTAGCCATGCTTGAAAGGTATGGACCAAGTTACCATTATTGCATGGGGATTTTATTTCAATTCTTTTATGCCCTCTTTTCTCTTTCTTTTCCTTTTCTTTTATTTCTTTTTTCTTTTTTCTTTTCTTTTCTTTCTTTTTCCTTTTTTCTTTTTCAAATTATTTGCAGAATGAAAAATCATTTGTCAACAAAAGACACTAGAGACAGTTAATATCCCAGTCACCAGTTGATCCTATAACTTATAGGATGATAACAACGGCTCCACCTGGGGATGGTACTTGACCTGTGAAGTGCCAAGAATCTTGGTTCCTTTCATTCTAAAAATTTCTGCCTAGTCGCCTTCGTTGGTTTTGATTCTCAAAAATTGGAAGAACAGTGGTCAGTGGCTTAGGGCATTCTCTTCGGGCTTCAACCGATTGACTAATGTTATTCACTCAGAAAATCGCAAGCGAAAAAATAAAATAAGGATGGTATGTACAATGGAGAGTGGTAACTTGAGTCTCTACTGAGGTGGCACATAATGTTTCAGCATTCTGCCATTTACAGGTCCTCCTGGCAGATCTGTCCCATCAGCATTGTTCAGCAAAAAAAGCGTTGTTCCCCTTGAATGCTTGGATCATGTATGGTCCTCTCCACAGACTATCAAATTTTCCATGCTTTCCCTTGTCTTCATTTCTGGCGTCCCACCTCAGCACCAAATCTCCTAGTTCAAAATCATCTTCCTTGGTTCGTTTGTCAAAGATCTTCTTGATGTTTTCTTGGATTACCTGAGTCTTGTTGAAAACTTCTTCCCTTGACTGCTGCAAATGGATCATCTGGTTTATCCTTCTCTGTGAGTCATTTGGCTCAGCTTGTACATCTTGAAGTAACTTCATGAGAGGGACTCCAAAAGAAGTGGGGAAAACTGCCTCTGTGCCATAGACCAAAAAGTATGGTGACATACCAATTGACCTTTTGGTGGTCAGTCTGTCAACCCATAATGCGAACACCAACTTGTTATGCCATGATTTCTTGTTTTCCTGCAATGTTTTCTTGATGATATTTACCAAGGTTTTGTTTGACGATTCCGCCAGCCCATTCCCCCGAGGATAGTAAGTTGTGGAATGCCCCAAACCAATGTGATACAGGTTGCAGAAATCTATGATCTTCTTCGACCGAAAATCAATTGCATTATTAGTTATAATATTTCTAGGACATCCAAAGCGAGACAAGATATTATTTTCAAGGAATTTGATAATAACATAGTCAGTGGCTTGCCTGCTTGGTACTGCTTCGATCCATTTGGTAAAATAATCGGTGGCAGTGAGAATCCACCTGTGTTGGCCTGAAGAAGGGGGGTGTATTTCTCCAATGATGTCCACTCCCCATTGTTGGAAAGGGGCTTCAACTGATATCAGTTTCAGGGGGAGAGCAAGGAGTTTCCTTTTGCCTTCAAATAGCTGACATTGATGACATGCATTCACTTTATGATGTACATCGGCGAACAGGGTGGGCCAATAGAATCTAGCTCTGAGTATTTTGTTGGATGTGACCTTCTAGTTCAGATGGCCACCACATTCTCCTGCATGAAATTCTTGTAACACGTTGTCAGCTTCATCTTTCAATAAACAATTTAACAGAATGCCTCCAGGATATTTCCAATACAAATTGTCTTCTAGAATACAGAATTTTAAGGCTTTCAACTTTAAAAATCTAGCTTTAGTCTTAGTCAAACCAGGGCGAGCTTGTAAATTTTTCAAAACGAATATAAGGTCTGCATACCATGGAGAGTTGAGAAATACCTCTCTCACACTTGGAGTCGCCATCTCGCCCTGTTCATCTGCAGCAAATAAAAAATTAATGTCAAGAGGATGGAAATTTGATTCATCCATTAATTTTGCTAGGCCTTGACCCTTGATTAGTTTTGTAGGCTTAATCTCTATATCGTATTCTAAAATGACAACAATCCATTTTCCCCTTCTCCCATATGGGTTGTCCTGGGTCAAAATGTCTTTTACTACCGCATTTGGAACATATGTAATGGTATGAGAATGGAGAATGTAGACCCTGAAATCTTTTATAGCTTTCACCAAGGCAAAAGCTTGTTTCTCCATTATCTTGTAATTCATAGCAACGTCTCTTAACGCTTTACTAAAGAAAGCTATGGGTTGTTCGTTCCCTTCGCTGTTCTTTTGTAGTAATACCGCTGCTATAGTATGTTCGGAAGCGAAAGAAAAAACATAGAAATCTTTGGTAAAATCAGGACTGATTAAGATAGGGGCCTCTGTGAGTGCTCGTTTGACTTGTTCGAAAGACTGTCTGGACTCAAAGTCCCATTTTATTTTCACATCCTTTTTTAGCATATTTGTAATGTTTCTAAGGAGCTCGGCCAGATTGGGAATGAATCTTCGTAGAAAGTTTATTCTCTCGATAAAATACTGTAGTTCTTTAAGGTTTCTTGGGAGTTCTAATTTTTGTATGGCCTCAATTTTGTTGGGGTCTATTTTGATTCCATCTTTGGAGATGATGTTTCCTAACCGTTTTCCTTCATCTATTTCTTAGGATTTAAAGAAATCCCAAACCTTATACATTTCTCGAAGACTCGTCTGAGGTGTCGCAGGTGTTCATCATCAGATCGGGAAAACACAGTTACATCATCCAAATAGATGACAATAAATTTACCCGATTCTTCCACAAAGGCGATATCCATCGCTCTCTGGAAAGTGGCTCCAGCATTCATCAAACCAAAAGGCATTTTCACATACATGAAAGTGCCCCATGGTGTGGTGAAGGGGGTTTTGTCTTGGTCATCCGAGTGAACCAGGACCTGATTATAACCCGAGAACCCGTCCAACAGAGAAATTTGACTGGATCCGACCACCCTTTGTAGGATGTGGTCCATTTTGGGCAAGGGGTAATTGTCCTTCAGGGAGACCTTAGTCAGATTTTGGAAATCAATGCACAGTTTGATTTCCCCAGATTTATTATGTGTAGGGACCAAATTAGAGACCCACTTGGAAAAACGCAATGGGACTATGATTTTGGCATCGTACATTTTTTTGATTTCCTTTTCTATCAGGGGGAGCAACCTAGGATTTATCCTCCTAAGTTTCTGTCTGAACAGTTTTTGGTCTTCTTTTATTGGAATCTTGTGTTGTATGATGTTGGTATCATAAGCTTTCAAATCCTCATAACCCCAGGCAAAGACATCCGAATATTCTTTGAATAGCTCAATGTATTTGAGTTTTTGCTCTCGGGGTAATGATTTAGACAGTTTGACTATCCTGGGTTTCTCTATAGTCCCTATATTATAGTCTTCTATCTCTTGTCCATTGGCTTCGATTTTTGGTTTTTTGGCTACATCGTTAAAATCAAACAGGTCCTCTAAAGGAACTAAACCCCTAGGCAAAACATTGCTTTTCAAATGTAAAACATCGACATCCATTTCGTCATCGCCTAATTCTCCTGAATCTACGCTATTTACACTATCAATTTCAAAATCCGATCTATTTACATTTTCATCTTCATTCTCTAAATCTATATTTGTACATTCAAAATCATTTTTACACTGCAAAAAGTCTTCAATTTGATCATCATTACCAAACACTTTCCAATACCTGATATTGTCGAGAACGGTTGGTCTGCATTTCACCTCCACAGTGTACGGACGAGTCGAGCGGAAAGGAATCTTACAGGTGGCTGCTGACGTAGCCAATCCGTCTGCAAGAATGTTTTTTCCCCTCGGCATTACCTGCAAGTCAACTTCAGTGAAACATCTAAGGGCATCAAGAACAACATTCCTATAAGCTCTAAGACGTGGTTGTTTCGCAGCGTACTCACCTTTGATTTGCTTGATTATCAACTCAGAGTCACCTCTTACCATAATCTGTTTAGCACCAAATATTTTCAAAAGCTTCAGACCGAGCATTAAAGCTTCATACTCAGCAATATTGTTAGTGCATTGGAAATTTAACTTGTAAGAATGGTTTTCTGAATACTTGTTTCTGTGATTATGCAGCCAGACTCCTGCTCCAGCTCCTTCTTTGCTTACTGCTCCATCAAAATCCATGCTCCAGAAATCTGCTGGTAGCTCTTCAGTTGTCACTTTTTTCATCCTTGCTACATCAATGGTTTCTTGGCCTTCATCCTGACTAGATGTATCTTTTGCCAGCTGATTATCTTGTTTCCCCGTGTCACCATCATTGTACAAGATAAAATAATCCAAGTCGGAATGTGCAGAGTAAAGAGGATAGTTGTGCGGTTTTTCTTGGCTACTGACCATGTATTTCATTAATGTTTCTCTGTATAGACTTCTTTGTTGCCCGAAAACTGGGATAGTGGCATAAGACATATCTAGCTGCAGGGTTCCTCTCAACTTAGCCCCCCAAGACCGGGACAACAACATTCCATACTTCGGAGGGATGTCTGCAACTACCACATCCATTACCATGCTCTTCGCAGGAATATGAACCAAGGTGATGCATAGGTCCTTGATTAAACCAATACATCTAACTTTATTGGAGTCGAATGAGTGTAAATCCTTGTAAGGTCTGGTGACCTCCAGTCCCAGTTTCTCCATTACTGCTTTAGGCATCATATTGTGGGAAGCACCTAAATCCAGCATAGCGTTATGAAAGATCAGGTCATGTATGTTTAGACTGATGTAAAAAGGAGTGACATCACCAGTATCATCTCGACCATCTACTTCAGGTCTGAACAGAAGTTCAGGTTGATCATATGTAAGGTTCACAGTGTCTGAATGATTTGTTGATCCAATGTTTAAGGCCTTCATGCCTATGTCAGGTTCAATGGTCAGTTCTTTAATCACCTATGAACGATAAACGTCTTTGTTCATCAACTCAGAAAGTGGGATGGGAATTTTTACTTTGGCCAATTCACCCTTAAGGCTAAAAGGTGTGGGAGATTTGCCTTGGCTCATCAATTCTGGTTTGTCCGCCACACTCTTCTGGCCAGAAGTACTTGGTGGATTAATAGGTGAGACCTCGGGCTATGACGATCTTTTCAGAATATTAAGGTTTTTCTTCACAGGAACTTCGACAGTACTCTTCTCAGGAATCTTCTCGGCAGATGGCTCAAAGGCCTTCTTGGTTTCGGTCACCTTCTTCGTTTCAATCGTCTTTTATGGGGAACTCCCTTCTGTCTTTTTACTCCGCAGATTATACTGTCGGTGTACCTCCAAAATGGCATTTTTGAAAGCCTATTGTTCTGCATCTTCAGCTTCTTCACTTACTTTTGTTTAGTTGAGAAGAAAAAGTTCTTTCTCTTCTTGGGTAAGGAAAATAGCTTCATTATCATGAATGCCCATGAGATTTATGTGAGTATCCTCTAGTTCCTCAATCACTTCCTCCCCTTCATCAGCATAATTTTCTTGTAGGGGAGGTCTAATCTACTGATCAGGACCTCTCTGCTCTCTTTGATCCCTAGGATCTCTCTATCTGATTTGAGGAGGGTTTCTCCTAAAGTTAGGATTCCGAACCTGAGGAGCTGGTGGGTTTTCTCTTGGAGGATTTCGGTCTGGCACAGTAAGTCTTTCCATCATTCTTCCCAATGATCTGGCTAAAGAATCCAATTTGGAATCTGAGGTCGACGTGGAAGGTTCTTCTTTAATTGTGACTCTCCTCTCTGGCCTCTGACGTGCCCTTTTTTCCAACAAATTGGCCTCCACACTTATTGCACTTTTCTGCATGTCTTCCAAGGTGGTAGAATTTATTTCCCTTAGTTGGTATGACATGTCAGCGTCAAAGTCATCAGGGAATTTTATCAAGAACAAACCCTGTGGAGGTTTGATTTCAGCTGGGATTGCATTGTACAGGTTATTGAAACGTATGCAGTAATCTTGTACTGTCTCACCTTGATTTCTTCTAATATTTTCCGTATTCTGACAATATTTGGAGAGGTTTTTTCTTTACCTCCCATCTATCTAGAAAACTCCTTTGGAATGCGGTAAGGTCAAGGATTGTGGCGGCACGCAACCCTTTGTACCATTTTTTAACGTCACCTATCAAACTTTGGGCAAACAATCTCATTTGAATGTTAGCCTCATCAACTTCATGCAGATCATAATAATCATTCAGTTTATCTACGTGTTGTTGTGTGCTCAAAGTCCCCGTTGCATCGAACTGTGGAAGTCTCGTTTGATAGTCTTGGGGCATGGCATGAAGAGGTGCAACCAACCCCAAGGGAGCATATCGAGCTGCCATGATGTGTGGAGGAGGTGGGATAACAGACTGGATGATCGGTGAGGTAGTGACTGAAGATGAGGATGAGGAGGGACTGGATAGCACCGAGGGAGTGATTTTTTGTTTAGCAGTGGGAGACAGAACTTCAGGGGTTCGGGGTTACAAAACGGTTGGGTCGAAAATGATTCCAGTCACAAAACTATCGGACCATGCTCTAACCAGGCTTTGTTGGGAGAAGGTGTCAAAGTCCGGGTTTTTAAAGGTAATAGGTTCCCCTGAAAAGGAAAGGGACTTGTGCAAGGGAGTATGACTCAATGAGCCTTCAGCTATGGTCTTTTTCCTAAGAAACTGTTTTGGGTTATCTGTCACTATCATAGGTTCTGGGTCTGGATGAGATCGAGTATAAACTTTCTTGGGAGCCAGATTTCTTTTTTATTTTTTTTATATATATTTTTTTAGTTTTATGAGTCCGAAAATAATATGTACAAATTTTAATCAGCCTCTAAACATTACTTTCTTAAATTTGCAATCTTTTAGGAACATACTTTATTTTTAGGGAAAAGATAACGTGAAATTATAAATTTTAATGTTCTATCCCCAGTAGAGTCGCCACTATGTTAGCACTTGGTAAATTTCCTAGAGGTTGACAGCAGAAGAAATCTACTAAGGTAACTTTATCCAACCACTTTTGAAGATGGGATCTAACCCTTCCAACTTCAGAGAGGGATCTCTCTATATGATTTAGCTATGTTTCCAATTTTAAATATTAGGCTAGGTAAAGAAATAGGTCGGTTTTGTTGTCAAAGTTTTTTTTCGAATTGGTTGAGACAGTCTACACATCCATTGGGCTATGGGGTCTGTGTTTTAATAAAATATGAAATCCGAACCAGGAATACAAAGGAAAACTTTCATAGGGAAAGATAATATAAACACTGGATTCTTTAGTAACTTAAATGATGAACAACAGAAAAGATGAGAAAGATAATTTCAACAAAGAAGCAGTTAAGAATTTCTTTATTGAAAACACCAGAAGATAAACACTTAAATCTTTCAAGTCAGAGACAGGGTATACGAGATAAATCCTGCAACATTAGTTACTCTTAAAGATTAGATTCAGAAAACAATATGATAACAAAGCGAGAATAACACTCAACTTAGAGGGAAAAACATCACCAGTGAATACACGGAAGAATCCTGTAAAAGTGCCTCCTTTTTATTAATGGAAGATCTCTTCAAAAATATTACAGTCTGGTAGCATCAGGGTGTGAAGATCAACAACCCCCAATACTTCGAAAGATGAAGTATTTATAACTCAAATTACAAATGTTCCTGTCATAAATGACTAGGACGTGCTAAATCTATTTTTAGCCTAACTAATTTAACAAATTTCCTAAATCTAGGAATTGCTTGATGACATGGTGTAACTGCACGCTGATTTCTGGGTGGGTCGTTGATGAAGCCTCTGCACGACCTCATCTGACTGGACAAATGAATGGAATGGGACAGCTCATCTGCTAATTGATCAGATCACAGAGTTCCTCCCATCTAAGATGATTGGGCACGTTGACTTTGAGCAGCCTTCGATACACTTCGTCCATCTTTGTGTACTTGGCGAATGTAGGCTTGGTAAGGAAGATTTATTGAATCTCGTGTTGGATGTTGATGTCCCACTGAAGGGAATCTAGAAATTCCTTGCCGGTGATGCTCCCTTGAATCCCTACAAACTTTGAACTGTCCTTAGACACATCAACCAATATCTTCTTGTAATCTGGGAGTGTCATCAATTTATCATTAATTACCTTCAGACCAGGAAGACCTTTCTTCTGGAGAGCTTCAATCTTACTAAAGAATCTTTGTACCCCTAGGTCCATGGCCTGAACCTTTTCTTCTAGCTGAAGCATTAATCCTCTCTTGGTCAAAACTCTTTTGACCTCAAGGATGGTCTCTGTTCTGTCTTCAATTTTCAGCTCTTCCATCTCTTCCCTAGTCTTAGAGTTCAGGAACTTGATGATCTCGTTTGCCTATGTTGGCATCTCCCCCAATTCTGATCTGATCTTCTCGATGTCTTGTTTGCTCCTCTGGACCAATTCATTATGCTCAAACATGATCTGGATCATGGGCCATATCTCGTTCATGGACTTAGTGATGTATGTCCATACACTCTCTTTAACTTCGGCTAAGGTCTTTCCTGCCACTGTTTGCTTCCAGAGCTGCTGTAACTCCTGCTTGAGCTGCTCTAACACCTACTTTTCCTTGGAGAGGCTGGTCTGGAAGGAATATTTGAGTTCCTGAAGGTTCTCAATCTCCTTTTTAAGCCTATTGATCTCTGTTTCCTATAGGTTCATCTTTTCCATAAACTTAGCCAAGTTGGCTTTCTTCTCCTGGGATGTCAATGGAGTCGCAGATGGGACTTCTGTCACTGATGTTGTGCTCACTCCTAAAATTGGAATAGCGCTCAATGGAATGACTTCCATTGGCTTTAGTTTCTCTTTCTCTTTCAATAGCTTCTCCATCTCAGCTTCCATTTCTTTAAGTTGTGCATTCTGCTCCATGAACAGCTTGAGCATTTCATCCTTCTCGCCTTCTTTCTCTGCTATCTCCTTCGCCTGTGAATCCTCTATGGGCGAGAGTTTTAGTTGTTTCCTCAAGGAGGCTATGTCAGCATTCTTCTTCTTGATCATTTCCTCAGTTGCTTTCACGTTTGAAGGATCATAACCGATCTTGAGGACCAGATCCTCCAAAGTTTTGATCCTATTGTCCTTTGCAAAGGACGATATCTTCTCCAACTTGAGTTGTGTTTGAACATTGTTCAGGGACACCTGCAATTTGGACGTAGAAGTGGAAGCATGTGCCAATGTATAGAAAACCATTTCCCCTGTCTTCTTGTGCAGATCCATCTGATCAGCCAGATGCACGTCCTTCGTCTAGAATTTGAAGGTGGCCCTCTTGTAGTCAATGATCACCTTTGGATCTGGTACCTGTGCCTAGAGGAATGCCATATGCATTCTGCCCTTCTCGGTGTCGAATGTCGATAACAACCTATGTTGTGCAGTTGACGTCTACTTCCAGAACTAGGCACAAGTACTACTGGTCAGGGTCTGGTTCCTTTTCTTGATCAACTCATACTTCTCGAAGATGCTCAGCTTTGGTCCCACCTTGCCTGGTTGGGTGGTCAGTGGAGGATTTGTATATTTTTCCGTCACTGCTGAGGTTATGGCCTTATGGAGGCTTGAACCGAAGGGTGGCCTATCAACCTTGGTCATTGTTGTAGACGGGGCTTCTTTTTCTCCAGTCGAGCCAGGAACTGAAATTGTCTTGGGCCTCTTAGTATGCAGTTGGAACTCTTCGGACGATACCTCCGTGACAGGTGGAGATAAATCTTGTCGAGGCCTTTTTTCCTTCGGGACCTGTGGCATGGCTGTTTGAGATACAGTGGCGGGGGGATCTTGCTGTTATACTTCGACCAATGTGTTGGGCTCCCAGGCCATCTGATTTGGGAACTTCTCAGCTGCGGGCCTAGCCTCATGAACATATGGGATGTTCTTGTTCTTCACCCTCATCTCTGAGATGATCCCACATGGATCATAATTCCATGGGAACCTCATGGAGAACTTCATTTCCCTTAGCATCCTATCTGCTTCTTCCCCAGCACCCCGATTGTTGCATATGAAGGAGCCAATCTACCCCTTGATTCTAAGCTGCTGCTTTTTCTTCAATGACACAAAATGGATGTCATTGGAATTTATTATATGCCTTATATATTCTAGAGAAAAAAATCTGACAGGAAGATACTTGGGTAGCTTATACGGTGCAAACTCGCACCTGTATACTCTAATCTCGGTGTAATCTTTATACAAGTACCAATCCCCTATCTTTGTGTTGTCCGAGAGATGCAGGATCCTCTGAACTTCATTGTTTATTCGAGGCTCGGGCTTGCCACCTAGCATACTTACCACAGGGTGGTAGAATTGGTCGATGAACTCCTTGAAATTGAAATCAGTGGAGTTTTTCTTGAGCAAGGAGGTCCATGCTGTGACTGCCTGAGGTCTACCATCTCCGTCCATCTTCTGCATGGAAAAACAAAATTTATCTGCCTGGAAGAAGACGAGCAAGTATGCTAGTATCGATGAGTATCTAAACATGCCTTCAGTGCCGAAATTCATGAACTGTTCGTGAATATTTTCTGCCAAGAATGTGTTGAAGTCAAACTGGGTGGTGGGATTTTCATCAGTAGAAAAGATGGACAGAAAACCCAGAATGGGTTCATCTACCCACTGATCAGAATAGTATCCTAAAAAAGCACAAAGGGATGAGATGACTTGGTTTTCCTTAGTGGAGAACATGGAAGACGGATAAGGAGGATTTGTCGAGGGAAATTGAGCGGATGGGGGAAGGAAGAGCTCGAATATTTGAGCTCTTTAGGGGAAAGTCATTTTCTGGAATAATTCTGTGAGAATTTCTAGGTTGAAGGGAGACGCAGATTCGGCTCGGGCGATTTTCATCATTTGGTCTATGGATTCGGGCATGATGAGGAACAAGATCTCTCCTGATGAGGAGATGACGGCTCTTTGTTCGGGAATATAGTGGGCTTGACACTTGAGAGCGAACTCGGGAAAATGGTGGATCTGAGGGAAGAGGTAGAGGGGTAAATTGGACTCCCAGAGTCCAATTTCATCACTCTGGTCCAGGAAAACTTCCTTGAGCCACGACTGGAGGTCTGAGAAATCAAAATCACATTTAGTATCCATGATTAATTGGTCTTTGTCGACCAGTGGGATCCTGTCCAGGTCAAGAGGAGGCGGGAGAAACAGATTATCGTCTCCTTCTGCTTGTTTGGATTTTGGCGCCATTTCTGCAACAGTACCTGCAATAAAACACAACATTAGTGGGGGTGACTGACTGTGGATGAGGGAAACAGACTGTAACGGAGGAGTAAGCAGTGAATTTCTCTGGTGCGATGGGTGAATAGCGAAAGTAAGGGGAATAATGGTAGTTTTAAGTAAACGGGGGTCAGTTGGGCGCGAGAGACAGGTCAGCTGGATAACGAATAGGTTATCCAGTAATAAATGGCCAACGGATCATTTTGAGGGTGAGATGGCAGGTGACAGTGGCTGAGGGATATGGATGGGTGACATGGCGGCTATCGATTAGAGGTAAAAGTCATAGTAAGGAGCTTTCCACGAGCAAATGGGGGGAAGGACTGACAACAGTTATGGGACATGACCATTTCGGGAAAGGTGGAAGGTGACGTCCAGAGGTGACGTAGGTCTGTAAGACAGCAGGAGATGATGGGACTCGGGGCCATTAGATCACTGCAACATATAAGAAGGGACCCGCCAAAGGAATAATACCATTCTGGACCCCCCCGCTCAGTTAAAAGAAGATCAGTCAGGGGGGTCTGAAATACATCTTGGGTCATTGATCTACGCACCCGCCTCTGAGCCGCAGATCTATGCGCACTGTTTATGACACATTCCAAACCCCCC
>ML781334.1:271296-282877 GCA_009831015.1 Picea engelmannii
TTATTTTAGTATTAAAAGGGAATTTGTGATTAAATATTAGAAAATTGACATGTTTTCATATATATCTCAAAAATGTGTGAGCTTTATAATGTGTAGGAATATGTGAAGGATTAATTCAAAAAGACTTCTCGAATACTTCCTCCGCCATTTCAAGATTTGAGGAGATAATTCAAATCCTATTCCAAGGAGATCATGGAGATTTAGTTGTCATATCTTATCCAAGATATATGAGACATATGTGTGAGGATTTGAAGGGATTATATTTTGTAATAATGGGAAATTGGTTGAGAGAAAAGTGGATCTGTAATTATGATATGTTTATCTTCTTTTCAAAGAACTCATGTATAAAAGAGAGTTCCCTCTCTTCATGAGAAGGGGAAATTATTGTGATGTAAGGTAGGTTCTTGAGGAGAGAATTGTTATGATGTAGATTTGATTCATGAAGAGACTCTTTTTGTAAACCTACTTGTTGAATATTAATGCAAGTTTGAGTTTAGTGATCTTGTGTCTCTTAGAAGTTGGCATCTGTTGATCAATAAGATTCCATGTTGGCATCAGCAAGGGCCACCGATCCATCTTGGTAAGCTCATTGTAAATTGTTAGTGTAGATTTTCATTTCATGTACCTGTTATTTTGATTTCATGTTATTTCATTTTGATTTCACTATTTGAATTTGTCACAAAGTGTGGAATGCAGGGATAGTTTGATCTCCATCTTTCACCATACATGAGCTTTAATGGAGAATCTAATTACACTTAGCTCTCTTGTCCAGAATTGATTAGGTTACACCTTGCTAACATGTGAACAATCAAGACCTCCATCTCTCACCCTACATGAACCTATAATGGAATGTTGTGAATGCGCAAAGTGTTAATTATTGTTAGTTTAGTTGCTCCAGGAGATAGAATCAAAGTTCATTTTTCCTTTCATGATCCATCAATGAACAGGTCCATCACCTAAGCAAGAGCTTTTGCTTGTTTATGAGTTTTGTTTTCCATCTTTCGAATTGTGTGAAGATTGTTATTTTTAAAAGTGTGTTGGTTTCTAAATGGTTTTCTTATCTAACTTATACTAAACAAACATAAGAACCTATCTGTTATCAACACATATAGTGCATCAAATCTACTAATTACGAATACCGGTTGATAATTTATGTTTGGTAATATATTATGCATATAATTGCACCAACAATGTGTTTAATCTTGTTGTTGTATATACAAACTTGTCTCATCCATGAATCTAAGTGTATGTGTTTGAGGAGAGAATCGCTTGTTCCAGGCCATGAAAGTTATTGCAGGTCAGAGTCATGAGGAGAAACACCATGTTCCAAAATGGAAAGGATCCATCATTGATCACAAGATGGATCAATGGTGATCCATGGAACTGATATCGCGAGATCGAGACAAATATATAACCATCCATTGGAGGAGATCATGAGTTTAATATAACCATGCATTAGAAGGAGTAATCATAATACATATCAAGAGGGATACCCCGATGAACGAAGTCTAATCAATGGCCAGGATCAACTTGGAATATTGAATATTGACAGTTCTAGAATGGACATGTCGTAGTGTCTTATTAGAAGCTAGACCATTGGAGTGACATGGGTGAGCAATTGAAATGCTAACCAAAAGAGGAACACCGACAGACAAAGAAGATCTATTCAGGATGATTTTGGGTGAATGTCCTAGAGAGGAGACATGGATCTATTCATCATAGTTTGAATTCAAAGTGACTCTTCTCCAGAAGATTCTAACAGAGAGGTCCAATCCTTCGAGGCCCTTGTAGTTCATCAGATTCATTGGATTCCAAATGGTAGAATTGACTCATCTGACAATACACTCTGATAAAGAGGTTCGAAACAAGGAAAGAATCTAATAGCCTAGAATTTGGTTCTAATACATGCTCATATCACATGATCTTATGGAGAAAGGGTTGATTTCAAGGACTAGCCTTGGTTCTGTGAAGGAAGGAATGGGTGCCAATGTTAAAGGGGTCAATGGTTAAATTTTTAGTGCTAAATGAATTTTCAAGGGTGTTGAAACTCTATTAAAACAACCTACGAAGGAAATTAAGACAGAATGAGATAAAGTGTTGAGAGAGAGATCGACGACCTACAAAACATTGATGAAGTTCCTATGAAATTCACAAAGAATGAGACCTGTAGGTGATTTTCGAAACTATGGGGAAATTGAGATGTGATCAAGGGTATGTTGAAAATATTATTAGAATATTATTGCTATGGATGAGTGCATTCCATTCCATGGGAAAATAACCAATAGGTTCAAGGATCGAACCTATTATATTCATTGATCTTCGAGAACCCATTTTATTCCTTCATTGGGTGGTATTAGAGTAGGGAATGATTTCCTATGTCAAGTGGGTAGCTGCAGAATATGAGATGAGCAAGGAGTGCTCAAGAGATTTTAGTGGAAGGAATCTAAAATACCAAAAGGCCAGAGCTCAGGAGGAATATTGGTCAGGTATTGGGTAGCAGGTGCAAAGGCTTGGTACAGAGGCTTGGTTTCAAATCACTGTTGAGTATGGAGAGGCTCGGTGTATGATGCATGAGGAAGAAGGAATACCATAGAGTGAATATGGATGCAGCAATGAATATCGCATGATCAGGAGATCATAATATTTTTCTACCCTTGGAGTTTGATGCAGGAGCATCATAACCCCTAGTCAAAATAGAAATTTTGTGAACATTCCAAAAGGCAATGTGGATGAAGAGATGATATTTCCTCATCATTGATTGAGTTTGTTAATTAGTTGTTATGATATTCCATATTTTAGCGATTTTCAGTGTTATTGTGAAGGTATATAAGATATATAGTGATATTATATGTTTACTATCATGGTTATAAGTGTAATCCTTTGGGTGTTTGAACGGATGCTTCCACCATGTAAATTCAAACATACCGAGAGGAAGGTTAAGCTTGTGAGTCTGACCATGTAATATCGAGCTCAAATCTTAATATAAATTTGAGTGTTTCATGTATTTGTGCTTCAATTCCTATTATCTTTGTATGTGAATTAATGTGTTTAATCATTTTGTTGTATATACAAACATGTCTCATCCTTGAATATGAATGTATGTGATTGAGGAGACAAAATCTTGTTGCAAGCCATAAAATTTATTGCAGTTCGGAGTCGTGAGGAGAAACACCACGTTCCAACAATGGAAAGGATCCACCATTGATCACAGGATGGATCAATGGTGATCCATGGAACTGATATCGTGAGACTGTGATTCAAGATTTTCTGTGAGATATTTCTCTACAAAAATCTATGATGGGGATCTTTTACTGACAATTAATTACATTTGAACACAAGCAAATAATTTATAAGCATTTCATATGAACAAGAAAAAAATTGTCATAATTATGTGCATATATGTAATTAAATCTTTGTTTAAGCAAGCGAGAATAAAATCAAAACTCACACATATAATTTGACACCCATGTGATAACAAAGTTCACCAGATATCCTGGCTACATCTGTTACACCTCAATATTGCTCACTTCGATAAATGTCGCAAGTGTCGCATGATCCTCTCAACGGTCGGAAGTGTCGCATGTTCCTTACAACTTTCGCAAGTGTCGCAAGTTGTTCACAAGTGTCGCAAATGTCGTTCAAGCATAGTGCCATAATGATGACACTAAGGAGGCACCTAAGACATCTCATTCACTTGATATGAAGTAGGGAAATGATTGACTAAAGTTAAGGAACTTTTATCACCTGAAAGGAGCTCTGAAACAAAGGTTTTGAGGGTGAGCGCTCCCCTAAATCAGCCTTAGGAGCACTGGCACTCCCCTATAAGGTCTCAGGGAGCGTTATAACGCCTTCCTACCCCTCTGAGGGAGCGCTATACATAATTGGAGCGTTGGCGCCTCCCTCAAGCTTCCTAGGGAGCGCTATAGCGCTCTGATGCCCCTTTTGAGGGAGCGTTGTCTAATCTGAGGCATTAGTTGGCCCGTTGAGGAGAATAAGGGGAGGATCTCTCAAGTTTAGACGCAGTTGCATTCAAATTATTGGTTCCATCAGGAGATCCTTGATCCAAGGAGGGAGTTCCTCAACTTGTTCTAAAGATAACTCAAGAGGTTAAGCTCCTCTTAACCTATATAAGTAGGCTCTATGGTGGTGAAAAGGAAAACATTGCTAGCATGAAACCTATGATCTCATAGGAAACACACAGTCAGTTAAAGGAGAAGTGATCAGTGAAGCTGCTATTATCCAGGTTGTGGATCTTTCGAGCAAGGGTTAGACAAATGAGACTTGACGAAGCCGTCGCATTTGCATCTACGATTGTAAGTACTACTGTCGTTATTCTCATCAATATGACATGCTTGGCCTATTTCTTTCTAGTTTGTGTCTGATCTCACATGAACCTATCATTGATAAATAGATCTATTTTCAAGCTAACATCAATAGAGTAGGAAGCGGTCGTACTTTGTTTGTCTAGAAGACTCAGCGATGAGCAAGAGTTCGGAGCTCGATTTGGAGCGTGCAGGGACAAACATCGATAAAAAGGTATTTTTGTTCTCCTTCCTTCTCATGTGATATTTTGTATGGATTTGAAAGGAAGTCAGTGTCCATGTTAAGCACTTTCTGTCTTAGAGTAGGGTCTATCTCTTTGAGGCAATCTACCTGTCCGCAGGGAGATTTTCCTACAACAGAAATTGGCGACTCCACTGGGGAGATCCTCAAATCGAAACTTCTTGTTTTGATTTCTCCTCATAGACCTTGTTTTACCCCTTGACAATTTCAGACCTAGTTCACTCCTCTTTTGATTGGTTTCATGAGCTGATTGGATCTCTACCCCATCACACTAAGACTAATTGTCGAAATTGAACTGCAATTTTTGAATTTTTGACACTTTTAAGAGATTTTTGAACCTGGCGCCCCTGTCCCTGTGTTAACAGTGCACCAGCACTCCCTGAGTGCCTTACACAGAGTGCTATAATGCTCCTTGCCTTTGGAAACAGAGAACCAACCCTCCTTTGGCCAATAGACCCTCCAGAATTGCTTTTTCAGGGTTTTACCTCTGTGTTTTCTCTTGCTGGGTCACTGTGTGAGCCAATCCTTCTTCTTTTCCAGCCTTGACATCTGTCTTTTTGAAGAACAAACATCTTGCTATTTGTATTTTGTAACCTTCTTAACTATTGTTGTTGAGTTTTTTCTGTCATTTGGAGTCTGAAACCCATACATTGTCTTTCTCTCTTTTTCGACTGAGTAAAAAACTCTGGTGAAGGTCATCAAAGGCCTACTGATATTTTCATTTGTTTTTGGTCAAGATCATTGTTCTTCGACATTTCTTTTGGTGTGAAGTTTGATTTCTCTTTGATTGTTTCTTTTCTTTCGCTTCTTGTTTTGATCACGACGAGAGGGTGTATTGTTTGTATGATTCTTGCTTGTGTTGATTTTCATTCATCCAAGAAGATAATTAGCAAGACGAGCATTGTTTTGAATTAATCATTATTCATATGCAAACAATAAAAGGCATATTCATGATTGATTGTGCATATTAGAAAGTATCTCAAAATCTTTAGCATCATATCGGGATTTAATTGAAGAAAAATTGTTTGAGGACATTCCTTATTTGTGCTTGTTAGTGAAAAGAACTCTCTCTCTCCCTTAGATAGATGTTCATCGAAAAGAAATGACTGCTTATCATCTTCGATGCATTTTTTGGGATTGAGTCATAATTCCATTCGTTTCACTTCCATGCACCCCTTTTGAGTAAAGAACAACTATAAAATGAACGCTAATTAAAAATTATCTAGAAATTTTTCTTTTCTAGGATCCTCCACCAACAGTAGATTAGGCTTAGTACTTTGGATTAGGCTGTGAGAATAACTCTCCAAAGTTTCCAAAACAAAAATTAGCATCTTGAGTTAGGGAGAGTTAAATCCAATTAGGGGTTACGCACGAGGTCGCATTCGGGTGAGCTACAGGGACTAACCCTCCGTGGTTTAACTGATTGTGGTGGTCAGATCGTATTATGGGGATCGCTTAAAGGTAAATACAAAATTACTGCGTGGAAGCCTTTTAGTTGATTTCGGGCTCAATACCCTACCCGTACGTTCGGATCGGACTGTCGATTGTTCCCGCCCAGGGGCTGACTGCGAATTGGTAACCTTAGTGGCCATAATATTTAGGGTCTTACACGAGGTGACGGTGAAGGGAAGTCTTACTGTACTTGGAGCAGACATTGGTCAAACTCACTCGGGCTCCTTGGAGGGTAAATCCACAATTACTGCGTGGAAGCTTGCACCAAGGCGTAACTCCGTTAAGCAGGTCGCCATTGTAACTGTTCCACCCTATCCCCGCCCCTTATGGACTTGATCACTAAAATATCCCTGATCCGGCTGATCAAGATATTTGTTATTGTTATAATGCTCTGGCATGAAGATCTGATACACTGGGGGTTTCTGGATGCGTTTTACCTGTGTGTTTGAGATGTTCTTCGGTTATTGTGGTTGCATGTTGGTTATTACAGGTGCACGTTGGTTATTACATGTGCATGTTGCATATTTAATGTTTAACAATCATATAAGGGTGCATGCAAGAGTATAGAATGTCAACTGCTCAATATCATGAATAATAATGGTTCATGCATGGAAATACAATAGCCTACTCAAAATATAGAATCTAGACATCAGTTAGATCTCTTGGATCTGTACTGGAATACAATCGAATAACAAAAAAATACTCGTGATCATAAGAAGATAGCAGATTTGATGCATGCACAGATAGATCGGCAAAATGTGAGATTCCGGAGAAATACGGTAACCGCTACCAGCTGGAAAAATCAATATGAAGAACCCACTGTCAGAATGTGCTCAAAAATGCTCCAATGGATGCGCCCTAGTCTCTATACTAGAATGGATGTATGTCGGAACTCAGATCGGGCCTCTACGACACTGGATCTGGACCCCTGGGGGGTTTGCGCCCCTCCTGGGACACTGAATGCACCCCAAAAGATTCTACCGTCAGAATCCGCTTCTATATGGCTCGAAACATTCGTCTCATCAAATGATGAAATGGGTCGGAAGGGTTTGTCCGGATCTGCCCTGGAACATCTACATGCAACGCCAAATGTCTGTCTGGAATGACTGTGCCCTGAATAGCTGGATGAATCGATCTGCAAGATTCCACCGTTGGAATAT
Source organism: Picea engelmannii (assembly GCA_009831015.1). Taxonomy (NCBI): domain Eukaryota; kingdom Viridiplantae; phylum Streptophyta; class Pinopsida; order Pinales; family Pinaceae; genus Picea; species Picea engelmannii. The sequence goes on from ML781334.1 coordinate 278,472, forward strand.
GATGATATATGGCTCAATGGAAGCACCCTGGTTGGATCTCTACTGGGTTGGAATAAATCTGCAATCGGGACACAGGTCTACTGCAGATCTCTGAATCCTCAAAATGGCTTGCGCCCTCCTTGGCTGAGTTGCGCCCTCCACAATAAATACTCCTGAAATGAACTTTGAAATACCTGGATGGTATCTCTGATGGGCTAGGGTGTGTCTCTCAACACTGAAACCGATCAAGGGTGGTGGTTTCCTCCAGAAATCCACAAAACAGTAAGGTCGGCTCTCCTCTTCCTCTGGGAACTCTCAACATCAAATCATAACAATGCATAATGAATTAGGTTGCTTTACCCTTCCTTTATAGCTTCCAGAAACCCTAATTCATTGTTGACCTTTTCCCTCCAAGTGACTTTTACTTTATTTTATTATTCTTTGATTAAATCACTTAATTAATTAATTAATTAACCATTTTTCCTCTAAAAAGTGATTTATCCATCCTGATGGCTTCTTCAGCCACTAAAAGTCATGTCTCATCATCTTATCTTGTAATGATCTTCCTCCCGATTTCGATGAGCTATTACACTAAGAGGTTTCACCAAGTAATATGACCATTATGACCTTCTTAGTGAATTTAATTAAGATATGACCCATAATAACTCAAAATTACGGAAATCGTCGGAATGCAACGGAACCAAAGCCTAGTTGTGCGGAATGGATCCTGATGATGAATGATACAAGTCGGGCCCAAATAAACTTCTTTTGGCTACTCAGGTAGGCATAACACACTGAAATGTTGTAATGTTATAATGTCCCAAAATGGGGACATTACAGTCCTCCTTGCCGGAATATTGCTTGTCCTCAAGCAATAGCTGAATTCAACTGCATATGATACTGGGGTCCCATATCCACCTGTGTGACTCAAGGTAGACTCCCCTCAATATGTGGCCTCTCCAAGTGCTCACCACACATGACACCCACATGCTCCCGATGAGTAGAATGATCAATGGCCAAAGAATCTCAGTCAACTCCCCAAGCAACCACTCTACTCGAAAATCAACTCCATCAAACGTTGAACTACCAAGCACTCCAATGCCTGGGTCCCATATCAAAATGTGAACTGTAATGCCCTGTGGAGTATAGTTCTATAACATATCAACACCATGAGTCTCCTGCAAATAACACATGGTCTCAACCCGAAATGGGTCTATCCTGTCAGACCATACCAAACTCAACACAACCCCCACCGACTAAACATGTTGCTACCATAGTGAGGTGCTACAAGACCTCAACGAATCACCAGCCAGTGACGTGCTCTCCCCAATACTGAAACTCAATGGGAAAGCAAAGTGACTTCCCCCTGCAAACGTCCGCTCGTCTCCATCAGTCAATGAAATTCCTAACCCCGTAATCCCAGGGTCCCATGCTAGTCTCTGATAGGGACCATCATGATGATGTTTCTCTACTCTGATCATGACTGTCTGCTCAAAGTATCCATACTGGACCCTCCACTCTTGGATCCTCATAAGATGAAACAAACTTTTGACCCCATGGACTCCCAGGTCCCATGTCAAATTTGCAATTTCATCACTTCCAATCCCCACTAACGGCTGATGTGCCCTACTGGTAACTGTCGAAAGCCCTCCACCCTCATCCCAATGAGAGTCTGAATATGTAGTAACCTCTGAGATATCATGTGTCCCATGGCCTAGGATACTCTCCATCATGCCTAAGCCTCAACTGTCTGCCCCTGATGACCCACCCCTATCCTGCTGTATGCAATCAAGACACTCCTGTCAGGTGGTCTCAGCCTACCAACTCTCCATTTCCCCTGCCACTGTTTAGCTCCCCCTGCGCTATTGTCAATGATAAAATTATTGGGAAAGGCTACCATAAATATCTGCAACCAAATGTAGGACTGGAAAGTATCATATGCTTTGGTCAATCCCAAGGACTTGACTAAAATCTCGTCCACCAGCACCCATGGTAAATAATCGTCTGTACTCATCACTGAACACCAACCATCAGGTACAATAGTAGGTATCTCCACAAACTGAGGGTCAATCATTCTCCATCCATCATCACTCACGCAACTGCTACTACGATGAAGGTGATCTCCCAGATCTGTATACTGCTGCAAGGGAGAGGAATCTCCATGCTCTACTAAGTACATCTCCTCCCTGCAATCTAGTGTGTCCCCATGAATCCCACTATACACCTCTGTATGTCTCTGTGAACTACCACTCATCACTATAAGCCCCTTCATACTCATGTGATCTCCTATATACACCTGCAACATCATGGATCCTAGGTGTACTACTGGGTCATCCTCTACATGAAGGTCAACCAATCCTGGAACACAAATGGAATTGTCCTCATAACTTCCCCTGGCTCTGGAATCCCCATGTGTATGTGTGTGCCCAACTGTCTCAACACCCCTCATGAAGGGTGGTCCCTGTGACCTATGGACATCCTGCCACGTCTCTGGATCATATCTCTCCATCCTCATCAATGATCCTGGGTACTCCTCATGCTCCTCCCTCAACTGGTGCTCCACTGCTAAACCACCAACATCCTCTCGCAATGTGGTTGAGGGATGTATCTGACTCTCTACTGAAATAGATGTAGTGGTTCTCTGTCTAATTTCTTCAAGGAGCTCCTCTGATATGGACTCTCATTCTTGAAGGGCAGTCTGTGTGCCTTCCAAGAATCTCAGTGTGCTCACCAAGTCATGAGTGAGTTGGTCCACCTCAACCTCCTACTCCCTCAGTGCCCTGTGATACATCTCGCCAACCTCCAATAGGTAATCCCTATCCCTCAACAATTGCTGGTAGTCAGCCCTCATCACAATCACTCTCTCCCTAAGTGTATGGAAGTCATCAATGACATGTCCCCCATATGAACTATCCTGTGCCATCGAGGCCCTCCAACAATAATCTACCACCAATGCATGTGTATCATCAATGCATCTAGTGGCTGCCATGATCATGTCCTCACTGACTCTCAATTGTCCTGCCAAGTGTCATGACTCCTGGTCACAATCCTGCTGAGGTGCTACCGCATGCCTCTCACTGCTAGTGTCAACAATGGAATCCCCAACAACACACTCCTCAAAATATAAGCCACTGAACTGCCCACTATCCCCTGTGCTACTGAGTCCTCCTGTATGCCATTGCACGCCATCACCAACTGCGACCCCTATCTGAATCGCACCATATCCAGTATGGGAAACTGTATCCTCCTGTGCACTCACCCTATTAAAATCATCTATGCCTGGATCCCATACAAATGTGTCCAGACACATGATATGGTCATCTCGACCAATAAGGAGTGCATCCTCATCACTGTAGATCGATCCTGGGAGTAAGTGTCCCAACAAGTTGTCGGTCTCCACAACCTGGTCCATCAATGGAATCTCCAAGAGTGGTGACTCACTCTCCTCATACTGATAGGTATGTGTAAGGTCAACTATCTCCAAGCCATAACTCTCCTCCTAGGTCTGCAGATCCATATGTTCCTTGTGTACAATCCCCATACAAGGCTGCTCTACCATATCAGGAATGCCACTGATATCCTCATGTGTCGTGGATAGCATAGGTGACTGAGAAGATTAAAAATGTGGCTCGCTCCTCATAGGAAACTCATCATACTCCATACATGACTTCCTGGAAGCCATGTCTACACCCATAGGTAGGTCATCCAACCTCCTAATCTCATCATGTCTAAGTGCCAACACATATGAAGCCTCACAAGTGTCACCACTATGTTGAAGTATTGAATCCTCAAAATTGCCTGACGGGGAAGATGAAGGACATGCGCTATCATCCCGTCCATCTAACTGTCCCTCAAATGCGCAAGAGTCACTAGCCGCCATCATGTCTAGATTTTGTACCCCAACTCTGTCAGTGCATTTGGATGATCTGTCAAAAGAAGGTATGGTGAGTTTACCAACTTTCTGGATGAAATCTATGTTATGCCCCTGTTGTTGTTGTTGTCCTCCTTTTTGAGGTTCTCTAGGATGGTTCATGCCCCTAAGTCCACAGTACTCGACCAGTGTCATGTCATGATGGAAGTCATGACCCAATGCTGCATACTCCCTCTTGTACTCTGCAATGTCTTCCACCTGAGTGGGAAACCTCTGTGCTAACGACTGTTGTGTTGTTGCTGGTGGTGCCCTCTGAAAACTAGGGAACCATGGTCTGGGAATCCTACTCGAAGATGTGTATGTGCGAGTAGGTGTCTAGGGTCTACTACCTGCACCCGAGTTCCCCTGTGCTACATGTGGGGCTTGTGTGCCCGGAATGTCCACCATAGCCAATCTCTCAGCCACCTGAGCCAAGGACTGAGACATAGTCCACTGACTAGCTAACATATCACTGATAACCTGCATGAAGGCTGCCTCTGGTTCCATGGGAGCCTTA
>ML781334.1:283658-301100 GCA_009831015.1 Picea engelmannii
TATTGTGGTTGCATGTTGGTTATTGCAGGTGCATGTTGGTTATTACATGTGCATGTTGCATATTTAATGTTTAACAATCATATAAGGGTGCATGCAAGAGTATAGAATGTCAACTACTCAATATCATGAATAATAATGGTTCATGCATGGAAATACAATAGCCAACTGAAAATATAGAATCTAGACGTCAGTTAGATCTCCTGGATTTGTACTGGAATACAATCGAATAACAAAAAAATACCCGTGATCATAAGAAGATAGCAGATCCGATACATGCACGGATAGAATGGCAAAATGTGCGATTCCGGAGAAATATGGTAACCGCTACTAGCTAGAAAACTCGATCTGAAGAACCCACCATCAGAATGTGCTTGAAACTGCTCCAATGGATGTGCCCTGGTCTCTATACTAGAATGGATGTCTGTCGGAACTCAGATCGATCCTCTACGGAACTGGATCTGGACCTCTGGGGGGTTTGCGCCCCTCCTGGGACATGGAATGCACCCCAAAATATTCCACCTTCGAAATCCGCTGCTATATGGCTCGAAACGATCATCTCATCAAATGATGAAATGGGTTGGAAGGGTTTGTCCGGATCTACCCTGGAACATCTGCATGCAACGCCAAATGTCTGTCCAGAATGACTACGCCCTGAATAGCTGGATGAATCGATCTGCAAGATTCCACTGTCAGAATCTGATGATAGATGGCTCAATGGAAGCGCCCTGGTTGGATCTCTACTGGGTTGGAATGAATCTGCAATCGAGACACAGGTCTATTACAGATCTCTAAATCCTCAAAATGGCTTGCGCTCTCCTTGGCTGAGTTGCGCCCTCCACAATAAATACTCCTGAAATGAACTGTGAAATACCTGGATGGTATCTCCGATGGGCTAGGGTGTGTCTCTCAACACTGAAACCGATCAAGGGTGGTGGTTTCCTCCAGAAATCCACAAAACAGTAAGGTCGACTCTCCTCCTCCTCTGGGAACTCTCAACATCAAATCATAACAATGCATAATGAATTAGATTGCTTTACCCTTCCTTTATAGCTTCCAGAAACCCTAATTCATTGTTGAACTTTTCCCTCCAAGTGACTTTTACTTTATTTTATTATTCCTTGATTAAATCACTTAATTAATTAATTAATTAACCATTTTGCCTCTAAAAAGTGATTTATCCATCCTGATGGCTTCTTCGGCCACTAAAAGTCACGTCTCATCATCTTATCCTGTAATGCTCTTCCTCCCAATTTCGATGAACTATTACACTAAGAGGTTTCACCAAGTAATATGCCCATTATGACCTTCTTAGTGAATTTAATTAAGATATGACCCATAATAACTCAAAATTACAGAAATTGTCGGAATGCAACGGAACCAAAGCCTAGTTGTGCGGAATGGATCCTGATGATGAACGATACAAGTCGGGACCAAATAAACTTCTTTTGGATACTCGGGTAGGCATAACACACTGAAATGTTGTAATGTTATAATGTCCCAAAATGGGGACATTACAATCACACGATGTTGGATTTCATCACCAACTAGTATGGTCATCGAGAGAAGGTCCTGTTTGCTTGGTTGTGATTCTTAGATTCTATTAGCACATGTTGTTTCTTTTCGGTAGTTGGTCATAGATCTCTTTCACCAACTCTTTTTCGCCAACATCGACCCTCCACGCCATTCGCGGAGGCTACATGGACTTCCTCCAGAAAATATGGAAGGAAACACCCCTTTACCCCCTCATTCTACGGAGGAATCTCCTCAACAGAGCGAGGTTCAAGACACTACAACTTCCCAGGAAGAAGTTCCCACTTCTCTAGAGAATTTTTGGATTGTCTCAGAGTCTCTGGAAGCTTTTCGCATTCCAGAGGGATATGAGCGACGTGTCCTCCAACTCAATTCCGCTGGTGAATTTGTCGTCGTCAATCCTTCTGACATCCTGAGTGGGTCTCATCAAAACCCTTTAGCCGATGACCCTTTTTGGACCATGGACATTGTTCGAAGTCCACTGCGCATGGTGCGAGATCTTTATGGAACAAGGATGGGCACTGACGCACCCATTTCCTACACCGTACCCCTAAACCATTTTACCGGTACCACCACTTTTATAGCCACACCGCCCGTTGGTCCGAACATACCGTCCATTGGCCCAATGTCTACTCTTCCCCTCCAGATGGCCCATTCTACAATGGTCCCTCACATTCCCACTATTCCCGCCCGTAATGCGGTGGTCAACCAAGCTGCGATTGGCACACCTATAACACCAAGACCTACACTCCCTTTTGGGTTCAGAGCACTGAATACTCCCACTTCCACTATTACCCAAACCACTACTACCCAAGTTATGTCGGGAAGTTCTATACCCATCCAACAACCCGGAGGGACCGGTCTTTGTGGTCCTAATCCGTTCGGTGGCACCAGTCAATCATCTATGTCTGGTTCTCAAATTTCGAGAACTCTACCTCAAGCTGGGGGGCATCCTCCCACCGGAGGGAAAATTCCATTCGGGGCACACCCTCATGCTGGGGGACAGCCTCAATCCAGAGTCTACCATCAAAAATATAGACAAAATGCGTCCGCCACACCCAATCCGTGGAACATCCCTTTCCCAGGAAACCCACAGTTCTCGGCAGGACACAATTCTCAGACTCCACAACAACCCCCTTATGGACAAATGCCAAACCCAACCTATAATCCACAAAACCCATCCAGTTATCCTCTACTCACACATTCTTGTCAAAACACCTTGAATCCTAGGTACCCTGGTCAATACCAACCTCATACAAGAGGGCCCACTAGTTACAATTATCCGCATAACCCAGTGATTGGCCCTACTAGTGTCCCCATGCCACACCAGCATTACCCACAGGTTAACCGACAAATACCTTTTCTAGCTACCCTGGACCTTCCAGACTTGTCTTGGTTAACGAATGATCCTATCTATCATTCTCCGATTTGGCTAGCTATTCTAGCTAAACTTCCTTCTGATATCCCAAAATTTGACGGAAAGTCCAGAGAAGACCCAAACAACCACGTGATGTCTTTCCATTTGTGGTGCTCATCCAACTCCCTCGTGGACGATTCTATACGTTTTCATCTTTTCCAACGAACGCTTACGGGTTCCGCGACAAAATGGTATATCGAACTACCACACGCATCTTTTCATGATTTCAACTCTCTCGCCATGTCCTTCCTCACACACTTCCAACTACCCATTCGATACGAGACGGGTACTGAACTATTAACCTCCCTTTGTCAGACAACGTCCGTACATATCTCCGATCATATTCATGAATGGAGACGACGACGAAGGCTAATCAAAGCGGTCATTCCTGACAAATTGTTAGCAGAATGGTTCACTAAATCATTTCTACCCCAGATTGCTCGCGATGTTGCCATGGGTGGTGTAGTCACCGAGGAAGAAGCCATTTCCCGAGCTCAGTACTTGGACTTAGTCTATTCGCAATCCGGTACTTTGTACGAGTTGATACCAAATGCTACCCGTACCACTAACGATCCATCCAAACCATCGTCTTCTTCCCACGTGGATGGAGTTATTGGCTCCGTCAAAACCCAATCTAGTACCCAGTCGACTGGAACGATTCAACAGCCTTCTTCGATAGCTGCTCCCAGCCCGACTGCACCCTCTTCTAAGCCCCCTCAAACTCAGGTCTCTAATGTGAATGTGGTCCAATTGACCCCTTCACAACAACCTGGGGGCAAGAAGAAAGCGAGAAACAAACCAAAGAAAAACAATAACAACGAACAACCAAAAAATCAACCGCAAACCCCTGTTGCCGGAAAACAACCACAACGAAAACCGAAATTCCCATGTCTCATTTGTGGTGATGATCACTACACCCGAGACTGTCCACACCGTGATGAAGTGGCCAATATTTTCAAGGGAAATTCACAACCCATTGTGCTTACTCAGCCTTTTCCACAGCAGCAATCTTTGGTTGCTCAAACCCCCACTACAGGGGGCAGTTCCAACCAACCCCATGATGAATCCTCGACAAGTGCCCACATTTACATGTTTAACAGGGTTAATCTGACCACTCTCTCTACGACGTATGACACACCAGTTAAACCTGATAAACCGAAGACTACTAATGGTTCCGCACCGGACCTGTTACCATCCTCCATTAGTCCTCCCTCTACTAGCCCTCCATCCAGACTGCTTTAGATTGAGAAACCTTCGTTTGACTCCATCTTATGCCCTCCTAAGAGCACCATCCAGAAATCTACCTTAAATCCTAATTCACGGGCTGCCCAAAACTACAACATTGTGGAAGATTTGGCCCAAGCACCGTGTGTTATGTCCACCTTGGAAGTTCTACAACACTGTCCCAGCCAACATAGAACGCTCTTAGATGCTATTGGCGCTCTTGATCCTGAGTCATCAAACAACCTCACGTTTAATTTGGATGATCATCAACAGAGACTCTCCCAGCAGTTAGCTTTTCAAATTGATGTTGTTGTTCACAATCAACAAATCCACCGAACTATCCTGGATGAGGGAGCCTCTACTTGTGTCATGTCCTTAGCTTGTTGGAAGGGCTTAAAATCACTTTCCCTTAACAAATCTGCTACGATGTTACGCGCTTTCGATGGACGAGGTTTTCATCCTCATGGATTATTACAATCCTTAGCCGTTCTGTTGGGTGGCAAAACTGTTAACGTTGATGTCGAGGTGGTCGATGCTCCCCTCGATTACAACCTATTACTCGGAAGAAGTTGGTTCTATGCTATGACTGTCGTCGCCTCGTCGTTGTTTCGATGTGTACAATTCCCCCATCAAGGCAAAATTGTCACTATCGATCAACTTGATTTATGTACACCTGATGCTCGCATCCCTGCTACCAACAACATTTCCTTTTTGGGAGACCACCCAGTTACGTATGAAAGCGTTGGTGTTGGCTTATTGAAAGATTCTAGCCTCATGGGTACTTTCCCTACACCACATCCACCTACCACGCATCATATTGCCGCCATCAATATGATCTCGACTATGCCTTATCAATCCTTGGAATCATCTAACCCTTGGATTGTACCTAGTCCTCTGGAATTCGATGTGCTCAGTGACACTATGCCACTTATCCCAGTTGAGGCCGCATACGTAGCTATTCAATTTGCTTCTCCTTCTTCAAACAATTCACATTTATTGGCACTAGATGCCTACTCGATGCCCTCTTGGTTGGATTCCCTGTCGTCCGTCGTTGATTACATTTCCCAAAATTTTCCTTTTGACGAATCTATTATGGAAATGCTTAGCATTGACGACCTGCCTTGGGATGATAACCATCATCGATCCTCTTTTCTTCCTCCCTTGGAAGAATTCATCAAGACATACGCTCTGTCTTCCCTCCCAATGTTACCAATGCTCTGCAATCTCCAATCCTCACACAAGATACTCTCTTTGAGGGGAACATGGGTAACATCTCTACTATGATTGTTATTGACATTTAGATCAAAGAAGGTGTCATGGAAAACATTAACCTTGGTGCTAATTGCACACCCGAGGAAGTGGCCTCTTACACCGGTTTGTTTAAGGAATTATGCGATTTCTTCGCATGGAGCTACGAGGAAATGCCAGGGATTAACCCTTCCATCGTCGTATGCGAAATCAAAACTTACCCTGACACGAAACATGTTCAACAAAAAATGCAGAAGTTGAAAAACTTCTCAAATCTGGCTTTATCTACCCCGTCCCTTTGACCGAATGGGTCTCCAACCTTGTTCCGGTTGCCAAAAAAAAAGGGACCATCCATGTTTGTGTTGACTATCGAGATCTCAACCAAGCTTGTCCCAAGGACAACTACCCTACGCCCTTCATCGACCAAATCATCGATAATTGTGCAGGGAGCGTAATCTTCTCTTTCATGGATGACTTTTCTGGGTATAACCTGATTGAAATCTTACCTGTTGATCAACATAAGAGGGCCTTTATCTGCCCTTGGGGAACTTTTGCCTATCGCAAGTTACCATTTGGCCTAAAAAATGTTGGTGCTACTTTCCAATGGGCCATGTCGTATGTTTTCCACGATATCAAGCACATCGCGGAGCCTTACCTCGACGATTTACCTGCCCATTCATCCAATCGATCCGATCACATTGATCACTTGCGGGCAATTTTCCTTCGATGTCAATTCTACCGTATTTGCTTGAACCCACACAAGTGCATTTTCGCTGTCGAATCTGGTCGACTCCTCGGTTTCATTGTCTCCAAAGATGGGATCAGGGTGGATCCCTTAAAGATTAAGGCCTCTCTAGCCTTACCTCCACCTACCAATTTAAACCAACTCCAAATTTTGCAAGGCAAAGCAAACTTCCTTTGTCGTTTCATATACAACTATGCTGAGATCACTAAAGGATTTATGCGGTTACTGCAAAAGAGCACCCCTTTCGTTTGGGATGATACTGCCCAACGGTCGTTCAATTCTCTCAAGCACGCCTTGACCCATGCTCCTTTGTTACACCCCCTGGAGTATACAAAGGACTATATCCTTTACTTGGCCACCTCCACTTCCACTATTGCGATGGTGTTAGTTCAAGAGGAACCCAACGACGAAGAACATGTGATTTATTACCTGAGCAAGATTCTATCTGGACCCGAACTCCGATATTCACATGTCGAGAAACTGGCTCTGGCAGCCGTCATCGCTGTCCAGAGATTCCGCCACTACATCTTATTACGCACCACCACGGTAATCGCAGACTCCAACCCCATGTACCACATTTTGACACGTCAAGTACTTGGGGGAAAATATTCTAAATGGATCATTATTCTTCATGAATTCGATCTCGAGTTTACGAAGGCCAAAGCCAAAAAATCCCTGGTGTTTGCAGAGCTTATCTGTGCTCTCCCTTGTGCCGATGAAAACATTGAATCTAGATATTTTCTCCCCGATGAATCTCTCTTCCTCATCAACACCTCCGATCCTTGGTTCGGAGACATTCTCCTCTACCTTCAAACCCAACGTTTTCAGCCCAACATTTCTCGCGAAGAGCGTCCACGCATTCGTCACCACTCTCGTCGTTATCTCATCATCGGTGAAACCTTGTATGACCATGGTATCGACACCATCCTTCGATGATGTCTGATTCACGAGGAGGCTGAACGCATTTTGAACGATTTTCACCTTGGTGCCTGTGGCGGTCACCTTTCTGGGATGGCCACAGCCCAAAAAATCCTACGTGTCGGCTACTTTTGGCCCTCGATTTTCAAAGATTGCATCGAGGCCGTCAAAAAATGCCCACCCTGCCAAATCTTTAACAGGAAGGCACGCACCCACCCTACTGCGTTGCACCCCATTATCGCCATCGGCCCCTTTTCCAAGTGGGGTATCGATTTCATGCAGTGTGAGCCTACCTCAGCCGGGGGGCACGGTTCCATCACCGTCACCATCGACTACTTCACCAAATGGGATGAGGCTATGCCTACCTTCCTGAATGATGGTCGTACTGCAACTCTGTTCCTTTTCAACCATATCATAACTCATTTCGATGTACCACGTGCCATTGTCACTGATCACGGTGCACACTTCAAGAACCAAATGATGAGCGAGTTACATGTCAAATTGGGTTTTCGCCATGAAAAATCATCCCCTTACTACCCTCAGGCCAACGGACAAGTTGAAGCCATCAACAAAGTCCTAAAAACCATGATCCAATGCATGGTAGGGGCAAACAAAACATCATGGCATTTACAACTTTTCTCCACTCTCTGGGCTTATTGCACTTCTGTGAAAACTTCATCTGGATTCACTCCTTTCCAGTTGGTATATGGCATTGAAGTCGTCCTACCAATCAAGTGTGAGATTCCATCACTCAAAATAAAAGTAGAACTCCTACCCCATACTTCTGCTGAAGAAGAAAGATTCTTGTATCTATCCAAACTGGACGAAACACGTCGTGATGTTGCTATCGCTAATGAGGCACATCATAAACGAATTAAAAGTCAATACGACAAATCTCTCCACCCTCGGACTTTTGCAGAAGGAGACTTAGTCCTCGTTTATGACCAAGCTCATGATAAATTGGGGACAGGAAAGTTAGAACCTCTGTGGCACGGTCCTTACATCGTGAAGCGTGTCCCACATAGAGGTGCCTATGAATTAGTAGATCATGATGGAATTTCCCTGGGAGATCCCCGAAACGGGCTTTACCTTAAAAATTACTATGCCTAGATCGCCTAGCATCTGTACTTTGTACATTATTGTATTTTTAGTTTGGTGTGTCTATTTCTTTCGCGTGCTCGAGTCTTTACCATTGCCACTCATGACTGTGCTTGTGTTTTCATGCGCAGATGACGTCTTCCTTTCCTATCTTTTTTGGGTTCACGGATGGTGCTAGTCGACATACCCAAAACATTGCTTTGGAAGCATGGGTTATTTACCAATTTGATGAGGTGGTAAGTTCAGGAGGTATCTGCTTAGGACCAACAACCAACAATATGGCAGAATATCATGTTGTCATCGGACTATTGACCCAACCCTCCTCCCTAGGTATCTCTCGCATCATTGTCTACTTAGACTCCCAACTCGTGGTCTATCAACTCAACCATATCTACGATGTCCGTAGTCCTATCCTGCTACGTCTCCACTTACAAGTTCGCTGCCTTGAACGAATGTTCGATTACATTGAATATAGACACATTCCAAGAGAACTTAATAGTGTTTCGGATTCGCTAGCAAATTACATCATGGATCGGTATCTCACCCACATATAAGATTTAAGGAAAGAAAAATTGTACATCACATGTAAATTAAAACACATCACAGACATCATCATGTACAAATCATTGGCACTGTAAAAACTCGAAACTGTATATATATATATATATGGCGTGACTGAAATGTTTGCATTACATCAAAAAGTATGTAGAAGAGAAAAATGTCGGGTCTCTAAACCCCTACAAGATCGCCTGACAAGGCATACAAAATAAAATCACCAGAGAGACTCTAATCTCCTCGCACTACATTGTGCTGGGAGTAACACATCACCGCACGCACTACGCGCCTCAGCAGAGAATTGATATTCTCTGGTACTCCCACCGTGTGCCTCTACAGATGTAAAGACACTTCTCCCCTCCGTAGAGGAGGAATGCCCATCGTAAGGCCTTGGAGGTTTCTTTCAACCTCCCGAAGACCTATCACTGGTACTACCAAATCTGCTACAACCGGGATGCCCCCGCGACGTCCTGGTATCGGTATATCGATCGAGCGCACTGCTCCCTTGTCTGCATGTTGAAAACAATCCATCTGTTAAAAACTCTTCTACATACCAAAAAAATATATATACATCAAAAAACTTTAAAAACAAGAACTAGACAAGGTATGGCTCAGTCTCTTACCTGACACATCCCAGTCTTCCCCCACGGGTAAAATCAAATCCATGCTCCCGCGGAAATCTATCTCAGCATACGGGAAGTCCTCTATCCAAAGATACTGTCGTCTCAGCCAGGCGAAGAAATCGCTAGTGAAACAAAACTCTAACTCTTCTACCAGCCTCGGAGATAGACTGGTCCACCTCTCCATCCTCGGTTCATCCACTGGTCGCACCGCCAGTGCTATCTGAGGCTGCATCTGGGGGATGCACTCTAGAAAAAATGAGACCAGAAATGAGCCATAACCAAACTGCTTATGTCCTGTCCTACACCGTGAAATTTGTTCCTTCACATTTCGAAGGAACCCTGCACTCCAGTTGAACAGTGTTGGTTCCAAACACTGAACACCATAAGCCACCTGCGATCTTGATGCCAGATGCACGCTAGTACTACCCATAATGCTCGTGATGGCAAACAGTATGGACCAGAGGGGTAGCTCTCAGATATCTGTGATAGGGATCCTACCCCCTACTAGTCTTGCTCCTGGGATACAGTGGCATGCCAGATACACGTCCACTTGTTCAGGTAGCGCCCTCTGCCCGGAAAAAGATATGGGGACCCCTCTTTTCGAGAGGCCAGTCAAAAAATACACGTCTTCTAACTCATTTTTTGCAACTTGAAGAATTTGAGAAATCCACAAGCTCGCAATGCGGCCCATGTGCGAGGACTCCACAAGGCGGCTAAGTCATCCATCTCATGTTCTCGTTCTTTCCACTCGATCATGGTCACCAAAGTTACCTACAAAACAAAAGAATTAAGAAATTCATTATTTCAACGTTTTGGCAATTTCGGCAATTTTTAAAAGCAAGTTAAAACATGAAATCTAAATGCCCACTTCATTTAAAATGACCACACCCTCTTTTACAATCACCACGCCCTTCCTTAGCCATTTAACATTCATCATATAACAATAAAAACGTTTAAAAAATCAAAACGACTTCTTTGTGGCTGTGTGGGCATATGGAAGGATTTTTCATGGGTTCTTTGCCAAAAAAGACCCATCCAATCAGCCATTGGGGCATTGGCATCTTGGCCATCCTCCTCTAAAGCGTTTTTGCAAAAAGAATCCCCTTTTTCCATCATTTTTAAAAGAGGCCGATTTTGGTCTTTTGGGGTAATTTAGGGCTTCATATTTTAAATTAAATGATGTTATTAAAATGAATGTTCAACCATGTGTTTGAAAGAAGAAGAGATGGACATCTACCTGGTCTGAACGGCAAGCAAAACGATGAACTGTAGCTCCGGCAGCGAACAAAACAAGATCCACTTCAAATGAGAATCTTCACTACTCCAAAATCCTTGTGCAAAATGAAATTGTAAATGGAATTTTAATTGTATTTTTATTTATAAATTTCCATTTTTTATAAGGTATAGTCATTTATGGGTTTCTCTAATGATATAATGGCTTCACTAAACCCTTGGTTTGTAGTTTTGGCATCGCAGGTTTCCTGGCAGTCCTGATGGATTATTTACCTTGTTCCACTCATGAGCATAGTCTTAGTTCGTTATCGAGCTCGATAATATGAGAACGCAATCGGGTAAAATTTTATCTATTTTTTGACCCGTACGGATACACGAACACATGAAAAAGGAACCCCCCTGGAGTTTTCTTTAAACCCTTTTCAGACTCTCTAAATATGAAAAGATTGTCGAGTGACCTTGCTTCCTTTCACACTCGTTAAAAGGTCAGAAAGGGCGTCTTTCAAGCGATAGTTTATCTCTTTTTCGGTCTCGTTAGACTACTGTACGAAAAAGTAAATGAGAGAGTTCTCTTTTAAGTGTTTTTCCAAACTCTATAATCCCGAAAAACCTTCGAGTTTTCTGTCTTTGGACTTGTTAAAGCACACATCGACAGGCCCATACGGGACCGAACCCTTACTTCTTCTGATTCGTTAAACAAAGGAAGAGGAACTTACCGAAGGTGAGTTATATCGAGCATGTGTTATCCTCCTCAAGCTCATTAAATCAAAAAAGAGGTACTCGTCTATCTGGATGGGGGAAAAATTGAAAGGAGCAAGCCAAGCAGTCTCTTGAGAACATTGTCCAACAATTCTTAGAGTCGCCCTTAAACATGGCACTTTGTCATTTGCATGCATCATAATCTTCTGAACCTCTGCACTGAACCAATCCTTTGAGTTCCTTTCACTCCTTTGGTTCACCCGACACAAGTCGCAGCATCCAGTGCATCATCAAGTTTTGGTCCATGTCATGTTTCTGCTGTTGTGCCTCAGTGTTCAAGGGAAGTATCCGCTTCGAGAGTCAACCACCCCAAATATCTTGCCTCAAAACCGGTGTCATTCCATGTCCTTTTGATCCACCAATTACATCTCTATGTTCGTTTCGTGTCGTTGATGGGGGATACATCAAGGCCCTCCTTCGACGAGCTTATTCTCGTCGACCTCAACACATTATCCAGGAATTAGGCTTAGAAACCAGTTAGTACTTTGGGACCTGCATGCCTCAATGGCAGGCCTCCTCACGTCCAACATCGGGTTTACATCATTGACCCCTGATCAGATGATTCCATGGGTGTTCGACCTCAGCTCATCTATTCACATTCGCTGGAATGTACTAAGGTACCTTGGGAATCATTGACATCAATGGTGATCTCCCTCACACTTGTTAACGGTTTACACCATTGACCACTAATCAAGTGGTTTCTGCCATGTTCGACATCAAGACATCTATTCACATGGTTAGAATCGTACTCGCAATTCAAGTCCCTCTTTTGTTACTTTTTTTCAAAACGTTCATGCTCAAATTGTAAAGTGTATTTCACTTCAAGTATAAAAGTGATTCACTATAAGTAGCTTTAATATTTTATTTTAGAGTTATTTATTTTGCATGCAACTTTTCTTTTATAAAGTAACTTCATTGTAAAATTGATCCCCACTTCTCTTTATAAAAGTGGGTCACTTCATAAAGAAACTTACACTATCACGTGTTCATTTGGTTACTGTTTATGCCTTTTTTTAAAAGGGAAAAACTCTCACATCTGAAGTCCATTTTCAGTTCCGTTTTTTTTTTAAACCGCATAAATAATCGAGATATTTTCATCTAGATCATCAGTTTCAGTTTTTAAATCCATATTATCTGCATATTTAATATGGATTCTACAAGTAATCTCTTTCTTACCAACACCAACTACTTCCAATGGAAATCTCATATGGAAGATTTATTAAGAAGTAAAGGCTTGTACTGAATTACCTTGGGAAAGGAAAAAATCACCCACTGATGATGATAAGAAATTCAAATGGGATAATAGGAGTGACAAAGCACGTGGAATAATCAGAATGTCCATCTCTCCTAATTTAAGGTTCCACCTTAAATAAATTGATTACCCCCATAAAGCCTGAGAAAAGATTGAATCTGTGTTTGGTAAACTCAATATTATTCGAGCACAACAGTTAGAAAATCAAGTACTGACCTTAATTCCAAATGATTTTTCTTTCCTTGGAGACTATCTATCTAAGTTTAAAACACTCAGAATGCTATGTGAAGAATGTGAGATAGAAATGGAGGAAGAGTGTTGCATATATCTTATTCTTTCTAAGATAGGTAGTGCATATTCTGTGTTTGTATCTACCTTTTATGCCATGAGAGAGGCTCTAAGGAAAGATTATCAAAAACCCACTCGCGATTGCTTTTGTGTTACTTTGATTGGAGAGGAAGATAAGATTATACAACTTGGAGTGATCAACACTGCAGGTACCTCCAACAAATCCTTAGTTGTCCAGCAAAAAGATAAACCCAAGTATCCCAAGAAGCAACATCCTTGCTACAAAAAAAAGAAATGTAAGGGTCCCAAACCCACACATACAACTCCAGCTCCTAATGGTGACAAAGGAGAAAAATATAAAAATAAGAAGACTGACAGACATTACAACTTTTTTGATAATGATGGTCATGATGAGTCCAAATGTTTCAATAATATGGAAGCTTTAGAATCAATGATGAAGAAGCACAACATCAGTATTGATTCTACTTCTTCCTCTTCTCATGGACATGCACTTTCCACTTCTAGTTTCTCCTTCAACACAACTTCTAATTCTTCTTCTGATGAGTGGCTTATTGATTCAGGAGCATATTATCATATGGCTAAGGATAAAGCCATATTTTCTGCTCTAAATGAATTTAACACCAAGAAAATATTTGTTGCTGATGATAGATCTCTTAGTGTTGTAGGATTTGGAACAGTTCAAGTAGATAATGGTCATTTCAATGATGTATTATGTGTTCCAAGTCTTTCTTGTAACCTTCTATCAGTATATAAAATCAATCATTTAGGTGAAGGTGAAACCGTAGAGTTTTCACCTCACCAAGTTGTAATCAAGGATCTAAAATATCCTAAGCATGTTCTTGCAATTGGAATTGTTGAAGATATTACCAGGTTGTACAAGTTTGACAACTTTGGGTCATCACCTTTTTCATCAGTTCTTATTACTCATAGAGATGACTTCAACAATCTTTGGCATGAGAGGTTTGGTCATCTAAACTATCTCTCATTGCAACTTTTATGTAATCAATATATGGTGATTGGTCTTCCTCTTGTTTCATGCAGAGATGGTGTTTGTGTCGGTTGTATTCTCGAAAAACATCATCGGGATAGTTTTGGAAAACGTGCCTCTTGACACGCCTCGGGCCCTTTGCAGCTTGTTCACAGTGATTTGTGTGGTCCACTTTCTTCTCCTTCTTTTTCTAGGTGCAAGTATTTCTTAAATTTCATTGATGATTTTTCCAGGTGTACTTGGGTTTACTTCTTAAAACTTAAGAGTGAAGTTTTTGGCCTACAAGGCCCTAGTAAAAAAGCAATCTGGACATCAAATTCAGAAGTTAAGAATAGATAATGGAGGCAAATATGTGAACAATAATTTTACAGGTTACTGCACTACACAAGGCATCCAAATGAAACACACTATTCCATATACACCACAACAAAATGGTGTTGTTGAGAGAAAGAACCCCACATTAAAAGAAATGGCTAATTGTATGATCCAATCTAAGGAATTAAGTCTAAAGTATTGGGTGGAAGCAAACAACTATGAAAAATACATAGTCAATCGCACTCCCACAAAGGCTCTTAAAAATATAACACCGAAAGAAGCTTAGAATAAAATTAAACCAGATGTAAGTCACTTCTGTGTATTTGGCAGTATAACATGGGCTCACATTCCTGATGAGAAAAGGAAACATTGCAGCCTAAAAGTGAGAAGTGTATATTTGTTGGTTATTCTAAAGATGTCAAAGGTTATAGATTTCTTCAATCACATTTTAATGAAATCATTATTAGAAGATATGTTAAATTTGATGAAAATCTCTTGGCCTGCGAGCCTAATTCAGTGATTGTGCCTTCTTCAGCCTGAGAGACATCTTCGACATTTGTGCCTTCTTCTATTCTTATTATGGTTTATTCTTCATATGATGACAATGAGGATGAAAATCCACCTCTACCTACTCACCTTCCTCCACATGAGTCCTTTGAATCTGAACCAACACCAGTTAGACCACTTCCTAGATGGATTTGTTCAACACGAGAAGCAGCTGATGGTCTTGTCGGTGATCCCTCATATCAGCATCGAACACGTTCACAGTTCCAGTGATCCTCTTCTCTTTTGGATTAAGTTTCAGAGACTCATGATCCAAAGAGATTTGCAGAAGCTTCAGGTCATCCAGATTGGGATACAACAATTAATGAAGAGTATAATTCTTTAATGGAAAACGATACTTGGGATCTTGTACCTCTTCCAAAAGGAAGAAAACTTTCCATATGTAAATGGGTCTACAGAAGTAAGTATGCATCAGATGGAAGTGTTGAAAGACACAAGGCTCAATTAGTTGCCAAAGGATTTTCCTAAGTTGAAGGAATTGACTATAATGAAACCTTTTCCCCTATAGCCAAAATGAATTCCATCCACCTTGTTCTTTCCCTTCCTGCCTCACATAAATGGGAGGTCTATCAAATGGATGTTAAATATGTCTTCTTGCATGGAGATTTGCAAGAAGAAATATACATGGAAAAACCTCCTAGCTATGTCCAAAATGACTCTAGCCTTGTTTGTCGCCTTAATAAATATCTTTATGGTTATAAGCAAGCTCCCCGAGCTTGGTATGCCAAAATGGACAGCTTTCTTATTGACACTGGATTCACTAGATGTCATTCTGATCCTAGTGTCTATACCAAGAAAGTATTAAGTCATCTCATAATCCTTTTCCTTTATGTTAATGACCTTATCCTTACTGATAGTGACTCAAAACTTTTAAACCATGGGAAAACCACCCTTAAGAAGAAATTTGAAATGACAGACTTAGGATTTTTGCACTATTTCCTTGGCCTCCAAGTTTTGCAAACCAATGAAGGAATTTTTCTTTCCCAGTCTAAGCATGCTTGTGACCTTCTTCGTCGATTTCACATGGATGATTGTAATCCAACCCCTTCTCCCTTCTGGTATGGAGTCAAGATTGTTGCCACCTATACTTCTCTTGAAGTTGATGCCACCCTGTACCGTCAGTTAGTTGGTAGCCTCTTATACTTGACTCATACCCATCTTGATCTTTCCTTTGATGTTAGTCTTATTTCCCAGTATATGCAAACACCCCATGAAATTAATTGGAAAGCAACTAAAAGGATACTTCGTTGTGTCTGTGGTATAGTTCAGTTTGGTATAAATTACAGTTCCATGGGGACTCCTTTATTGGTTGGTTTCACTAATTCAGATTGGGCTGGCGAACTTGATGATTGGAAGTCTACTACAGGTTATGTTTTCAGCCTTGGTTCAGGACCTGTCACTTGGGCCTATAAGAAACAACAGGCTATTGCACTTTCTTTAGAAGAAGTAGAGTATCGAGCAGCGATAAATGCAAGTCAAGAAGCATTGTGGCTTCGACATATCCTTTCATAGTCTTGATTCGAGAAGAAGCATTTGAATAGCCTTTGGTGTGACAATCATACTGCCATCAATCTCGCCAAAGAACCAGTTTGACATCAGCGCAGCAAGCACATAGAGATACACATGCACTTCATCATAAATCTCATTCATGATCAAGTTATTGAAGTACTCTTTTTCCCTACAGAAGATCAAGTTGCAGACATTTTCACAAAGTCTCTTACAAAAGAGAAGTTTTCTAAACTTCAATTTATGTTAGGAGTTCAAGAAGTTGTCATTAAGGGGGGATAGGCTCTAATGCCTCCTTCCTTCCTTTATTGTGTCAACATTGTAAATCCTCCAATCCTATCCCAAGTTGTTCTTAAGGGGGGATGTTAGGATATTTAGACACTTAGGAGTTAGTTAAGATATACTTGGTCTAATGTGTCGTTAGGTTAAAGTGTGTTTCTTTAGTATGCATTTGTAGTTAGGAAATCCAATAGTCACGATATGTTCCCGACATGGAGTGATCTGAGGGTTCATACTCTCCTCGATCTTAATGACCATTGATATGTGGACTAACACCCTATTGGTCCATGATCTCTATTTAAAGAAAATGGAGGGTCATTTTTCGATGATCGATTCTGAGAAACTCTCTTGTAAAATATCTTTGTATTATTATTTTTTTCATTAATAAACTGCTCCAAGTGGCCGCGTTGGCTAGGGTCATGGATGTTTCCATGTAGGGGTGTTACCATGTGAAAACATCGATGTGTTGATCTTTGATCTAGTTATGTGAGTGGTTACTGAAGGTGTTCGTCCTCTGTTGGAATACCTGTGTTGTCGAACAAATTCACCTCTTTCAACAACCATTGGTTTCCATTCTATAATTTTATCTATATCTTACCATTTCCAACAATTTTACATGGTTTATCATGACCCAAATAAACTTGTCCAAAATCACCTTGAACATAGTCTTCAAAATATTTCTTATGAGGTGTGGCATGAAATGAATCCCCTGACTCTACCACCCAAGAATCAATAATAAAGTGGTTTAAGAGATTTTAAAAGGTAAATAATAAAGTGAAGTGATGAGTGTATTATAATTCAAAGTGAATACAAAATAAATTATTTCAATAATAATTTTAATGGAGAAATTAGAAGTGGACCCAACCCTAAAATAAGGAA
>ML781334.1:314148-350329 GCA_009831015.1 Picea engelmannii
GAAGCAAAAATTGCCTTGTAAAAGTATATTGTAATTTCATTGTAAATCTGGACCGTTCATTATAAGGTCGCAGATCTAACAATAGAGATTATGTTAGGGTTTTTTTCCCTAGAAGGCAACCCTCTTTTATGAGGGAAATGTATCGTGGCTATGGATGGTGGTGAATATTGTATTCTGAGACAGGAGACTGTGAGAGAAAGAAGAGGAAGTTACAGCGGGTTTTGTTGTAGGTTGTATCCCTTCATTTGCTGGATAATAATAAAGGAAGGACCTGGCAATTTCTCTGGTGAACGTAGCCCACACTGGGTGAACCACGTAAATCTATGTCTCTCTTATATTGTGTGTCTTCTGTGTTTTGTTTCTGTATTTGTTTTATTTTATTGCTCCGTGGTCCTATTTTTCTAACATTGAAGCTTCCCTCAGGTTGTAGCCTGAGAAACTAGGGGGTTGGAGCCTCCTTCCAGTTGCAGCTGGAAAACAAAGGAAGTTGGTGCTTCCAATGAATGTAATTCTTCAAGACATCTAAGAAAAAGAATTCCATGGTTTTCTCTTGATTTGGGTTTCCACGTAAAACACTAGTATACTGTGTATGTGTGTGATAGTTTATTTCTTATTGCTCATTATTGGATAATAATTCTATATTGATATAACATTTGAAGAAAAAATATTATAATTACGTTATTATTGATTCACCCCCCCTCTCAGTAATCCAACAATTGGTATCAGAGCAGGTTCCTTCAGAAATTAGTTTAACCACTGAAAGGTAGATCATGGAGAGTACCAACTCATATAAAAATTGAATACCACAGTTTGATGGACAGAAGTATGTTTTTTGGAGCATAAGGATTAAGAAATATATACATGCATAGGGATTTCAAGTTTGGAAATCAATTGTAGATGGATACACAACACCAACAATTCCACCAACAAATGACAAAGCAATGAAACTCGGTGAGAATAATTCCAAAACCAAAAATGCACTTTTGAATGGTCTTAGTGATACAGTATTCACCAAAGTTGCACATTGTAAATCTGCTAAAGATATTTGGGACAAGCTTTGAAATATTTATGAAAGAGATTCAAAATTCAAAGCAGCAAAGATTCAAAATTACAGAGGTCTGTTCGAATAACTGAAAATGAAGGAAGATGAAGATATCGCAGTTCACTTCTTACGAGTCGATGAAATAGTGAATGAAATCATAGGATTGGGAGAAGAAATCGAAGAATCTATAATTGTTCAAAATGTACTAAGATCTCTTCCTATGAGATTCAACCCTGAGATATCATCATTAGAAGAAATATTGGATCTAAACTCAATAATCATGGACGAATTTCATGGAATCTTCACAGCATATGAGATAAGAATTGAGCAGAAAAATCCAGATGTAAAAGAAGCATCCAAAAGATCAAAGAAAAATAAAAAGGAACAAGAAGAATATAGCAGCAGCAACAACGTCTCGGAAGATGATGAAGAAGTGGCCAACTTCATCAAAAGACTGAACAAAGGAACCAACGGTAGGTATAGAGGTAAGCTTCCTTTAATTTGTTTTAATTGTGATGGTATTGGTCATTTTTCTAACAAATGTCCTCATAATAAAAAGAGAAATGATGAAGGTTACTGAAAAGGCAGATAAACATATAAAGGTATAATAACTACAAAGAAAGTTTTCAAGAAAATATTTTGCACCAAAGAAGACATATGATCATCAGATGAAGATGAAGTCAGTGATAGTGAAACAGGGAGAGTTTTATTCATGGCAGTAGAAGAATCTAATAAAGAAGACTCTGAAGAAGCATATGAAGAAGAAATTGAAGAGGCAGAAGTTGACTTTCGAAAAGAATTAATGAGTGCCATAGAAGTTATTAGAAGAGAAAAGAAGAAAAACAAGAAACTACAAGCAGAACTAGATAAGAAAAAAGATACTCAAGAACTAGAACAAATGATCACAAAATTGAAGGTTCAAATAGAAGAAGATAAAAGAATTGAAGAAGCACTCAAAGAACAACTAGAAGGAAAGGACAGGATCATTGGAAACCTGGAAGCAAAGATTGTCACACTAAGAACGGATATTCAAAAGAAAAATATGCAGAATAGCTCAAAAGCTCTAGATGACATTATTAGCAGTCAAAAATCTCATATTGACAAGTCCGGACTTCCATACAATCATACAGAAAAGGGATCAAGCTCCAAAACAATAGAGAAAGAAACAAATCCAAAAAGTTATGCAGAAACAATCAAAAGGGATAAAAAGATATACAAGGAAGATTACAGGGACACTCCTCCACTGAGAAGATTCAGATTTCAGAATCAACAACATATAGGCAGGCCTTAAGAAGAAGAATGATTCATAAGAGCACCTCCTTTCAGAAGATCTTCAACTACCAGGTATAAAACTATATTTTTTGTTTTATGTTATGCATGTAATAATTTTGGACATAAAGTTGTAAATTGCAGAGCTAACAACAAGAACAATAACTACTTTGAGATCCATACACAAAGGGGTTATTCAAGAATACCTAGTGAAACACAGAGAAGAAGTTACAACAAGTTTGAATCTTTGAGCACTGAAGTGGAATGTTACAAATGTAACAATTTTGGACACATGGCCAAAAATTGCAGAATGACAGTCCCTCTTAAAGAACCTCAATAGAGTCACAAACAAGAACCTCAAAAAATGACATGGATAAGAAAGCAAGGTCAGTGTAGCAATGAAGAATGCAGAGTCGCTCTACAAGCTAAACAGAAGAAAAATGGTTGGTATGTTGACAATGTATGTTCAAAAAACATGACAGGTGATAGAGACAAGTTTCTTACATTACGAAAAGAAAGAGATGGATCAGTCTCCTTCGAAAATGATGATTCAGCCAAAATCATTGGAAAAGGCACAGTCTGAATTAGGAACAAGAATGAAAAGGAAGAAAATGTTCTACTAGTAGAAGATATGCAACATAATCTTTTAAGTGTGAGTCAAATGTGTGACCAAGGTCATAAATTTACTTTCGATTCACAAAAGTGTGAGATAAGAAAAGAAGGTTCAGGAAAATTGGTTGCTACAACTGCAAGAACTTTAAGCAACATATATGTGTTAAGCGAAATTGGAAATGAAAAGTGTTGTCTAGGAAAGGAAGATAAAAGTTCGCTATGGCACAGAAGAATGGGTCACATGCATTTTGATAATCTTGTCAAAGTCAGCAAAAGAGAAGCAGTCAGAGAAATGCCCTAGATCACGAAACCAGCCAACACTTTATGCAAGCATTGCCAACAAGGAAAGAAAACAAAGACCAGGTTCAAATCAAAGAGATATTCAACAACAAAACCACTAGAAATTGTACATATTAATCTAGTTGGACCAACTACAACACAAGGCTTAAAAGGTGAAAGATACTTTATGTTATTAATTGATGATTATACAAGAATGACTACAATTTTCTTTCTTAAGAACAAGTCAGAAGCTTTTGAAAACTTCAATATCTACAAGGAAATGGATGAAAATGAGATGGATTCAAGAATCAAATGCTTAAGATCGGAAAATGGAGGAGAATTCACCTCAAAGGAATTTATGGACTATTGCAGCAATCATGGAATAAAAAGGAAATTCTTCGTCGCTAGGACACCTCAACAAAATGGAATTGTTGAAAGAAAGAACAAGACAATACAATAAATGGCTCGAACAATGATAATGGATTCAAAGTTGACAGATATTTTTTGGACACAAGCAATGCATACAATAGTTCACATTCAAAACAGAGTAATGCTCAGAAACAAAATTGATAAAACTCCCTACGAGCTATGGAAAGGAAGACCAACAAATGTGAAGCACTTCAGAGTTTTTGGAAGCAAATGCTACATCAAAAGAGAAGATGGCAAAATGGGAAAGTTTGACTCTCATGTGGAAAAAGGAATACTTGTTTGTTACTCAATTACAAGGAAAGCATACAAGTGTTACATTATAAGATTAAACAAAGTTGTGGAAAGCATCAACATAACAATTGATAAAACAGGCAGACCAGAATCAAAGGAAGAAGAAAACAAATCAATGGAACAACTTTTCGAAGAAGAAGATGAAAAATAAGTAGAAGAGGAAGATTAAGATGAAGAGAACCCGACAGAAGCAGAAGAGCAAGTTCAGCAAGTATATCCAAAGACACCTAGCAAACGAGTACAAAAGAATCATCCTTCAGATCATATTATTGGAAACAAAGATGTAGGAGTTGAGACTAGAAGAAAAATCCATTCACCAGAACAAACACACCTAGCACTCTTATCTACAATTGAACCAAACTGTTTTGAAGAAGATAGCAAGGATGAATTTTGGAATAAGTCCATGGATGAAGAATTGGATCAAATAGAGAAAAATGACACTTGGGAATTGGTTCCAAGACCAAAGAATAAGAATGTGATCGCCACAAAATGGGTTTTCAGGAATAAATTGAATGAAGATGGACATGTTACAAGGAACAAAGCTAGATTGGTATGTAAAGGATATGCACAGATTGAAAGAATCGACTTTGAAGAGACATTTTCCCCAGTTGCCAAAATGAAAGCAATTTGTTTTCTTTTAGCTTTTGCATGCTCTAAAAATGTTAAAGTATATCATATGGATGTAAAATTAGCTTTTCTGAATGGAGAACTTGAAGAAGAAGTCTACATTGAACAACCAAAAGGATTTCAGTTGTCAGAGAACACAGACTATGTGTGTAAATTAAAGAAGGCCTTGTATGGTCTAAAACAAGATCCTAGAGCATGGTACTTCAGACTGGATAAGTATCTGCAGCAGGCAGGGTTCAGAAAAGGAAGTGCAGACAGCAACCTCTACATTAAGGTAAGTCAAGGTAATATTTTATTAATTGAAGTTTATGTTGATGATATTATTTTTGGTAGTGATGATGACAGGTTAAGCCAGAAATTTGTAGCCTGAGAAACTAGGGGGTTGGAGCCTCATTCTAGTTGCAGATGGAAAACAATGGAAGTTGGTGCTTCTAATGAATGTAATTCTTCAAGACATATAAGAAAAATCATTCTGTGGTTTTCTCCCGATTTGGGTTTCCATGTAAAACATTGGTGTACTGTGTATATGTGTGATTGTTTATTTATTATTGCTCATTATTGGATAATAATTCTACATTGATATAACATTTGAAGAAAAGGGATTATAATTACACCATTACTGATTCAACCCCCCTCTCAGTAATCCAACACTTTCCTTTCAAAGTTGAATTATTTCTCCTCTTTTCCATAGCTCGGAATTGGCCCATTTATAGCCTTCAAATGGAACTGAAGCGTTGCGTCAGAACTTTTCCAGTATATGGAAGGCCAATGATCATTGATCTACTGTTGTGACATGGAAACCCGACACCATTTTTCATTTTTTTGCACAAATCCTGATGTACATGGGTTGTAGTGGTTCAACCTACGTATATGCATGTTGTATAGTAGGCAAGGTGCATATAAGTGGAAAAAATTGTAGTTTTAGCTAAGGATTTGCAAAAAGGGATGAAAAGTCTGGATAGGAAAATGGAAAAAGGCCCTATATGCAATATTGCATAGGGTGAGGAAAAACTTACTATAACACAACCCATGCCTTGATGTTGCAATGTCCCTTCCAATGTCCCTTTGCTTCAACACACACACCTTTTCTCTAATGATTTTGATGAAGAACATTCACAACCTGACTTGGAAAGCTAAAGAAAAGCTATCACAAGTACAATCTTCAACCAAATTCTTCATGCATAAGCAATCCTAGCCTTTCCCATGAGAGATCCCTCTTTATATAGGGTGAAAGAGGGATGGATGCGGATATTAGGATGATGCCACTAAATCATAGAAGCAAGTAATATCCAAACCGGTCAAAGGCCACCTCATCTCCTAGAAGATTCATTTCTAGAACTTTCATGAATTTCATATTTTCCTCTTGTTTGAGCATCATTGCATCCTATGCACAGGCAACCTGCAGTGACGTCGCAATCCAGTTTTGGTGCAACATGTGATGATAAAGCATCGCCGCACCCCAATCATTTAGCAGGGTGTAACGATCTCCTTTGAAATGATTTTTAAGGAAAGGAATATGATCCACTTTTCTCATGGAGAAAGTCTCATTTAGTATCTTCAAGGAACATAGAAGTGAGTTGTACACATATTGTCATTTGATCATAGGGGTGACCAAAATAATGTGTAACACTTCCCCTATTATCCAAATTCAAATCATTACCTGGTGTCTCACATGTTATTTTTCATTGTGTTTCCTCGCTAAGAATAACACCAACAACATCTGTTGGAAGATTGGTTGTTGTCATTGATGTCAACCCTAGTCATGGGTTTTGGACCACAAGATTGGTAAAGGTATTTGGACATGAAGGACAATGCATGTGCATATACAACACCCATGAATGGATAGTATACAACATGTTGTTTCCGGTGGTATGTTGCACGTCATGTGGATCCTCATGGTTGAGGAGAAATGAATTTTTGAAGACGACAAAGTGAATTGAAGAAGGAAGTACATGTAGGCCCTGAAGATAATTAAAGAAAATAATTACAAAATAAGAAAGTGTCAGGTTGTCCCTAATGTTAAAATGAAATGACATAAATGTTATAAATAAACATCATTAGACAGTCATTTTGATACAAGTCGAATTTCAGAGGAAATAAGAAGAAAAGAAGGTCGGATTTCAAGGGAGGATGAAGTATTTTGGTGATGTGTTCTAAGGTATGTTATTTTCAGGTCATCTTACCATTTTTTCTATAACGTTTTTTTCTAGAATGAGTCAGATGGTCAAATCGCTATGGTGTTGAGAAGACATATAAAGGTACCTCTGGTAAAAATTTCAGCTCTTGATTCGCTATAATTATGGAGATACACTCTATGGAAGATAGGGTTTGTGACCAGTCCTGAAGCTAGTCAATAAACATGTGTTCTGAGTAAAATAGTCATAACTTCTTCATCGAGAATCCAAATGAAGTTGGACAAATTTCATTGGAAAGAGTATGGACTGTATTTTCATGTGTGTAAGTTTTAGAATCAGATGTTAATTATTGAGCGTGGGGCATTATGTGCAAGTTCACTCTCCTGAATAGACCAGAATTGAATAAAGTCTACCATTCTTTCTATAACCTCTTTTTGGGGAGGTTTAAAGGAGTGAAAATTGGAGGAGTTTCAGAGAATACATTGAGTAATATTATCTACAGGATCAAAGTACTCCAAGAATTGAAGAATTGTAGAAATTGAAGAAGTCTCAGGAAGCATTATCAGGTTCTATGTAATGATTGGTTGATGGTGATGATTTAATGTAAAGTTTTATTATCTCTCTTATATTCTTGGGTGGAAGGAAGGGGATAGGATGGAGAGTTCAACTCTCTCTTGATATTGGAGGATTGCATCTTCCTCTTGGAGGTTTATCCCTCCCTTTACATTTGGAAGTTGTAGCTACCTTTGGAAGTCATTACTTCCCTTGAATAATAACTATTGATTATTTCTCATATATTGTGCATGGTGTATTGTGGTGTATTGTGGTGTATTGGTGTAACTCTTATACTATTTTTCATTGCTCATTGGATATAGTTGAATGGTTTAAGTATAAGTTGAAAAAGGTTTTAAATTGTACTTGATACTGATTCACCCCCCTCTCAATATCAACAACATCATCAAACTTTAAAGTGTTTGAAACAGAGACATAATTACTCATAGACATGACAAATCCATTCTAGTTTTCTAGAAATGATCACAAAATCAAAAGAACTATAACCTCATCATCAAAATTTACTCCTAGAAAAATTAAATGACTAGTGACAATGTTAAAATCATTTAAATAATCAACAACAAACCCACCTTTTGATATCCTCATGTTAATAAATGCTTCATAATAAATACTTTGTTGGAGAATGAGGGTTTTCATACAATTTATCCCATGCCTTCATCATATCCTTTGTTATATTTCTTTTGAAATGTTGAAATCCATTGATGTTGTTAGACACAACCATATTGTTTCTAGTGTATTTCTGTCAAGAACCCCTATTGTTCTTCCTTCATAGCCGTCAGTTTTTTTTTCTTCTCGATGCTAGGAAAAGATTCTTTTGATATATATAGTTCTCCATTTTCATCTTCCATAACTGGTAGTTTTTTCCATCAAACTTCTTGACCCTAAACTTGCCTTCTTCCGCCATTGCTCCCTCTTGAACCGAGAACCCTCTTTTCCTACAAGTTTATCAGCCAAATAGATGTTTGGCTATGATATGAGTTGTTAGGAATAGGATCGCAGAGAAATAAAAATAAAACAAATAAAAATGAATGCGAAAATAAAACACAAAAGAACACAATACAATAAATACATCGATATATGTGATTCACCTAATATGGGATACATCCATGGGGAAACAACCAGTCCTTCTTTTATTTTGTTAAGAAAAATGAATGGATAACACCTAAAACACATCTATTGCAACCTCCTCTTCACTCTCTCACAGTCTACTCTCTCAGAAACTCAATACGCTCTCATTATTTTAATTTCACCATTACAATACAATATATATAGGATCTTGCGGCATACATCCATGGGGAAACAACCAATCCTTCCTTTATTTTGTCCAACAAAATGAAGGGATAAAACCTACAACACATATGTTTCCACCTCCTCCTCACTCTCTCACAGTCTTGTTGACACTTTAATCTTTCATGAACGAAACGAAAACCTCATGAGGACATTAGTCCCCCTTTGTTTTTAGAGTGGTGGTTCTCCTCTTTGGCTAAAAGATACATCTTTGAATATCTTGGATTAACAAGAGTGCTAGACAACAAAACCCAAATATTTATTTCTTGGATTTATATGAAAATGGTTCTTCAATAAACCAATATGATCTTTATGTGCAACAAAAGTATTTTTACAATAAGAAAAGATTGAAGGGGGGCTTCAACATCAAAATTATATTGTGATCAACATCACACACAATATTCTTAATTGTATATAAATGCATTCATATATTCTTCATGAGAAATGGGAGAGAATGATTTGATCATCTCAAATAATTTTAATATAGTACTACAATTAGTAATAAAATATAAA
The DNA here is from genome assembly GCA_009831015.1 of Picea engelmannii. Taxonomy (NCBI): domain Eukaryota; kingdom Viridiplantae; phylum Streptophyta; class Pinopsida; order Pinales; family Pinaceae; genus Picea; species Picea engelmannii. The sequence goes on from ML781334.1 coordinate 323,206, forward strand.
TTGATAGGTCAACCTCAAATATCTCATACTTAAAACTCAAAGTTACAAGATACAGTCAAGATCAACCCCGAAGCAATTCTTTGTGGAGTTTATTCATAAGAAATGTTCTTCACTACCAAACATTTGACATCCATGTATGTGGCTACAAATACTCCATTATCATACAAGAAATTTTGTAGAAGAATACAAGAAAAACACCCAATAACTCAGCCTTGTGCCCAACTCTAAGATCCAAGCATAAAGCTATGAGAAGTGGTGTATAAGAATAGAAAGAGTGGAGAAGATGGAGATTTGTTTCTTTTGATCATAATATCGATTGTGTATCCATGGTTGTACCTTATTCTTCCTATGATCTTCTACCCTTTCCCTCTCACAATACTGATTATTGGAACCTTTGATGAAGCCTCTCTTCTCTTTGTAAGATGAGATTTTCTAACTACTTTAGTAGTTAGGGTTTTCTTCCTCTCTTGAAATTTCCATACAAGTTTCTTCTTGAAACATTCCACTTAATTGGTTCCTGATTAATTCGTCATTAATTAAATTATATCATCAATATATACATATCTAAAATGAATTAATTTATTTTCACAATTTAATTAATTTTCCATTTAAAATAGGACCTTTTTTTCATTTTCTAGGAAAGATAATAAAATTTTTATCCATGTAAATCACTTCTTATGAGATATTCATCGTATTATATTTCCAATGATATAAATGTTGCGCAAATATGTCGCTCGGATCTCAAGATATGAGGTTCTGAAGTTGAGTTGTCACACAAGCCCATTAAAAATGTAGTTGACTGATATTTTAATTTTTGAGAAAAATGTATCAACTTTCAACACTTGAAACTTATACCACCATATTCTACATCGAATTAAATTTCCAATGATATAATTTTTTTATTATTCTAACACCCGGAGCTCATGTTATGGCCTCTGCAAGATCAACGCTCAACCATCGTCAATCAAGATTGATGGGCAAATGTGGGCCCTTGGATGAATTTCGTGCTTCCCTTCATAAAATTCAACTTTTTGGTTTAAAAGTATATACCACATGCATTGGGATATTATATTCTTCATGATATATAATACTAATTGTTTGATACACTTAGAAAGAAACACGAGAAGAGAAGAAATTATGGAGCTTGGAGCATTCGTCCCTTGGAAAATTGTCAAATAAAATAATATTTTTTTGGAATCCTGTTGTCGTTCACCTCAGGCCCAACCACCATGATGATTCATCTAATAATATCATGCCATGTGTCTCAAATTGTATGTTTCCACATGTCTCCAATGTTGAGTTTCCATGTGTCATGACCTCATTAGTTGTCATGTGTCATATTCTCATTAGTTGGTTTTCATGCCTTGGAATAGCTTTGAGAATTTGGCTAAGTATGGGAGATGGAATGAGAGGGGATGAAGGAAAATTGTGGATAGTGGAATTCGAGGGGATAGTTTGTAGGTTGTGGGGACGGACAAGAGAGAATTCAAATATAAAAAAATTCATAAACCCGCCAACCTGAGAACCCTCCAACCCATGGTTGTATAGATGATAAAAAATATACTAAGTGTAAAAAGACGGTATGTCGGACTTGCATGCAAGAGGAATAAAATGCTTTGGAGCTCAACACCCATGACAAGGCTGATGGTCAAAATATAGATCATGAAACTTGGGGTGCAAATTGAAGGTCATGGAAAATGGAGTATGAGGGCTTGAACCCATGACCCCGTGCAATTGAAAAATGGCTAAGTGTAGTAGAAGACTTATGACATGCAAAAGTGGGTGGAGATGAAAGTATGCCAACCTGTGAACCCACAAATTCATAAAACATTCTAAGTGTTAAAGTTTTCAATGAGAAGGGAGGTAAGGGGAGAAATGTAGGCATCAGAGGTAGAGAGTGTAATATGTAGATAGCGGGAGCAGGGGTGAGGAAGGTGAGAGGGAAGGGTGAAGAAGTTTGGTGGATTTCCACCCCCGGCCATAGATTGAAATATGGCTAAGTATGGGAGGATAAGGGATAAGGGAGTGGACAGGGTGAAGATATAAGGATAAAAAATTGTTGAAGTGTTGAGATGGATAGAGGTGAAAGGTGAGAGTAATAAGTGATGAGAATACTTAGCCAAAATTCAAAAAGGATAGAAGAACATGATATTTAAAAAGATTCTTCAAAATTGGATCTCTGGACTAGATATTAAATAACTTAGGCATATAGAAACGGATTTCTGATCCGGAAAATGTGTGGCGAAGATGAGATTGAGGGTTGCATAATGAACTTATAAAAGTTAAAAAATGTCTTATTCTAATATCAATGATTTTATGAATCCAAGAGCAGGAAAACATAGATGACCAAATTTTGGTCAACAAGTCTCCTCTCTCAAACACTCAATACTCTCTCTCATTATTTTAATTTCACCATTACAAAATAATATGCAAGATATTGCGACATCCAAAAGACCTAATCCATTGACCTAGATTATATTACAACATTAATTCCTTAACCAGAATTAGAAATCCATGGGTTCGAAAAATGTATACCCAAACCACCCAAAACTGACGCAAAAAACTACCCAAAAACATTTCCTTGGGGGATCTGCTCCGCCCTCCCCGCCCCCCTCCCAAATATGTCTAATGCAAAATAATATCATGTGGGGATAATCGTGCAAAGAATATAACACAAACCCCAACCAGAGATTGTGATCAAAATGTGGTTGAAACAATACCTCTAAATCATGAAGATAATTAGGCTCCAAAACCAATATGTAAGGAGTAATCATAAGAGTTGCACACCATTAGAATGTTTTAACCAAAAGAATTTTTTTAATTTCAATTGGTTTATATATATATATATATATATATATATATATATATATATATATATATTGAATATTTTTTTTAATGTCACATGTCAACCATGTATTGAACACAGAATGAATTACACGTAATTGAAAAACTAGACAAACACACAAATATTGGAACACCTAACAATGATACAAATCGCTCACACACTACTATCCATTTATTAAGAACAAGCATACATTTATAGATTGTAGCTCACACAACACACTTGGACCAACCTCCTACAAAAGAGGATCTAAAACCACTCACATACCAAACATAAATAACCACTCAACAATCTCTACAACAATAATAACCTAATTCATACATCATGCCAATACCACGAGTAACCCATTTCTTCATTATTCTAACACCCCCACTTAATGGAGAAATCATGGGTTGTTTACAATTCCTAGAAGCTTTCCGCATGCTTCAAATTTCATCTTTCCAAGAGGCTTGGTAAAGATGTCAGCTACATTATCATGTGTATTACAAAATATTAAGTCAATCTCCTTTGACTGTAGTATTTCTCTTACAAAATGGTGTTGGAGTTCAATATGTTTTGTTCTATCATGATAGATAGGGTTGTTTGCAAGTTTGATTGAACTTTGATTATCACACTTGAGGATGGTTGGCGTTGCTTGTTCTTCGCCTATGTATTCAAGAATGTGTCTCAACCAAACAGCTTCACATATTGCACTAGACAAGGCCCTGTATTAAGCTTTTGTTGATGACAATGAAACAATTTCTTGTTTCTTGTTACTCCACAACACGACCCCCAAACAAATATTGAATGCATAGCCCAAGGTTGATTTTATTTCATCAATATTACTAGCCCAATCTGAGTCAGAAAATCTTTCTAGCTCAACATCAAATTCATTGGTATACATACTACCAAAACTAATTGTTCCTTTCAGGTATCAGAGGACTTTCTTTGCATATTTCCAATGGTTTTCACAGGGATTGGCCATAAAATGGCTAAGGATGTCGACTATGTATGTTATGTATGGTCTGGTAGTGGTGAGGTAATTCAAACTTCCCACCAATTGACGAAACAAAGTGCCATTTACCTATTTAGTTTCATCATCATTGTATAACTTAACATTATGTTCCAATGGAGTAGAAATTGCTTTGCACTTACTCATGTTGAACCTTTTTAGAATTTCCATTATGTATTTACTTTGAGTGACCAGTGTCTTAGCAGGCTCCCTCCAGACTTCAAGTACTAAACAGTAATGTAGTTCACTGAGATATTTCATCTCGAATTCCTGTGACAACTGACTTTTGTTTCTTCAATTAACTTGAATTCAATGCATGTTATTATAAGATCATGTACATACAAGGATATCATAGAAATATTTCTTGCTTCATCTTTCTTAATATACAGGTTAGGATCATTTTTTATTTTCACAAAACCTTCCTGATAAAAGAAAGAATCAATATTTGTGTAATATCCCTAGGCCGAACCCAATTATAATGTAAATGTAAATGTACTTAAGTTGGCGAGTTGTTTGACACCACTTTTGTATGCACCTTCCATGGTATAGTGCGCACATGTACTACGTAGTAAAATGAGGAAGTGTGCACATTACAGGATACCGTGCGCAACAACTTAAGTGTGCACGATTTTGAGGACAGGGAGCCTTTGTGTATATGAGGTGTTTTATAGGTTGGTGAGCAGTTATTATAAGCTAGGATGATTATGTTTTGAATTAGGTCAGAGAGCCTAGATGTTAAAGTCCAATGCGCCTATTTTTGTATATGCCTCATCATTAATATAAAATACATCAGTGCGCGTAGATAGACCACAATAAAAGAGTATGGGGGACTAAACTCGACTAGTTAGGGAAAGGGGGGCGGGATAAAAGCTAAGGAAAAGGGATAATCTAGGGAGCTTAAGATAAAAAGGAATATTATATTAATATTTCTTAAAGTATAAAGTATGGATAATTATTTTATCCTAAGTTCCAAAGTTGGGGACAACTGGGCCAAAGTAGCTCCCAACATGACTAGTGTCAAGTTGGCGACATGCATACATATTGTTTGGAATTAGTTCATTTTCCATCATTCAATCATCCATTCAAGCCATACCAGGACCATTCACTCATGTAATCAACTATCCTCCATATTTTATGTCATTGTATCTGAACCTGTAACCATAGCCATACTGGTTTATGTAGTTGGTTAGCTGGGGAGCTGGATTGAAGAAGCAGGTTGTCGGGCCCATGGGATATTGAAGAGGCGGGTTGTCAGGCCCATGAGAAATCTCTCTGGGTGAGAGAATTGTTGGGAATTGATTTTTGAAGGTACTAAACTGCATCTATAGGGCTCTGAGACTTCCTGTCTGGCCTGTTGCTGAAGCCCGGAAAGGAAGTGGGGCGGTCGAAGGACTATTGAGCAGAGAAGGGGCACACTTCCTGGGGTGGGACATGCATGTGGGGAATGAGGGACTGTAGGTTGTTAGTTTGATTAGGCACATGTGATGGAGTCTTTCATATTGTCCATGATCCATTAGACTGGTTAGGAACCCCTTTAGCTGGGTGGAATTTTTTCCTAGCTCGGGGGTGAGTCACTGCTGAGAGTGATGAGCAGTGTGGTCTAAGGTTGGGATGTTCGTGGAAGGTCTGCATGCAGTTAGTAATATTATTACCAAGATAAGTGTCAATTGTGTAATAAATTTACATGTTGCATTATTATTTACATGTTTAGTTTTATGGGTTTATCCTATGTGTGGTTATAATTGTCTGTATATTTATGGGTATTTCCTGTATATGCTGCATGTATATGTTTATTTTTATTTCAGTGTGAACTTGCGCATTTACAGATGTATTTGTATGTTTACTTTATATATATCCGCAAGAGTTCTGTGTGTATATATTTTAATTACATGCAGTTCGAAAAATTTATGTGGCATAGCTCAGTTGGATGCTGAGTATGTTATAGTATGTTCCGTAGAGAGAATGAAAGTGTTTTATGGAGTAGCATGGCACGGCCATGGGTGGCCGGGGATGTTAAAATATGGTATCAGAGCTTCAGTTTTCAACACTGAGCCTGGATGGGCTGAGCAAGTATATTTGAAGCGAAATGTCACAGAGAATTTATTTCAAAGTGGCCAAATTTCAGGTTGCAGAGCATCCATGGTAAAAAGTAACAGCAATTTGGAGGAATTTGGAAAAAGCCCCAATTTTCATTGTTAAATTCATGAGAAAAATGAGAAATTCGACCATGTGGTGAGATATTATTGATTTAATATCTGTTCTAGCAAATTCAGACCTGGAATTTGTCGAATTTGAAGTTACAGTGAAGCCATGATATACGAAGGGATTTTAGTGGTTAAAATTCTCAATTCGTAAATTGAGTTTGGGAGAAACTTGTTCCAGAAATTTCAAACTACAACAATTTGTTGTTGCAGAGGTTGAACTGGTGTTATCGGGGTGGAATTGAACAAATTTCATATTTGAAAAATGTCTATGGTAATTTGGGGAAAAACTTTAAGCAAAAGCCCCAATTTCTGCAGCGGAATTCACGAGGAGTTGATGTGCATAAAAATGAATGTGTGCAGGTGGACGCACTAAAAATGCATGATGTGTAGTAAAAATCTTGTGATATATAAAAAATTGGGTGTCATGCGGAAAATATTGGTGTGCTAGTGCGTGATCTAAATTTTTCCACCGCGAGGAAAAATCTTGGTGTGCGGTTGTGTGCACCAAATTTTGGCACCATGCAGAAACGTGGTTGTGCGCACTAAATTTTGGCACCACGCGAAAATGTGTTGGTATGCGGTTGCGCGCACTAAATTTTGGTGCCGTGACGCAACCGCACCCCTCGGAGCACGATCGACCTCACAGGACCTTCTTTCTGCTCGGCCCGAAGAGCGTCAACACTCTTCTATCTCCCAATCGGAAGATATGCACCCACAGTTCACTTCGCGCGACCCCTCTTCCTTTGCTTATTGAGGAATCAGAACTTCGCTACTTCGCAAGTTCTCTATTGATCCCTGGGTCCTCGAATCCCCGAGACCCGAGATTTCAGTCAACACTGACTTTATCTCACCTTGTCGAGACCTCTGTCCTTATCGCTATCTCGCTCCCTCGGGACTTCGCCACTCGCGAGGTTTCAAATGATTTCTTCCTCGACTTCCGAGGCCCAAGATGTCGAATCGTCGATATCTCGTGTCATCTACCACGTCACCCTGTTATGGCCCACACTATCCATGCAATCTTCGGGACTTCGTGTATCGCTATATCGCGACTTCCGCTGTGCAGATTTGGATTTTCGCCTCGCGAACTCCCGATATGTCGATCCACGAGTAGAACTAATGGTCCTCGTGATCCCGATCAACGCTCATGCCCTCCTGAGATTCAAACCCTTCTTCGCGCTTGCACTGCAACCTTCCTACAACTCCAAGTGATCCAATCAGCCCACCTATCTTTCACGAAATCTCCTTGGAGAAATTGACCGTCCGTCCTTTTCAATTGAACTCCACGAAATGATGAGGTGCTCTTCCGCAAAACTCGCCACCCTGCGCACAAACCTGCAATTTTCCCTACAAGTCTTCCAAGCACGACTTATCTATATCCTCCTTCGACGAACTTGAAGGCCTATCCTCCCTGAGATTCTCTCACGATTCCCGAGTCTCTTCAGGAGAACTCTTTGCACGTACTCCTTGCGACAAATATTCAACAACGACTAAGTGTTGAAGCTTTCGATCCTGCGCACTCCTGTAGTAGAGATCTTTCAATACTTTGCTCAGAATCGCAACTCTGAGACTTCGCTTGGCCTGCGCACTCCTTGCATGGCACTGGGCCTATCATGCACTTGAAGAAATGAGAACAAGAGTTATCTCTAACTGAACCCTACTATCGACGCACTCCTTGCGGACAAATTCGACTGCACTCCTTGCAGGAATCTTCTGGCTCACTTAGAGAAACAATTGAAACTCATTCACTCTTCCTCTCTCACTTCAATTCAACCATGAAATCACATACACAGCATATAAAAGAAAATGCATGACAGGAAGAAAACATTCATGAGCAAAACATCAATACATAGAGAAACAACACATCACCATGGGATTGAATCAAAGTTTTCTTCTATTAATTCAATATCTGTACATGGAGTGTTCTTCATACAATCCTCTGCTCTTCTCTCCTCTTCTTTCTCCTGAATGAATCATGTTACAATGTACAAAGGAGGGTGTCTATATCCCGTTTCCCTCTCGAACTCTAAAACTATCAAATCTACAATTAAATTCCTATCTACCAGCATTAACTATATTAAATGTCGTCTATCTACCTAAGGACGAGAGTTATCCGCTCAAGGTCCATTACAATATACAAAGTGCGCTTCATTAACTCTACACAATAATGTTTGGCGCAACAATCCCAAAGTGTTTAAAAATGTGTGCTGGCTTGTCCAGCTGGCTTCCGCTTGATGTGCTGGCTCGCTTGATTGTGCTGGTGATGTTCCTGCATCATGTCGTGTGGAAACGTTTTGTTGCGCGGTGTGCATACGCATAAAAAGGTGCACGCAGTGTGGACCCACATAATAAGGGCGCGCGTGGTGTGCGCAGTATTGGCAGACCGCAGAGAATTTTTGTGGGTGCACGCAGAATATGAGTATATATTGTCATTCAACAGTTTAGTTAATGGTGCATGCAGACTATTGGTGCGTGGTGCGGGTGTACTAAAATTTAGCATGGTGCAACGTGTAGAGTGAAATGTGCACAAAATATCAATGTGTGATACACAAATTGTTTGGAACAAGTATTAGTACCAGAACCAAAATTGTGCGCAGTGGATATTGACACGCGACACAGAAGTAGTGCGTGCAAGTTATTGACGCAACAGAGAAGTGACGCACAGTGGTTATAGGTCCACGAATCAGGATTTACCTTGTGGTGGTGTTGCGCATGATAAATATGGGTTTACAGTTTGATATGTGTGTGCACGAAGTCATTTGGAGGGTGAACAACAGCAGAAAAGCAGCAAATTTCTGCGACATTTTATATCATCTGAACGTCATCTCTTTGCAGCGCATTTTTGAGGCCCTTAAGAGCGTTTTTAGCTACCCAAAAATCACGAGAACAGAGTGTACCAATGTACATTATCTCTTTGCATCTCAAATAAAAGATCTTGGAGAGATCTTTCTAATGGTGTAAATCGTTCGTCAAATGGAGCTTTTATGAGAAAGTTCCAGCACAAACAGTGGAGGGTAAAGTTTAAGACCCAACTAACTTCAAAGAGCCATAACTTTCTACTTTGGAATCTGATTGAGGTGTAGGAGAAGTCAATGGAAATATATTGAACCATAGAAGACAATCCCAGAGATGAATTAAATTTTTGGACATGTTAAAATTGTTTAATATGGAAAAGAAGGTACCGGTAGTATTCTAGACCAAAAACAAGAATTGTCCTAGAACTTTAGCACGTTGTAACTAGCATCCCGGAGCCCAAAAAAGGTGAAACTTGGACAGGGTGTCCAGAATATGTATGTTAAGAAACCTAGTTGAGATTCTATGAAAATTCCAATGGAGTAGGTGCAAAAATGCATATTTACAGCGTAGAGTTGCGCCAAGTTGAAGAATGAACATAAAACTTAATGGACAATTTTCAAATAACCATAAATTTCTACTCAAGACTCAGAATTGAGCATGGGAGTAGGCGTTGGAAAGGTGTTGGATAGTGGAATCTAAATATCCACCCATAAAATTGATTTGGGCATTTAAGGAACAAACTCCAATTTACATGGAGAAGGAAGGGATGAGACCATGAATATGGTAGAGACCATTTACAATTTGTAGAAGGGTGTCCAAAGCCATAAAGCTGATAATGAAAGGCTCAAGAGAGCTAAGAAGTGGAAAGAGGACTTCAACATGAAGTTAATGCAGAGCTTGAACAAAATAGAAAAAAAAAATGGATAAGGAGATTGGCTCAAGCAAATCTGGAAGTCACAGGTCTCCTAATGAGAAAAGAAGAACCAAAAGTGTTAGCAGACATCATTGTCACTCCTCGAGACTTTCCAATAAGAGAGCACACAACAGCTCAAGTCCATCCCCTATCAGGAATCATAAGAGGTATGGGGTGGATGAGCTACGAGGAGAAATGAACAAAATTAAACCTCCTACATTTGATGGAGTTCACAAGAAAGATGAATATGCAGAGACATTGTTGTTGGGCATGAGAAAATATTTTCAATTGCATAATTATTATTCTCATGTAGAAGGTAGAATTTCCATCTATCAACTCAAGAGAAAGGCATCCATGTGGTGGGATCAGCTTGTGCAAGTGCAACACATTAAATACAAAAGTGTTACTTGGAGAGAATTCAAGAAGTATTTTGAAAAGAAATACTTGACTAAGAGATACTATGACAAGAAAATGAAAGATTTCTTTGAACTCAAGCTTGGGAGTATGGACATAGATGAATATGAGAGAAGGTTTTTAGAACTACTGAAGTATGTCTCTTTCATCAAGGATGAGACAGTTAAGATTCAAAGATATTTGAGTGGATTTCCATCATTCATCAGTGAAAAAATATAGTATGATGATCCCAAAACATTAGAGGAGACCATAAGGTGAGCTAAATGCCTATATGATCAGCAAAAAGCAAGGCCAACTTTCCAAAAATCTTGGGAAGACAAAAATAAATTCAATATGGATCAGAGGAAGAAGGAAAATAAGCTACCATTCTTCAGAAATAATACTCAGGGACAACGAACTTCTAGAGAACCCAGAACGATTGAGACAGGGGGTCAAAATCCAAGGCAGCCACATATTCAATGTCGGGGTTGTAAATGAGATCATATGTTCGGAGTTTTTCCTCATAGAGGTGAAAGAGTAAAGATTGTTCAAAATGTACAGCAAGATGAAACAGTGGAGGACATGGGCAGAAATTTACCAAGGATCTATGCAGCCCCGGACAATAAGCAAGCATAGTATCAGTCACATATGATTGAAGTGGAAGGTATGATCGACAACCAAACCATTTCTATTTTAATTGATTCAGGAGCTAGTCATAGTTATATATATCCTAAGATGGTGGAAAGTTTTCATTTTCCAAGAATCAAGCATGGAAAATCCAGGTTGGTGCAACTAGCTACCGGAGCCAAAAAAAAAGTTAATGAGATGGTTAAGTCATCTCTTATGGACATGAATGGATTGAACACCATGGCAGATTTGAACATCTTTCCTATAGGTTCCTATGACTATCTAATTGGGATGGATTGGTTGGACCAGCATCATGCTATCCTAGACTATCATAAAAAGGAATTTACTTTCTTGGATGAGGAAGGGAGCCTAAGGAAAGTGCAGGAAATACCTAGGGTAGTGACCATCAGAGAAATTTCAGCATTGTAGCTGAAGAAATGTTACACAAAAGGGTGTCAAATATTTGCAGCCCATATGGAGGAGACACATAAAGATAAGGTGCCAAATTTGGAAGATCATGTGGTCCGAGAAGGTTTTGAAGATGTGTCCAAGGAGGTATCAGGACTACCCCCAAAGAGAGATATTGATTTCTCTATAAATTTAATTCCTGGAGCAGCTCCAGTGTCAAAAACTCCTTACAAAATGAGTACACCAAAGTTGAAGGAGTTGCAAATGCAACTTGAATAAATTATGAAGAAGGGGTATATACGCCAAAGTGTGTCACCTTGTGGTGCCCTAGTCTTGTTGATGAAGAAGAAATATAGGAAATTAAGATTGTGCATTGATTTCAAACAGTTGAATAAAGTGATTGTAAAGAACAAGTATTCTCTGCCAAGGATTGATGACCTCTTTGATTAATTGAATGATGCAAAGATATTTTTGAAGATAGATCTTAGGTCAGGATACCATCAGGTAAGGATTAAAGAGGAAGATATCAGCAAGACCACCTTCAGGACAAGGTATGGTCATTATGAGTTCACAGTGGTGCCATCTGGGTTGTCAAATGCACTAGTTGTTTTCATGTGTTTAATGAATGGTGTTTTCCGAGAATATTTAGACAAGTTTGTCATTGTCTTTTTGGATGACATCCTTGTATATTCCAAGTCATAAGACGAGCATGAGAATCATTTGAGGATGGTGTTGCAAGAATTAAAGGAGCATCAGTTGTATGCCAAATTAAGAAAGTGTTCATTTTATAAGAGGCAATATTTGGGACATATCGTTTCAGAGGATGGGATAGTAGTAGATCCTGAGAAGATAGAATCCATTAGAGAATGGTCAATGCCAAATAATGTGACAGAGGTCAGGTCATTCATGGGCCTTGTAGGCTACTACAAGAGATTTATTGAAGGATTCTCAAATATTGCACACCCAATCACTTCCTTACAAAAGAAGGGTGTGAAGTTTCAGTGGACATTGGATTGTGAAAAGAGTTTCCAACACTTGAAACAATTATTGACAAGTGCTCCAATACTAAGAATTCCATACCCAAATGAAGACTTCATTGTTTGCATAGTTGCATGTAAAGAAGGACTTGGTAGAGTCCTGAGTCAAAATAGGTTTGTTATATGTTGTGAATCAAGGAAGTTGGAGGAGCATGAAAGACATTATGCCACTCATGATTTGGATTTGACATCCATAGTGCATGCCTTGAGGAAATGGAGACATTACCTCATGGGGAAAAGGTTTGAGCTGAGGATGGACCATAATGGTCTGGAATATTTATTTGATCAACCAACTCTAAATGTTAGGCAAAGCAGATGGTTAGAATTTCTAAGTGAATATGACTTTGATATAAAGCATATCAAGGGGAAAGAGAACAAAGTGGTTGATGCACTCAACAAAAGAGTGCATGAAATGCATGCTACAACCATTAGCATGTACCAATCAGATTTGAACCACATAATTATAGAGGCTGCCAAATCAGATTTGCAATACAAGGAATTAGTGGAAAAATTACAGCAAGGTAATTTGCAGTAGAAAATTGAAGAATACGAGCTAGATAATGATGAAATTATGAAGTACAAGGGCAGAATTTATGTACCAAATTCTCAAGAATTGAAAAATATGATATTGAGGGAAATGCATAATGTACCTTATGTTGGGCACCGAGGTTATTAGAAAACTATTGCAGCTATCAAAATCCAATATTATTTGTTAGGCATGAAGAAAGAAGTTGTTGATTTTATTGCCAAATGTTTGGAATATCAAAAGGTAAAGGCTGAGAATAGACACCCAGATGGTTTTCTATAGCCATTACCCATTCCTGAGTAGAAATGGGAAGTTGTAACAATGGATTTCATCACCAAAGAACCCAGAACAAACAAGCAACATGATTCTATCATGGTAGTGGTGGATAAGCTTACAAAAGCTTCTCATTTTATTCCAGTTAAGCTCACTCACAAGGCATCCAACATTGTTGATGTTTATATGAGAGAAATATCTAGATTACATGGCATACCCAAGACAATTGTGTCTAAGAGAGATCCAAAATTTACCTCTAAATTTTGGAAAGGATTATTTAATGGATTTGGAACAAATTTGAATTTTAGTATAGCTTATCATCCATAATCATATGGACAAACAGAGAGGGTGAATCAAGTGATTGAGGATATGTTGAGGATGTATGTGATGGATAAACCATCAAAATGGGAAGACTGCCTACACTTTGTAGAGTTTGCTTATAACAATGGGTACCAAACATCTCTAAAGATGAGCTCATTTGAGGCACTTTATGCAAGAAAGTGCAACACACCGGTAAGTTGGGATAACCGAGAAAATAGAGCAGTGGTTGGGCCATATTTACTTACGGAAATGGAGGAGAAAATGTTGAAAATAAAACAAAATTTAAAGTTATGTTGATAAGGGAAGAACTCACAGGGAATTTAAAGTTGGGGACCACATATTCTTGAAAGTGAGGGCCAAAAGAAGTTCCCTGAAGTTGGGAAATTGTTCAAAGTTGGTAGCTCGCTATTGTGGGTCATTTGAAATCCTAGAGAGGATTGGTTTAGTAGATTATATGATTCTATTGCCTGCATATATTTTTGTTCATAATGTATTCCATGTATCATTTCTCAAGAAATATATACCTGATGTTAATCATGTTATTGATTTGAATTTGATTCAGGTGAAGCAAGAAGGCGCTTTCCAAGTGCATCTAGTACGCATTTTGGATCGGAAAATAAAACAGCTCTAGAATCGAGCCATAGGGCTTGTAAAGGTTCAATAGACCTGGTACGGACCTGAGGATGTTACATGGGAGCATGAGAATGCAATGCGGGCAGAATACCTACATCTTTTTGAGGATTTTTGAAATTTTGTTGTATATGTGCACATAATGCACTGAGGATAGTGCATAAATAAGGGGAGTGGATTGTAATATCCCTAGGCCGAACCCAATTGTAATGTAAATGAAAATGTACTTAAGCTGGTGAATTGTTTAACACCAATTTTGTATGCACCTTCCATGGTATAGTGTGTGCATATACTGCACAATAAAATGAGGAAGTGTTCACATTCCAGGATACCACGTGTAACAACTTAAGTGTGCGTGATTTTGAGGCCAAGGATCCTTTGTGTATATGAGGTGTTTTATAGGCTGGTGGGCAGTTATTATAAGCTAGGATGCTTATGTTTTGAATTAGGCCGGAGAGCCTAGATGTTAAATCCCGGTGCGCCTATTTTTGTATATGCCTCATCATTAATATAAAATACATCGTTGCGCACAGACCGACCACGATAAAAGAGTATGGAGAACTAAAATCCACTAGTTAGGGAAAGGGGGGGTCTAAAATTTAAGGAAAAGGGCTAAGATAGGGAGCTTAATCCAAAAAGGAATATTATATTAATATTTCTTAAAGTATAAAGTATGGATAATTATTTTATCCTAAGTTCCAAAGTTGGGGACAAGTGAGCCAAAGTAGCTCCCAACATGACAAGTGTCAAGTTGGGGACATGCATACTTATTGTTTGGACTTAGTTCATTTTCCATCATTCCTTCCATCATTCAATCATCCATTCGAGTCATACCAAGACCATTCACTCATGCAGTCAACTATCCTCCATATTTGTTTTCATTGTATCTAAACCTGTATCCATAGCCATAATGGTTTATGTAGTTGGTTAGTTGGGGAGCTAGATTGAAGAAGCGGGTTGTCAGGCCCGTGGGATATTGAAGAGGTCGCTTGTCAGGCCCATGAACAATCTCTCTAGGTGAGAGAATTGTTGGGAATTGATTTCTGAAGGTGCTAAACTGTAGCTACATGGATCTGAGACTACCTGTCCAACCTGTTGTTGAATCCCGGAAAGGAAGTGGGGCAGCCAAAGGACTATTGAGCAGAGAAGGGGCACATGTGGGGAATGAGGGAATGTAGGCTGTTAGTTTGACGAGGCACATGTGACAGAGTCTTTCGTGTTGTCCATGATCCATTATCCTAGTTAGGAACCCCTTTACTCGGGTGGAGTTTAGTCCTAGCTCGGGGGTGACTCACTACTGAGAGTGATGAGCAATGTGTTCTAAGTCTGGGAGGTTCATGGAAGGTCTGCACGCAGTTGGTGATATTATTACCAAATTGTGTGATAAATTTACCTGCTGCATTATTATTTATGGGTTTATTTTTATGGGTTTATCTTATGTGTGGTTATAACTGTCTCTATATTTATGGGTATTTCCTGTATATGTTGCATGTATACATTTATTGTTATTTTAGTGTGAATTTGTGTATTTACAGATGTATTTGTCTCTTTACGTTTTATATATATATCCGCAAGAGTTATGTGTGTATATATTTTAATTGCATGCAGTTCGAAAAATTTATGTGGCATAAGTTGAGTTGGATGTTGGGTATGTTACAGTATGTTCCGCAGAGAGAATGAAAGAGTTTTTTGGAATAGCATGGCCCAGCCATGGGTGGTCGGGCATGTTACATTTTCATACCATGATCTCGGTGCCTGTTTCATACCATATAAGGACTTCTTTAACCCACAGACCAAATGCTCTTGTCCTTTATTTACAAACCCTTAAGGATGAACTAGGTAAACTTCCTCTTTCAACTCTTGATTAAGAAAAGCATATTTGACATCTAACTCATGTATTTTCCAATCATGTTTTGTAGCTAATGCAATCAATACTCTTATTTTGTTCAAGTTAACTACCAATGCAAAAGTGTCTTCATAATATATTCCCTCCTTCTGAGAATATCCTTTTGCAACCAACGTGGCTCTACATTTATTAATGCTACCATCTGGTTCAAATTTAGATTTATACAACCATTTTCTTCTAGTAGGGACTTTATTTTCAGGAAGTTCTACTAATTCCCATGTTTGATTTTTTATAAGATATTCATATTCTTCATTCATTGCATTTCTCCATTCTTCATGTTCTTTATCTTGTTCATAGTTTATAAGTTCTACAACATTCATTACATGGGACATCAATGCATAATATTTATACCTTAAAGGTGGTTGGGTTTGTCATGTTGACCTCCTTGGTCCTTCACTGCTTCCATCTCTTCTCTTGCTTTGTGGTGACTCCTATCCACTTAATATATCACTACTGCTTGAAGTGTCCATATTTCTTTCATTTCATTCTTGAACCTATACCTGATCATTTTCTTGTACCTTTTCTTGTTCATGTTCAACTCTTGTTTCTATTTTGATATAATCATCATGATAAGAAGCGGACCATGTGCTAGTATTATCACTTTCAACGGGATTCTCATGGAGCACAACATCTCTACTTGCAATCAATTTATGTGAACTGGTATCAAACAACTTGTACACTTTATGATCATCACAATAGCCAATGAAAATGCACTTACTTGACTTTGCATCAAGCTTTCTTCTTTCATCCTTTGGAATATGAGAAAAATATTTGCACCCAAACACTCTAAGATGACCAACTTCAGGTTTGTAGCGATGAATGGTGCCTAAAGATCTAAACATGTAGTTGGACTTCTATTCTTTAAATAAACAACAGTGTTAATGGATTCATCCCAAAAAACATTAGAAAGGTTTTTACCTTGAAGCATACTGCGAGCACATTCCACTATTCTGTTCTTTCTCTCTGAAATTCCATTTTGTTGAGGTGTATGTGGTACTGTAAACTGTTGATGAATCCCATTACTTTTACAATACTTATTAAATGCTTCTTATTTGTATTCTCCACTTTAATCAGAACTAAGAACTTTAATGCATTTTCTTGTTACTTTTCAACCATAGTTTTGAATTCTTTGAAGTAATCAAACACATCACTTTTCCTTCTTATGAAATAGGCCCAAGTATACCTAGATCTATCATCAACAAAATGAGAAAGTATGATGCTCCACCAAGCGACCTTGTTTGCATAGGTCCGCATACATAAGTGTGAATCAATTCAAGTATTTATGTTTTTCTTTTCTCTTTGTGGACATGAAATTATTCTCTATGTTGCTTACCAAGTGCACATGCTTCACATTCAATATGATCATTTTTCATAACAGGAAGACCTTCAACCATTTTTTTCTTTTGTAATAATATCAAATCATTGTGATTAAGATTCTCATACCTATGATGTCATAACTCTTCTGTTGACATTGTTGTAGATGCCAATGCTTGATGACCCTTCCTGGTCACATCCAACTTATACAATCCTGCAACTCTGGTACCTATGGCAACAATCCTCTAGTGATCTTGGATATCCTTTACAACACACCCTGACTTAACAAATTCCACCTTTAGGTCTTGATCAATAATAGTAGAAACAAAAATTAAATTCTACTTGATACCAGGAGGATTTGTTTCTTTTGTCCATCAGGCATATCCACACATATCATTCCATGACCTTGAACTTTAAGAGATTTTTTATCTCCTAGATAAACACATGCACCATTATTGTTCTCATAATACTTATCATATTTTAAGGAAATAATATTTTATATTTAAATTTTAGTAAAAAATGTTTTAAATGGATGGAATTATATATATTAATTATTCATATTGTAAAATCAAATTATAAAAACAATTTAAAACATTCTATCTTTAATTAAAATTATTAACTAAACACTCTAAAATTACAATTTTAATTAAAAAAATTATTCAAATTTAAATAAAAACAAAAACAGTTTAACAAATATGAAAAAATGAAAATAATATAAAGTTTAATACATTTGTAAAACACATTCTTATAGTTATAAACAAATTTGTTAAACACCTCCGTTTGAAAAAACTACACATGGACAATACTTCCACATAAATTTCGAAACAAAAATTGCATTCCAAGAAAAACTTTACACCAGACGTAACTTCGACTTTGTGTGAAAGGGCGACTGTTTTCAATTCTCTGTCGCAACCGACACTGTTTTAGATGAGTGCCGTATCGAAATACTCTTATAAACATTGAATCTCATCTGCACAATATCCATCTGATTAAGCCAAAGGCGTACACCTATTGATAATGGGCACAATTAATGATCTTTTAATCTTATTTAACCTTAAACCCTAATCTGATGACTATGCATTGAAGATTCTAGCATATTCTTAGTCGTCCTCCAAAATCAATGGATCAGATTTATTGTTCATAACTTTCTTGCATTTATCAAAACATCCGTTAACATGTTTACTTTTTCACATTTACCTAATCATATTAAGAAATTACTATCCACCCATATAATTGCCACGTTTAATTAATTACCAATAATTAAAATCTATAAAACTTTTTTCATACCACGTTTGAATTATTACCAGTGACTGCTTCATCTTCATTGCCACGGATCCCATGTATGTGAATTGTGATGCCACGTTCTGCGTGCGTTTCTGGAAAGCCGACAGGTGGAGCGCAGAGTCGCAGGTCAGGAAGGTGAAGAGTGCAGAGCCGCCAGGAAGGTGAAGAGCGCAGAGTCGGATCCGCGAGGAAGGTGAAGAGCCGCCAGGAAGGTGAAGAGCGCAGAGTCGGATCCAGAAGCAACGGACGCTTCAAAGGACTTGCCATTGATTAAATACATTGGTTGTTGGAAAAAATTCATTTACTCTTAGGGTTCGATTTTGAATGATTGTAAAAAATTAAAAAATTAGGTAAATGTTTACTTTTCATAGCGAATACCTTTCGGCGTTCTCAGCCGCCAGTTAGCGGCTGCTGGCGGCTGTGCTAGTAGATAAATACAAACAAACTCTGTAGGCATTCCAGCAATAGTATGCTCAGTAATTATATTCCTCGGATGCCTATACATATTTTTACAGACAGACGAAGCAGTGCGTGTATATATATCGAGAATAGAAGGATTAGAGAACTAAATTAAATGACCTAAACACTAATTTGACTTGAATGTCAGGGCTGCTATAGAGGAAGCTTGACACGTACGCTTTATACAATTATGACAAATTCATGGTCCTCTTTTTTCAAATAAAGCTCATACTCTCACCAACTATTCGCCCGCCGACTGAACCATCATCGTATCTATAACCGGCACCGCCTCCTGGGATTGGCTGTGCTCTAAAACCATCCAACGATTCAATTTGGGGATGCTCTCGTTGGACTTTCTCGACCTGTCCACGTGACCAATTCCACGTGCCGAAAATTAACTTTGACTCTATGTCCATGTGACGAATCATTCTCAAAAGCTAGTTAGCGAGGACAGAGTATTTATGTCGGACGAGTAATAATATAGATGATTTTCTTTTGCGTTGATAAATCTTTTTTAATTTGGGGTGTAATAAAGTTGAAAAATATTTATATTTTTAGAATTTAGAATTAATAAAAATCTCAATATTTAAAAATATTTGGGATGGTAAACATATTTATAACATGTGGGTCTAATGGTTAAGAACATGTGTTTTCTCTTAAGAGGTCACATGTTCAAATTCAAAGGGGGTAGGGTATGTATACCTTAGTAGACTTTACCAGTCAAATCGTAACCTTAAAAATAGATTATTATTATTATATTTATATTGAAGTTTAGGAAGATTGGTAGTGTGATAAATATTTTGAAATTTAGATCTAATATAGGTTGGGTGTCAAAAAGGTGACACACTTTTTCATCCCATGACCTTTTAGGAATTGACCAAGGCCTAATTTTATTATGGAACTTGTAAGAATTTGTTTTTATCTTAGCAATGTTTATTTTTTTTTACACTTGTAAAAACAAAAACATAATTTTAATTTTCCAAATTATTATTAATGTATTTATATTTACATAATAATAATATTTATACTATTTTTATTATTTATGTATCAATTTAAAATCTTTTTATTTTTATAAAATAATTATATGTAATAATATATTTATATATTTTATTTATGTATAAATTTGAAATTTTGTTCTCTTTATTTATTTATTTATATATTAATGCCTAATAATATATCTATCATAATCCCCCGGATGGGGTGTTAGTGCAGACCACATGGCGCACAGAGGGAGAGCAGATGAGCCAGCAAGGCAGAGCGCCATGTGACCAGCTCGTGCCGACGACTGTCGACTCTACCCGGCATTAACTAGCCTTCATGTTGATTGTAGCAGCATTAATTTTGTTTCACCCGACCTCCATTACGCATTGTTCGATGGCTTCTCCATCTGCTTTTGCTCCTCTCCCTCTCTCGATGACCGACTCCCACTTTCCTCCACTGCCCTGGCCTGGTTATGCTTGGACTTTCATGGTGCTCACAGGCCCCGGCCATCTCCAAGCTCTCTACATTTTCTTGGAACACCAAATCCTTTTACGTATTCAAATTATGCCGCGTCAACGAGGATGGCTGCGAAGGGGCTCTCCTTGGCATCCTCCTCGGCCCCGAGCATCTGTTTCTCCCCCTGGTTCTCCCTCAACGCTCTCCTCGCCGCCTCTGCAACCCGAGCTAGAACCTCTCACTTCCTCCACCTCGCCTGTCTCTCGGTTTGATTGTTTAGCCATTATTGAAAGCTTGCTCGGCTCTTCTTTGCGCCACCTTTCCATCCCACCGAACTCCAGAACCTTCAATCCTTCCCATGCACCGGTTACTGGTTCCTCAAGGCTTCCCATGGGGGCACCACCTCCTATTCAAGCTGCCCGAAAAAACACGTCTGCGTCTACCGACTCCACGCCTGATCTGCAACTGAAAGAGAGTTTCACCATCCTCTATGATCTGGTCTTCGAATTCTGTCAGGGAATGGAGAACCTCCAATTTTGAATGCATCTTATGGATGGAAGGATCTTGACCCTCCTTTAGATCCTATCTACCTTCCAAGACGCTTCTCCCTCCAACCCAACAGGCACGGCTTCAGCAGGGGCGCCCTACTCAGAAAGAGACGACAGAAATGTTAGGACACATAGTGTAGCAGAGGTCGTTGTGGAGCAGGTCCAGCATGAGGACATGGAAGTGGCGACAACCACAGGCCCGCATGTGCACGCTCCGTCTGGAGACGCCCTGCCAGCTGCCAACAGGGACGAGTGCACAGTGGACGCTGACATGCATTTGGAAAGCAAAGGGACACCCGTTGAGGAGAAGCCTTGGTACGCGGTCGTTCTTGCCACCTAGCCAGGTTACTTGCCAAGTGTATAACCGCTCAAGGGATCTTTTTTTTTTAATAGTTTCTTCTTTTAGTTACAATTTAGTCAGCTTAGCTTTGTTCTTTAAGACTGTTAGGTTTTCAGATGCCAAACTTACCCGGCTAGCTGAACTAGTTTCTCCTTTTTGGGGCAGTTCAATAACTACAGTCCGGTTGTTATCAAGTTTTTGTAACTCTGGTCTGGTTTTGTGAAGGCCCTTTATATATATAACCTCTTACTTACAATATATATATATATATATATATATATATATATATATATATATATATATCATAATGATTATTTGATTTAGGGTTTTGAATATCATTCGTTCCATTTAGTCTTGTAGAATTTCTAATTGGTACTTTGAACCTACAACAACATGCAATTATTGCACAAGCTAATTCCAAACCATTTGCACCTATGTGCAATTCATATTTCATTAAAATTGGAAAAAAATAATCCGAGACTATCAAAATTGAGTTTTATTTCTGTTTTTTAGATTTCCAATGGTCACCACCAAATTCCTAGTGGCATGCTTCATTACAATACTATAGATTTAATAAGAACCTGAAAATTTGTGGCCGTCCACCTTGAACATGTCGCAAAAAATGACATGGAGTTTGACATTTTGGGACCCTCTCAATTGAAGAGATGCACACTTTACACCAAAACATACATTGCAGAAATGGGCAACGTCAATGAGGTAAGGGAAGACTAAACATAAAAGTGTTATTCAAGGTGGAGTTATGAAAGTATATAAAGGAATCCTACTTGTTATGAAAGCGAAGAAGGTTGGAAACATGTTTCTGTTAGAAGGAAGAACCGAGTCAGATCATGCGACAGTTGTATTCGAGAATGACAGTGATTCTATTCAAATGTGGCATCAATGGTAGGGCCATATGAGAAAAAGAGGATTGAAGGTATTATATGATCGCAAGTTACTTCCTAGTTTAAATTCTTTAAAGTTATATTTTAGCAAGCATTCTATTTATGGAAAACAAAATAGGCAGAGATTTAAAACTGAAAGACACACCAGTGAGGGAATCCTTAATTGTATCCATTCTGATGTTTGGGGACCATGCCATACTATTTTGTATCGAGTATTATCATACTTTGTTACTTTTAAAGATGATTTGTCTAAGAAGGTGTGGATATATATGTTGAAAAGAAAGGCTGATGTATTTTCTTTTTTCAAGCAGCTTAGATCTTTAGTGGAAAAGAGGACTGGTAGGTCCATTAAATGTTTAAGAACTGATAATGGTGGTGAATTTACGTCAATGGAATTTGAGAACTATTGCAAGGATTTTGGGATTGATAGGCATAAAACTACTACCTACACTCCTCAGCAGAATGGAGTTGTTGAATGCATGAACAAGACTCTTCTAGAGAGAGCAAGGAGTATGATTAGTAACACCAACTTGTAGCAGGAACTATGTATAGAAGAAGTAACTACAACTTGTTATCTGGTGAATCGATCACCATCAACAACAATAGAGTGCAAGATTCCTAAAGAGGTATGGATAGGTCACCTTTGCAATTATTCTAATCTTAAAGTTTTTGGTTGTGAAGCCTATGCTCTAATTCCAAAACATCAACGTTCTAAATTAGATCCAAAATAAAAAAGGTTTATCTTTGTTGGATATGATGATGGTATTAAGGGGTACAGGTTGTGGGATCCTACTTCCCACAAGATCACCATTAAAAAAGATGTAATATTTGATGAATCATCTCTCACAAAATCAGATGTAGATGTTCAAATGAAACATGTAGAAGTACTGAAATATCAACAGATTCAGTTTGAAACTCATTCAACTACAGATGAAAGTGAACATGAACACGTTTCTGAATATGTTCATGAAGAGGTTCCTACAGAAGAAAATATGGATGATAATGACATTCAACAGATTGTGGATGAACCAAAAATTTCCCTAAGGAGGTCTACACGTGTCAGAGTTCCTCCAAGAAGGTATGATGATTTTGCTTCATCAGTTTATTTAAGTACTAATGATGATGAAACTTCGTGCTATCAGGAAGTTGTGGAGGGTTCTAACAGTGAAAAATGGAAAGAAGCAATGAAGGGTGAAATGAATGATTTAGTGAAGAATGCTACATGGGACCTGGTAGAACTTCCAAGAAACAGGAAAATTGTAGGTTGCAAGTGGGTCTACAAGCTGAAGAAGGGTGTTGATGACAAGGTAGAAAGGTACAAAGCAAGGCTGGTTGCGAAAGGATATTCTCAGAAAGAAGGTATTGACTTTTATGATATGTTTTCACCAGTTGTTAATATTTTTTCAATTCAAATTGTGTTAGTATTAGTTGCGTCACTTGATTTGGAGTTGAAGCAGCTAGATGTTAAGACTTCTTTCTTACATGGAGATTTGGATGAGGAGATTTACATGGAACAAACTAAAGGGTTCGTTCATAATTGCAACAAGAAATTTGTTTGTAAGCTCAAGAAATCATTGTATGGTCTAAGATAGTCGCCTAGACAATGGTACAAGAAATTTGACTCTTTCACGATGAGCTAGAATTATACAAGGAGTAAATATGATCATTGTGTTTACTTTAAGAAATTGAATAATGGCATATTCATTATCTTAGTATTGTATGTTGACGATATGCTTTTAGCAAGAAAAATCATAACTCAGATCAACAGGTTAAATGCTCAAATGGCTAGGACGTTTGATATGAAAGATCTGGGAGAAGCAAAGCAGATTTTGGGCATGGAGATATTCAGAGATAGGAGGAATGGTAATATTTGGTTGTCACAACATAAGTATTTCAAGAAAATACTTTTGAGGTTTGGTATGAACAGTGTGAAACTAGTTTCTGTACCTTTCGCTTCCCATTTTAATCTTTCTTCAAGATTATGTCCTAGTACAGAAGAAGAAAAGAAACATATGTCTCGAATACCATATGCTAATGCAGTAGGGAGTTTAATGTATGCGATGGTCAGTACAAGACTAGACATTTCACATGCAGTTGGGGTTGTCAACATATATATGGAAAATCCAGGTAAAGAGGACCGGGCAACAATGGAATGGGTTCTTCGGTATCTGAGGGGCACAAGTGATCACTGTATCACCTATAATGGTGGTTGTGAGTTAGTCTATGGATATGTTGATTTTGATTTTGCAGGTGATTTGGACAAAATGAGGTCAACTTCAGGATATGTTTCTACTCTTGCAGGTGGAGCTATTAGTTGGATGTCAAAGCTACAGAGCATTGTTGTTTTATCCACTACAGAAGCATAATACATAGTTGCTTCACATGCTTGCAAAGATGCGGTTTGGTTAAAAGGTTTGTTTGGTGAGTTTGGAAGGATGCAGGACAAAGTAAAGCTACTTTGTGATAGTCAAAGTGCTATTCACTTGTCCAAGAATCCAGCCTACCACAGTAAAACTAAACATATTCCTATTAAGTGCCATTTTGTAAGACAAATCATCGATGACGGTGGAGTTTCTCTTGAAAAGGTTCATACAAAAGAGAACTGCGCAAACATGTTCACAAAACCAGTACTTTTAGAGAAGCTACGATGGTGCTTGGCTTCTCTTGGTTTGCAGAAAAGGTGATGAACAAAAGAAGGAGCAAGGTATCAGGTTAATTGTTGTCAAGGTGGAGATTGTTAAACGGTGACAACAATGCGTCGGTTAGGTGACTGTCATTCTTCCACAACTTGACTGTTGTTGAAACAAACAACCGTAATTAGAATTAGATTGTTTTGTAATTAATGAATTCAGCTTCTTGAAACTGTGAGAAGAAAACTATAAATTCATGTATGCTTCTGCTTAGTTGGATTGGTTTTGTGGCTAACTGTTCTAACAACAGTAAATAAATTCAATGAAAGAAATCAATAAAAGATAACAACAATCCCACAAATAAGTGGTACAATCTTTTAAAAGGGAAACATTGATAGAGTAATTATTCTTATTGTTTAAAGGAGAATTACAACAACCAAACAAACTTACAACCATCTTACACACTTTATTTGCTTTTATGGGATTACATAGATTTATAGCATCTCTTTTACAGTTACACAAAACTGAACAATTTAATATGCACCCATCTATATTCTATTTTAAGTTGATTTTGTCTCAACTAAAACATAATAATAAGAGCCAAGAAACGCCCATTTCCAATCCCCTCAAAATCCGTGAAAAATTAGTTGACATGTTTCAACATTCGTTACCCCTTTTCCTTGAATACTCATAACCCAATTGGGGGTATATGGAAATGCAAAACAACATCAAAACCCAGTGGAGGGAGTGGGAATATATACCAACATGCTTTGGTTTGGATTTTTAGGATATGCTTTCCAAGTTGAACGAACCCAAGTGGATCTCCATCGTTAGCAAGGACGATTGCATCTCATTGCTAGAGCTATTTAGGCGTGGAGTGGAGTAGTGCTGGAGGTTCAGGAGAATGTTGCCCGGAGTGTTGGAGTTAGTGTGGGTTCCGTCAATGTCAATGACGACGACACTGAAATAATTTGTAACAGAAGAGATGATCTCATTTGTAACAGAAAGGACGATCTCATACCCATGGGCTCGTTAAAGTTATTAGTTTGTAACAGAAGAGATGATCATTTGTAACAGAAAAGACGATTTCATACCATGGGGTTGTTAAAGTTATTAGTTTAGATCACAGTTTAAACTTTTTATTATTTGATTTTTTTTAACTATTTAAACTAATTTGAAATTTAGATTTTAATAAAAATGATTTAAAATTGATGAAATTACATGTATTTATTATTAATATTGAAAAGCATAATTATAATAAAAACAATTTACAACTATAAATTTATTTTTAATTAAAATTATTAACACTGCAAAATTTCAATTTTAGTAAAAAAATTATGAATATAAAATAAAAACAATTAACAATAATGAAATTTAACAAATTGGTAAAACACATACTTATAAGCAAATTTGTTAAACACATCTCCGTTTGAAGAAATTAAATTTGTTTATCACATCTCCGTTTGAAGAAACGACAGCTGGACAATACTTCCAAACAAATTTCGAAACAAAAACTTCTACACCAGACGTAACTTCGACTTTGTGTCAAAGGGCAACTGTTTTCGATTGTCTGTCACAACGGACACTGTTTTAGATGAGTGCCGTATGGAAATACTCTTACAAACATTGAACCTCATCTGCACAATATCCATCTGATAGATAAGTACAGACAAATTCTGTAGGCATTCCAGCAATTGTATGCTCAGTAAGTATATACAAGTTATGCTTCAGACTATCTCAGCGCGCAGGCTCCTCTGAAGGATGTTTATAAATATGCAAGCGGACTGTGGAGTTCAGCGATGGTATCCAGCCTTGGCTTCCATGGCGACAAGGCCGATTTCCTAGTGGCGCGTTGGATTAAGGACGGCGCCAATACATTTTCCATCACCAAGTTGACATCATTGGCTGAAAGAAAGGAAGCGAGCTCTTCTTTTCTAAGTCGAAGCTTCACACGCACCATCGATCCGTCGGTGGAGTAAGAAGAAGAAACAATCCTGACGCCGCCTTTAATCTTATTAACCACACGATCATCTGCTTCTTCTTCTTTTATTGAATCTCTGCCTTTGTCTGCACAAGAGTCTGGCTGCAACCTATGATAAGAAGAAGCTCTTGTAAAGGGTTTTCTAATGCTATTGTTATCGTAATTGATGAGTTGATCCTGTGGAAATGGGAGAGGAATGAGATAATAGAGATGACCAGCTATAAGCCCAGCCCTTTCTGGAAGTGGTCGAGTGAAACTGTCCATCCCAAGTCGAGGAACAGCGGGTGCCTCGAATATCTCATGATTTGGATAATCGATGAGTATTTCCTTCACAGAAAGAGGACTGCGCAGCTTCATCACCGTTC
>ML781334.1:351572-376123 GCA_009831015.1 Picea engelmannii
TAAAATGATTTGGGATCTTTTCATCGAAGTGACTTATAACGAATTGTATTAAATGAGCATAAATTAAAGTGCACCATTAAAGAAGGAAGAGCTCAATAATGAAGAGACATAAGCATCAAATACGAACACAAAACTTGATAACGAAGTTCGTCCCTGGTGGACTACGTCTCCGGATCATGCTCTCAAATGGGTAGGCCTTTTTATTAACTCAACAAAAGAATTTGGTAATTGAAAATGTTAAATTCTAAAAGGTAGTAATAGAATCACAAACTAGCACTAAATGGCACAATTCATAATTGGTGGTGGCGATGATGACTATGGAATGTGATTTTCTCTCGATATTAGAATAATAAATCTATCTAATAATAACTAGAGCAAAGATCAATCTTAGAAAAAAACCCCAAAACTTGTATCTCATCTGTAAAATCATCAATACGATGCATGGAGAACTTATTTTTTATAATGTTTCAATTATGTCCTATGTAATAAATACAAAGGTAATAAGAGCCATGTTCTTACCTTTCTAAGATGATAGGAGGAACACGGGGATTCTGACTACCAATGACGATCTTAACTTCCAATAATTCCTCTATAAGACTTTCAATCTTAGACTTCTTAAAGTGAAAATGCTTACGAGGGAAAAATAAAGAAAATGTGGGGCCTTTACTATGGTCAATCTCAATAACATGTTTCATTCCACTATCAAGTAGAAGTTTTATAGACATCACTTGGAAGACCCCCTTAAATTTATCATGCAAGGTAGAGAGGATGGAATATGTGTTCGTCGAGAAGGAGCTATCTTCATACAATATAAGAGATATATAAAGACAAACTTGCCCTTCTTCATAAACCTAGACATTTTGATTGATTTTATAATATATATACTCTTAGGTGGATTTCATTTAATAATGCATTCACAATCATCATGATGAGAGGGGATGAAATTTTGGTTAATGGAGTACATCCTCAAAGAAATAAGCTATTAAATACCCAAAAATATATTCATGCAATATGTGTGACACAAAGTCTTCCTAGAGGGTGTTGTATTCCATTATAAGTTCCACCTTGTGCACTACACCTTCACATTTAATGTGTATATGGAATGGGATAATGGATTCTTAAGATGAAGCATTATGAAGTAACAATAGTTAAGCCCAAGTGCTTAACCTACGTCTTGTTGAGAATGTTCAATATACTACCACGATTAACCTTAATAAGAGGCCTTTATTTTTTATATATATGCACAAAACTTTAAGGTATGAAGGCTCCTCAACCCAATTAGTCTTAGAGGGAGATCGTGAAGGAGAGAATGGGATGGGGTAGAGCCCTCCTCTAGGAAATCAGGATGTTGAGCACCACCATATATTTTATGGGATTTTTTGTCCACATGTCCCTAATTTTTTTATCATAAACAAATCACTTATGTAATGTGACTTTTTGAGACAAAATGAAATTATGTGATTTTTCCATTATAATACATGGACATAATGTATGATTGAGTATTTTTTATGTCATTATTTATTCACTAAATATATTAATGAATATACAGAAGTAAAATACATATATAGCTACTTAAAATAGCTCTACCAACAAAAGGACCATCATAGGTGACTCCCAAGAGAAGGTCATCGCTTCAAAACAAATAGACGACCTTTTGTGAGTTTGTAGTAGAGTTATTCTTATGCGAACTAGTTTTGTAGTTTTCCAACCCGGGGAGTGAGTGTTATCATAATATTCTCCATAGTAGGTGGGATTTCCATCATTGTATGTGAAAAAAAGTAAAATAAATATATACAATAATATAAAAAAAACTTATGATGTTGACCACCTTCTTTAGGCAATCACGATTTTAACCACCTCCATATATTTTATGAGATCTTTTTTGTCTGTGGGTCCATACATTTACTAGCATAGACAAATCACTTAGTACTATGGATTTTTGATACTTAACGAAAATATATGATTTCCCCATTACGACACATGGATAAAATGTAACCATTTAACCATGTAAAATTTCAATGCATACAGTCACAAACCATAAACCCCTATTCCCTAAGCACTTAAACATTAATCCCCTAGCCCGTAATCCCTAACCCATTAACCATTAAACTACCTAACCCATAAGCGCCAAATCCCTTAGTTGTTGACCCTTAATCCCTTAAACCCTAACACCTAATCCCTTAACCCTTAATCCCTGTACCCCAAATCCCTAAATCCCATAATCCTCAAAGCTCTTATCCACTTACCCCCAACACTTCAACTAATTAACTATTTTGGTGCATCCAAAGATAAACCCGATGCTAAATCCGACGCTAATTTCGACACTAAATCCATCGCTAAATTCAACGTTATTTCCGGTGCTATTAGTGCCTAAATGTTTTGGTCGGCGCAAAA
Organism: Picea engelmannii; assembly: GCA_009831015.1. Taxonomy (NCBI): domain Eukaryota; kingdom Viridiplantae; phylum Streptophyta; class Pinopsida; order Pinales; family Pinaceae; genus Picea; species Picea engelmannii. Next base: position 353,967 of record ML781334.1, read on the forward strand.
AACGCCAGAAATAGCGCCAGCTTGATAAATAGCACTGACTTTCTAAAAAAATTGGAGAAAAATACACTCAAACAAAAAAGAGAGCAAAAAAGGGAGCAAATCACAGGGATTTGTTGTAGTAAATGCATCCAACTTCTTTCAAACATGCCTTTGACTTGTCAATAAAAAATTATAAAAGGGTGTATCAAAGGGTAACCTCATGTTGGATATAGGGTGATGGTTATTAATCAAGAAGCTAGATAGTTAATCCACAAACTCTGAACATATCCGGTTTACAAAGACTAATATTTTTAATGATTATTTTGGTTTTCTTTGTTTAGGATAATCGTAATATAAAATGATGCATTGAGAGAAAAAAAAATATATTCCAAAACCCAATATTAAAAAAATTGTAATATACATCTTTTTATTTATATATATACCCAATATACTATTTTATAAAAAAAATAAAAATATAATACTAATAAATCTTCTAACTTAAATTAAATTATAATCATTCACAATATATCTATATATATAGATATTGAATGATTATGATTTAGTTTAAATTATATATATATATATATATATATATATATATATATATATATATATATATATATATATATATATTAAACACTATTCATTCATAAATTTTGATGTCGACTAAATAATATTAATTTACAATTTTTTTCAATAACACTCAATTATTTCCGTGATGCTTCAAAGTTGATATAGATCGATCAGATTCAAAATTGAGATGAATCTTCTTGGTAATTAGCAATTGTTGAGAGATTATTAGCTACTCAAATATAAACCAAAACAAAAAAGACAAAATACTAGTATATTAGTGTTTATTAAAAAAATAATATACACATTAAGGGGTAGTTGAGAAAGATGATATCATTTTGTGTAGGATTACGAAATAAAACGTATTAAAAATTACATTTAAAATTTTGAATTTTTATTTATTTTAAGATTATTTTAATTTACAATATATTTAAATGGTAATATATACGTTTCAGTATTATTAAATTTTTATACATAGATTTTTTATAAAATTGTTGTTTAAATATAAAAAAAAAATCATCATTAATTAAGAAAGTAGCAGTACAACTTGAGTGGGTTCAATAGTTAAGAATATGTATTTTTTCTTAAGAGGTCATAGGTTCAAAGCTAGAGATAAGGTATGCACATCTATATAATTATTTAAATTAATTTTTTTCCCGAAGAGAGCGTCTACTAGCATGCAAGATTAAATGTCAGCGGGGATCGTGTGGCGCATGGTTCAAGTGTACGGGAAGTCCAGCTGCCGCATCCTGGCCATGGAAAGATCATCTCCACCATCATCCCCGAGCTATCCCTTCAGTCGGCCTCAACAGGTTCCATACTTGATAGTACCTAACACCATTATGGAATTCCCATGAAATTCCAGACTGTTCATGTGAGGGAGAAGGAGATCACTCTCTATCTCAATAGGGTTAACATTAATCTAATAATAATTTTGATGAATGCTCCAATGCAAAATACGATGCCAAGTACCATCATGATTGATCGTATGTGCCTTGAGGAACTCATATCCATGAGAGGACCCATCAAAATCCGCCTTGAGGGTGACACGACTCTTGGTAAGTTTATTAGGAACATACAAGAGCCTTTGATCTTCAATTGTAGATCTCATATTATTCTGGCCTTTCTTCTTACATTTTCCCTTGTTCATATTCCCTCTTCCTACGAGCCTGTAACTCCCTCTGCTCCGTCCTTCATTATGGATCTTCGTAGCCATAAGCCTTGCCATTTGAATGCTAGAACTTCTAGGGTAGGGCTATCTCATGCAACAATAGACACTACCGATTACTATGAAACCTATTTTCCTGAGGACGACAAAGTGGCCATGTCGGCCCTAGAAGATGAGGTTCGCGTTGTTTGTGAATTTAAGGAAGACTCAGAGGTTGACTTACAAGTGGGAAGGGAGATACCAGATCTAGGATGCACCAGGACTCGAAACTCTAAGTTCTTTCACACCCTTGAACTCTACTAGCATGTCAAGACTATGGTAGCTCTCAACATGCTACCAAAAGATGAAGATTTTTGTCAACTCAAAGGTTGAATGGAGATGTTGGAGATAGAGATGGAATACATGTCCAACGTCATTACTTGGTTGGCTCCCAAACACAAAGACATCTTCCAACCAACCATTGCTCATCCCAGGACTACAACTGCTAGTTCTGGAGCTGCAACTATTGGTCCTCATGAAGATTCCATAAAAAATGACGTTGGTCCTCACAAGTCCTCTGCTATGAAACCTGGAACACTATCATGATTTTTAGACTGAGAGTTTTTTACTTTAAAAATAATAAGAAAATTAACATACAAATAATATCATAATCCTTTTATCAAATAATCTAACCACAAGAAATTAAACCATTTAAAATGTTACCTCGATAATAGAAAATTAACCTCTATTATATATTTTTCAATTAAAAATTAACCTATATTTTATAGTTATTACTACCTAGCGATATTCCAAAAGCAATATGTACTTGATCAAACTCCCTAATCACAATCTATTTTTTTTATTACTTAACAACACCCGTGAGACGATTTGTATTTCATGAACTCACTCCCACCAACCATGAAATGACAAGATAAAACAAAAAGTTACCTATTTCAACACATTACGTTGTCTCGAAACATAAAAAATCTTTACAGAAAATCTGCGAAAATGTTGATTGCAGATTAAAAAGTTCTCAAGGAGGACATTAGGTGAGGTCAAGCCCGTTTTGACTAGAATACCGTGGCTGCTATAAGGAACCTTAACAAGTAGGTGTTATACAATATTATTATTTATTATTTAAAATAATTCATAAACATCCTTTTCTCAAATAAAGTTTATAACAGGTGCTTGATCCACCAACAAATTTGGGTGGTTGCCGATTTCAGATATTTTACATGAATTGTTTTTTTGTGGTCAATCAAAATAAACGAAAAGGAAAATATTTTGATTTGAAATTTGAAACATTATACAATTCAATGTAATGGTAATTGAAAATGTTAAATTCATTATTACATAAAAATACAATTTTACTAAATTTAAAATTACAATTTCATCATAAAATTATAGTTTTGATAATAAAAAAATAATAACAGATATATCAAATAAAAAATCAAATTAAAATTTTAGACATTTTTTTTAAAAGATATATCCACGTGACTAACTCCACGTGAAAATTGATTGTTGACTCGATGTCCATCTTACGGATCATTGTCAAGACTCGGTTAGCCAAAGACGTGAAGAATCTTTTAGGGTAGCTCAATTGGCAAGTTCCGTGAAAATGAAGTGTTATGAAGTTCCATGAGGTTTCGAGTTCAAATCCCCCCGACTTATCCTGTGTGCCACGTAAGGGGCATCGTGGGTACACTTGGAGGTTATAGTGGTAGTAGTTGGATAACATGACCACATGTAACACGAGTACGTGCCCAACTAGTTGCTGATTCTGCCAGAAAAAAAAAATAAAAATGATTTGGGATCTTTTCATCGAAGTGACTTATAAAGAATTGTATTAAATGAGCATAAATTAAAGTGCCCATTAAAGAAGGAAGAACTCAATAATGAAGAGACATAAGCATCAAATACGAACACAAAACTTGATAACGAAGTTCGTCCCTGGTGGACTACATCTCTGGGTCATGATCTCAAATGAGTAGGCCTTTTATTAACTCAACAAAATAATTTGGTAAAATACATAAGTATACCTCATTCTAGAATTAAGTTGCAGAATCTTTGCTCAGATAAGAAAACATACAACACCATTGAATTTGTGGCGTCGAATTACCCAATGACTGTATCCACGCCTCAATCCGACTCTGGCACTCCCAGGCCCAAGAGAAATTTTGTCTCGGTTTCCATGCCCTGCAACCGGCAATTAGTTCCCAAAAATGCCTCGTAGACCGTGTCCGACCGTACCATCGCGCGCCTCCTCTCCGTGCACTGGTGGATTCAAAATTTAAATAAAATCTGCGGGCGTTGTAACCAATGGGGTCGTTTGGCCTATTGGTTGGCAGAGCTATAGTTAAGGTGTAGACAATGGGGGAGGTCCCGGGGTTGAGCCCACGGGCCTCCCCTTTTGGGTTTTTGTTGTAACTTATATATGTAATTTTATATGGTAGTTATGGCAATCTTGGAGGTAGTTTAGATATATTTGTTGGGACACCAAATTTGGCGGACCCACTATTTTTTATTTTTGGAATTTTGTTCTCAAGCCCTCATTGGGAATTTTCCCACTGCCACGTGGCAACCCATGACTGGCCATGTGGCAGCCAACCATTGGGCCACGCCAACCACTTGTACAATCACTTTCCATGTCAGTGTACAGTCTGCCACCTCAGTTGCCATATCGAACTGCCACATCACCATACGGTCTTCCATGTGGCTGTACGAACTTCCACGTGGCTAAATGGACTACCATGTTGCACTTTTTCATTGGTACACCAATCGACCTGAAAAAGCCAAAAATGAGTGACACATGGTAGCCTTTGGTGCTTCCACGTCATCATGATGATGTCAGCATGAAACGTGTCACCTCCTGTATGTGCCACATACACTGTATGGATTCTAACGTCATCCGTACTGATGATGACATTAGTAGTACAGATGATGGCTCATACCCTGGTCACTGGGCTAGGTTGACCAAACTTTGACCATGAATATCTTTCGATCCGTAACTCCGTTTGACGAGTCGTTTGCACAGTTTGAAATCTTGCTACACGTACTTCGTGATGATGCCATTTTTCACTAAGGTTTGCGGGATTTGAAGATTTTCCCTTTCTGTGTCTGTTGAGGCCATTCTGAGCTTCCTGATTTGCTTCTGTGAGTTTTGAGTTGTCCTTAGTCTTCTCTAGATCCTTTTTGGATCACGCCTTCAAACTGAGAGATTTTTGGACCACCAAAATCTTTCATCAATTAACCGATAAGTGAGGGAAGAGTTACCTCACCTTTTCCTTCTCAATCCACTTTTCTTTTCTTGGATGTGTTCCCTTTAAGCCTACTCGAAGATAATCAACATCACCCTTGCATGAAGTCCTTGTCCTTCTGTCTTGGATGATATATTCCTTTAACTCATCGAAGTACTCAAGAGAAAACTCATCGACTGAAGGTATTTAAAATTCTTCATCCTTATCCATGATCATGGAGGCTAAAAAAGTTTCAATATCTCTACATTTACAACTGAGTAAATCTCTATATAAGGTGGAAGATCTATATGAAAATCATTGGTACCACTTTTCTCCAAAATAGTGAAGGGTCCATAATGAATGGGCTTGATTTTATTTTCTTCACCCTTCAATCTTTCCTTGCTGATGTGAAGCCATACTTGGTCTCCAACCTAGAACTGATGATCAACCATGTGTTTTTCATGCCGAGATTTATACTGTGCTTGAATTTTATCTAATTGTTCCCTGACTTCTTGGTGTACCTGCTAGATCCTCTGGATGAAATTGTAGGCTCTGTCTTCATTTCTCTCTTCATTTGAACCAACATCTCTCCCATACATCAAGTCCAAAGGAACTTTAGGTAGGTACCCAAAACATGTCTCAAAATGAGAACATTGAGTGGAGGAATGTAAGGCTCGGTTGTAAGCATGATGTACATAGGGTATCTGTTCATCCCATACATTAGGATGCTTTCTGCAGTAGCCTCGAAGAAAAAGTACCAATGTTCGGTTAACAACCTCTGTCAATCCGTCGATTTTTGTATGGAAAGCAGTGTTCCTTTTCAACTTGGTGTCCATCATTCTCCACAAGTTTTTCCAAAAATCCCCAAGGAATTGAGTTCCTGATCTGAGATAATGGATGTGGGTAACACAAAGTGAAACCAAGCATACTGAAAGAAGAGATTATTGGTCTTCTCAGCAGTGATATGATTTTTACATGGCATTAATATACACATCTTGCAGAACCTATCCACTAAAACATACAAATAGTCATGACCCCTTTTTGACATTGGTAAACCCCCTACAAAATTCATGGAGATACTTTCCCATGGATGGGATGGGATAGGTAGTGGTGAGTATAGTCCCAGTTTTCTATTAGTGGGCTTACAAGTAGAACACACCACACACCCATTTACATATTTAGTTACAATTTCTTTCATTTGAGGCTAACAACAAAACCTCTGCAAATGAGCCATAGTTTTTGCTACCCCAAAATGCCCAGACACAAGAGAAGTGTGAGCTTCTCGTATTACATGGACTCATTCACTTATAGGAACACATAGCTTTCCAATATGGTAGAGTATTTTTTCCTACAGACAATAGTTCTCTACCTGTGCACCATGGGTTAGCTTCTCATATACTTCTTTAAAATATTCATCAATGGCATATTGTTCCACATAGCTATCATGAGATAAAGAAGTATTCTTCAAAATAATAGAAGAAACAATAGGAGGTCTAGAAATCATATAAACTACCTTGTTACTTGTACCCTTTTTGTACTTGATTACCAAATGAAACTGTTATAGGAAACCCATCCATCTGTAATGTTGAGATTTTTGTAGTTTGGTTTGTTCTTGGAGATAATGTAAGGGTTGATGATCTGTATGTATGATTGTTTCCTTTCCTAACAAGTAGTTCTTCCATTTCTTTACTCTTTGAAATAATTCATACAACTCTTTATCATATGTCGGATAGTTAACAACAACTTGGTTAAAAGTTTCAGAGTGCTAATAGATATGCTTACGATATTGCATCAATACTGCACCCATAGCATATCCGCTGGCATATGTCTTGATATCGAAGGGTTGTTGAAGATTCAACAGTGCTAATACTGGTGTGGTACTGATATTTTCCTTCAAAGTGTTGAAATATTTTTGCTCCTTTCCTCCCCACTGGAAAATGTTCTTCACACTGGTTAAGGCATGCAAAGGAGCTGCTATAAAGGAGAAGTTTGAAATAAACCTCCTCCAATACTGGACTGCACCTAAGAAACTCTGTATCTCGGTTACACTTTTGGGCTCAGGCCAATTTACAATCACATCAATCTTGGAAGGATCAATTTTTAATTTTCCTTCTCCTACAATATGATCTAAGTACACAAGTGTAGTATTACCAAATTCACATTTGGACAATTTTACATACAACTTTTTCCTTTGAAAAGTATCCAATACTTTCTTTACATGCCTCACATGTTCATCCCAAGTCTCGCTAAAAATAATAATGTCGTTTAAATATACAATCACAAAATCATCTAGAAAACGCCTGAATACATCATTCATCACACGCATGAAGGTTGTCAGAGCATTACAAAGAACAAACGACATAACTAACCACTCAAACAATCCCTCTTTGGTTTTAAAGGTAGTATTCCATGCATCCTGTTCTGCAACCCCGATCTGATGGTATCCACTGTGCAAATCCAACTTAGTGAAATAAACAACATTCTTTAACTGATCAAGTAAATCATCTATACGAGGAAGAGGGTATCAAATTTTCATCGTGATTTTATTTAAGGCCCGATAATCGACACAAATTCGCCATGTGCCATCTTTCTTTGGCACCATCATGATCAGAGAACCACAAGGAGATGAGTTGGGCCTGATGACCCCTTGATCCAATAAGCCTTGTACCTGCTTCTTGATCTCTGTCATATCTACAATTGACATCATGTACATTCCCACATTAGGAAGAGGAGAATCTTGCTGAAGATGTATTTCATGTTGGATTTCCCTCTTAGGAGGTAATCCATCCGGTTCCTGGAAAATATCATCATACTTAGAAACAATATCAATTAATTCTTTCTTATGAGAAGGATCACATCCTTGGAAAGCGTCGAATGTTACAACATCTTTCTCCCTTATGAACATGAGTACATATCTCTTATTAATGTTTATGAGTCTCTTCATTTGACCTACACTAACAAGTTTTGTGTTTACCCTGATGTTGTGAGCTCTAACAATATATTCCACTCCCCCCTTAGTAAGGTGGTATTTTTTCTCATGATGAAAGAAGACTGTTTTTCTATCATAAAGATAAGGACTCCCCAACACTATGCCACATATATCAAGTGATATAACATCCAAACTCACTTCATCAATCGAATTTGAAGCAATAGAAAATCTGACCCTACATTGTTTGGTGACATTAAGTTTTTCTTTATCACATACCCAACCAAGAGGATAAGGCTTTGGATGTGGTTTTGTTTCAAGACCCATCATTTTTACAAGTGCTTCAGATATCAAGTTTACTTGGGAACCCAGATCAAATAATGTATCTATCTTAGTGTGTTTAGATACAACTCTTATATGAAATAACTCATTCCTCTTTTTTCATCATCATGAGATTCATTATTGGAATTTGAACTAGCATGAAGGGGATATTTACCTTGTACTCCAACCGTTGTGATCTTTCCTTCGTCTCCTGAATCAGAACCAAGATCTTGTTGCACTGTAGCAACAATTTTTGTCTCTTCAAACTATTTCGAACCAAACTATTTCGATCTCTTCTCTCGATGTAGTTTCCAACAATGTTCATCATCGTGACCAATTTTATTGCAATGAGTGCAATATGACTTTCCTTCTTCTATATTTATTGTGGCTGTCTTCTTGTCCTTCCTTTTAAACTTCTTAATTGTCTTATGTGGGAGATTGGAAGGTTTCTTTGTGGGATCTTCTTGAACATGCTTTCCCCTATTCTTAAGGTGAGTGTCTTGCACACAAACTTCATCAAGACTGGTGGGGTTAAACAATAGAAAAGTATGACGAATATAATTGTGAAGTGCACCAATATACTTCATTAACGTTTCGTAAGAATCCAAATGAATGTTTAATGCAAGAGCTTTCTTCCTAAAAAAAATTGTGAAACTTTGTACAGTTTGAACTTTACTTTGTCGTAAAGTTTTCCATTCCATCATTGCTTTATGTAAATAACCCAATGGATAAAATTTCTTCCTTATCGTTCATTTAAATTCCAACCATCACGAAAGAAGATTAACACACTTACTTATGTCCTGAAGTTTTCTCTGCCACCATATGAGAGCGATGCCTTCCAACCAAAGAGAAGCCAATTTCACTTTAAATTCCTCTTCATCAATCTATTGAACACATAAATATACTTCAACCTGTCAGATACAATTATCTAGCTTTTCAGGATTAACATCTCCATTAAACATAGGTAAATCAAGTTTTACATCAAGAATTGATAATGGTTTCTTAAAAGAGGCTTTATGGCTAGAATGATGAGAATGATGAGAATGCTTAGAGGAAGAAGAACTAGAACTTGATGGTGAAGATGGAGGCTCAGGAGGGTCTCCTCCAACCCCTTGATTTACTGAAGCATCATCATCAACTTGTGCTTCCTTTTTCTTCCCTTTATTCTTCATCCTCTTCTAGTAGTCTCCATACATTCGTTCGACCATTTCTGATATGTGATAAAAGACCATATGAAAGTTTTTCTCTTGTTTATCACGCTTGTCCTCTTCTACCATTTTCTTCCTTCGGGATGCATGACCAACTTCGGGATTGAAAGTATTAAGAGTTCCTTCACCCTTGTTATGATTGTCCCTAATAATCATTCACACTCAACAATTTATGTCAAATATGATTGCTTTGATACCAACATGATCCAGGATCCTTTCAACAAAGTGACTTATAAAGAATTGTATTAAATGAGAATAAATTAAAGTGCACCATTAAAGAAGGAAAAGATCAATAATGAAGAGACATAAGCATCAAATTTGAACACAAAACTGATAACGGGGTTCGTCCTTGGTGGACTACGTCTCCGGGTCCTGCTCTCAAATGGGTAGGCCTTTTTATTAACTCAACAAAAGAATTTGGTAAAATACATAAGTATACATCATTCTTGAATTAAGATACAGAAACTTTGCTCAGATTTGAAAACATACAACACTATTGAAATCATGGCGTCGAATTACCCAAAAATGACTGTCTCCATGCCTCAATCCGACTCTGTCACTCCTAGGCCCAAGATAAATTTTGTCTCGGTTTCTGTGCTCTACAACCTGCAATTAATTCCAAAAAAATTCCTCGTAGACCATGCCCGACCGTACCTTCGCGTGCCTCCTCCCCGTGTACTGGCGGATTCAAAATTTATATAAAATCTACAAGCCTTGTAACCAATGGGGCCGTTTGGCCTATTGGTTGGTGGAGCTATAGTTAAGGCGTAAAAAATAGGGGAGGTCCTGAGGTCAAGCCTGTGGGCCTCCCCTTTTGGGTGTTTGTAATAACTTATATATATTGTATATGGTGGTTTTGCAAATCTTGGAGGTAGTTTAGATATATCCGTTAGGCCTCCATATCTACTGGGGTTTCACTAGATTTGAAAGACCCACCATTTGTTTTTGGGAATTTCGTTCTTGGGCCCTCATTGGGAATTTTCCCACTGCCACATGGCAACCCATGAATGGGCCACATAGCAGCCAACCGTTGGGCCATGCCAACCACCTGTATAGTCACCTGCCATGTCAACATATGGTCTGCCACCTCAGATGCCATATCATCTTGCCACATCACCGTACGGTCTTCCACCTGGCTGTATGGACTGCCACATGGTGATTTTTCATTGGTCCACAGATCGACCCGAAAAGGAAAAAAATGAGTGACACATGGCAGCCTCTGGTGCTTCCACATCACCATGATGACGTCAACAGTACACGCGTCACCTCCTCCATGTGCCATGTACATTGTACGGATGATGACATCATCTGTACTGATGTTGACATCAACAATACTGATGCTGACTCATCCCCTGTTGATTAGGCTAGATTGACCAAACTGTGACCACGAATATCTTTCTATCTGTAACTCTGTTTGACAAGCCATTTGTGATGTTGGAAATATTGTGATGTGCTCTTCATGATGATGCCATTTTCACTAAATTTTGAGGACTTTGAATTTTTTCCCTTTCTCTATTTGTTGAGGCCATTCTGAGCTTCCTGAGTTGATTCTACAAGTTCTGATTTGTCCTTAGTCTTCTCTGGATACTTTTTGGATAAAAAAAAAATGACATTATAGATGCAACAATGAGTATGGTTTTGATCGATATAGAATTTATATTAACTCACCCAACACTAGAATATATTCCAAGCTTGAGACCCTTAGAGTGTATATAGTCTGTCAGATCCTTGATGCTCAAAGGAAATTTTGAGGCTTTAGCAACTAGATTTCCTTGACAATGCACGGTAAGCTCTACAATTCCATCCTTGATAGATTTTCCATTGAGGTTAAAAGTTATAAAAGCGTTAAACAAAAGGAAAAATAAAAATAAAATGTTTTTATACCAATGTTTAAAACATAACATGTAAAACAATTTAAACATGTGTCACTGAAAAAGGAGTCGGGTGTTTTCTAGTCTCAATGACATTACAAAATTTTGAGTCACTTGCAAATTTGACAAAGGGAAACCCTTTTGCTTGTAGGGTTAGGTTTTTTTGAGATATATTTTTTCCATAAAACAATGAATGAGACGAAGCCAAAAACATACAAGCTTCTTGTAGGTAGACCAAATACCCATGAACACAATTCATTATCCATGGAGTAAGTTGTTCCATAAATTTGATAAGAAGATACTTTTGGGAGAAGGCATTCGATATTTTTAGGACATTGAAGGAACAGAGAGGTATGGTACAGTGAAGAGATGGATTTTTCTAACATAATAGGAATTAATCTTGTCATATTTAATTAATAATAGTAGGGGTGTGCAATATTATTATTAATTCCACTGACTTTAATGAATCTACTCCTATTGATTCATTTTATAAACATGAAAGCAATGCCTACAATAATGATATGGTCACATATTTGAGATAATAATAATGGGAAAAGAATAATATATGGGGGTTTTTAGTTATGAGTTGTTAGAATTAATGATTACATTAGAGATTGGTTTGAAAATTTGTTATATCTAGTTAGTTGTGAGAGATCTTCTCCAACTATCAAATCCTATTTATGTGTGTGTGGTTGAGATATTTCCTCATGAGTTTGTTATGATGTTGAGGGAAACTTCTTGTATAAATATGTTCTTGATTGATTAATAAAATAAATATATAATTGTTGTGTGCATGCAAGTTTGCTAATTTGGTATCAGAGCTAGGAGCTCTAGGTGTAACTCCCTCATGGAAGTGCCCAAGAATGTGTTTTTTGAGAGTGTTTATTTTGTGAGTGCGTTTGTACGTGTAAATAATTCTGCGTGGAAGAGTGTGGAGTGCAACATGTAGAAAACTAAAAATCTCCACTGAGAGTTGAAGCCCGTGTGGAGTGAAAACAAAAAATGAAGACGTTGCACTCTAAAAACACACAACTATAGTTTCCTCACTTTATTCATCCATCGCTACAAGAAGAAGAGACTCTGCTACTGTTTTTCTCATGAGAGAGAATTAGAGTTGGTTGGTTGATATTCCCACCCACTCCAAATTGTTTTGTCGTGTGTTTGATTAGCCGCCAAAGAAAGAAGGTGATATGTACTTGATGAGGACACAATTGTTCTCTCGGTTTGATTTGTTGCGTGATGGATATTGGGCATATTTCTCTACGTCATTTTTTCTGCATCAAAGAAATTGCAGTTGTAAGGTATAATCATAGTATCTTGTCACAATTCGCATAGAAATGGGTGTAGAGCTCATTGCTTTTGTTGTTTATGTCTCCTGCAAATAGGAGATCAAAAGTTACTTGTCGCTACCCGAAGAAGTATATTCCAATGTCCTATCTTTTTTAAAAATAATCAAACCGCTACATTTCATACCCGTGTTGAATGAATCACATGGTGAGTAGTGAAGTTTATATATTCAGTGAGATCCAATTCAGTTTGTGGAACTACAAAAAATAGTTTTTAGATCTGTGTGTGGAATTTGTTCTTTGATTGGGTGTGAAATTTGAAGTCCAATATGAAGAAATATATCTAAGTCCTCAAGTGGGAGATCTAAGTCTAAGGGTAGATCTAAATCTCCCAGAAATTTTGTAAATATATGTTGGAGATGTGGAACAGAAGGGCACTACAAGAAGCAGTGTAGATCCAAAATTGAGAAAAAGAAGGGATCTGAAGAAGCTCCTTCTATAGAAGAAAAGAACTCCAAGGAAGAAGGAGGGGATGTGTACTTGGCTTATTCAAGAACACATGCATATCATGAGGCATGGTTGATTGACTCAGGTGCATCCTTTCATATGACTCCCCACAGAGAGTGTTTCTTTGAATATGAAAGGTATGATGGAGGTAATGTTTTCCTAGGTGATGAATCGACAACCAGAATCATAGGAAAAGGAAAATTCAAGTCGAGGCTCATATATGTAAGGATTATAAAACTACTTGGTGTTCTATACATCCAGGGTTTAGCCATAAATTTGATTTCTGTAAGCAAAATGAATGATGAAGGGGTAAAAACAATATTTTAAAAGGAAACATGTAGGATGATTCAAGGAGCAATGGTGTTGTTGAAGAGAGTTCGATTTGTAACTCTGTATAAGATGCAAGGAAGCACTATTAGTGATGGATGTGATAGTTCCATTGTTCATGATATTGGATTTGAAGAAGAAATAACTCTACAGTCTCTGGAGAAAAGGTTATGATGTGGCATCAAAGACTGGGGCATATCAGAGAGAAGGGTTTTCGACTACTACAAGATAAATGTATGTTTGAAGGTATGTCTAACTACACTTTGGATTTTGATTTATGGGAACATTGTGTATATGGGGAGAAAAATTGAGTAAGATTCCCCTTTGGTGCAACAAGGGCAGAAGCGATTTTATAGATAGTTCATAGTGATGTGTTTGGACCTCTATCAGTTCCATCATTGGGAAAATCTATGTACTATGTCTCATTTATAGATGACTTCTCGAGGAATACTTGGATATATTTCCTCAGGAAGAAATATGAAGTCTTTGACAGGTTTAAGGAGTTTAAGGCTCTTGTTGAGAATCAAATGGAGAAAATAATTAAGGTGTTGAGGATAGATAATGGATGAGAGTTTTGCGGGAATGAATTTGAAGAATTATGTAAGAAGGTCAGTATATCAAGGTGGAAGACTACTCCATATACACCTCAGAAGAATGGAGTTGCAGAAAGGATGAACAAGACATTGATGCAAAAAGAAAGTTGCATGCTTAGTGGTGCCTAGTTAGGGATATAATTATGGGTAGAGGTAGTGGTTATTGCATGTTACCTGGTCAATAGATCATCCTCATCAGGGCTGGATGACAAGACTCCAAAAGAGGTATGGAATGGTAAGAAACCTTCTCTCACACATCTCAAGGTATTTGGCTGTGAGGTCTATTTTCATGTTCCAAAGGAAAACATGAGTAAGTGATCCAAATTATTCTCAGAACATAATTAAAGTAAAGATATTAAAATGAAATACTCATGAAAATTTCTAGAAACAGAGAAATACAACAATACTTGATTTCTATTAATGAAATAATTGTAAAGATACTGTAAAAATACAGAGTGCAAGACTCGCTAGAATGGTGGTAACTTTATCTCTGAGAAGAGATGTAAAAACTATGCTCATTCGCAAGATGATGTTTACAATGAGGCTCTGGAGGCCCTTTTATCATAAACATGAATTCCAAAACCCTAGAAATCCAAAAACCTAATCCTAGGATATGAAATGCCAGAAGTCATGTGGGCCCCGTTTGGGTATGTTAGTACATTAACTTCTCGGGGTCGTAAATTTTGCATACGATCTCCGTTTTAGGCGCGTGATATCCCGTTTGAAAGGTCTTTTCGAGAACTACACATTATGACATCAAAATCTAAATTTATCTACACTTTGACTATGACACGCCAAAAAAACATTGTTTAGGGCCCCAAATCAGCCCAAGAAGTACACAAAGATGTGTTGACATGAAAACTTAAAAAAATATCAAGTTGTAATAGGTGGGTGGCCACCAATCTCCACCTGGAAGATGTGTAGGTAGTCAGACAACCCCAGAAGTGTAGAAACCACAATTACAAAGAAGTACAAAAGAATGTGTTGAACTAAAAACTGACAAGAGGAGCCATTTGGAATAGGTGGGTGACAACCAATATTCACTTGGATCAGTCCTCCCCCCTTAGGAAGTAATGGTCTCCATTGCATTGAGTGCCCAAGGAAGAGGGGAAAGCGTTTTCTAAATCTGAATATTGGTGAGCTGCATGCCTTTTTGGAGAAGTTGCGCAGCTTGGTCTGTGGAAGGCTATAATGAACTTGTTGTTGGCAGGATTGAATCTGTTCCAACAACCTATTGTCTATGGGTTTGTTAGGGCATTGTGTAGGCACCATTGTAGGTGAAGAAACAATATCTTCTTGCTCTTCGAGAATCTATTTTTGTTGGATATAAGGTGTTGAGGATGCAGTGGTTGTAGTGGTCTTATGTGCATCCTTTGAACAAACTGTGAAGAGGATGGATTTTGTAGTATGAGAGATTACCTTGCGGAACTGTTTTGGTGGAACAATAGTTAGAACTACTTCTGGTATCCTATTGAGATGACCTACTAGATCAATAGTGAAACTACGGGGTCTAGACTCATAGATAGGATGATGTTTCCACATCTATGGTTGGGCCAAAACAACATCACAAACATCAAGAGGGGAAACATCACACACTATCTCATCCCTAAAGGGTTGGATGACATATGACAGACGACACTGTTGGCTAACACAAAGATATCATCCTTGGTGAAGCCACCTGATGTTGTATAGATGTGGGTGTGGTGTTGTTGACAAACCCAACTATTTGATGACCTTAGCTGAGATGAGGTTTTTCTGGCTGACATTATCAAAAATGAAATGCAACAGAGTCCCCTTCACCCACATTTGTGAATGGAAGAGGCACTCCCCTTCTTCAGGATCTACTGGTTCTTTTGGTTGAATTGTTGTGGTTACGACAATAGTAGTGGGGTCTATGTTGGCGATTTGTCTATTTTCAATATTTTCTGGATAGGATTTTGAATTAGTGTTTGGATCCATGTCTTTGAACTCATCCACAAATGACTTTTTCAAGTGACATTCATCGGTGTTGTGCTAGGGGATTTTTGGAAGTCACACCACTTCCCAGTGTCATTCTTCATCTTTCCTTTACCCTTCTTGTCTTGTGTCTTGAAATGGTTTTATGAAGGTTGTTGGTTGGGTCCATCTTTACCATGCTTTGGTTGTTGCATATTTTTAGACTCGAATTCCCATTTGTTCTGGTGCCTACATTTCTTCTCAATTTTGATAGCATATTGATAGGCAACTCCCAATGATTAGATGTTTAGGAGATCCATTTTGGTTTGGATGTACCTATGTAGAGCCCCACGGTATTTCAGAACTAGATGTCACTTGGAGTCTTTGATACCCATATTGGTGCATAAGGTGTGGAAAGTATTTGTGAACTCTGACACTGTTTGGCTCTTCTCTTGCCGCAGTGTGGTCCATTTCATGTACTCGTCTTCATAGTTATAAATGGGGTAGTATTGTTCCTTGACCACATCCACAAAAAATCCCCAAGTGGGCTCGACCCCATATATTCCATATTCCTATGTGGAACTTTTCTTCCAGTTAGTTTCCCACCAATGTTTGACATGGGGGAGAGCCTTGAGGAGTGCGAAGGTGATATTTTCCCCGTCAAATTTTTTTTGAACAAAGAAATAACCTTTTAATAGATTTAACCATTTTTCTATGGCATCTGCATCTATCTAACTTTCAAATATGGGAATATCAAAATTTACTTGTACCTTGAAGGGAGAGGTTCCTTCAAAATGGCCTCTTGATGATGATGCGCTTTTTTCTATCAGCAGACGTTGAAGGATGTGTGAAAAATTCTCCATCATTTCGTCACTCTATCGCACGAGAGCTTGCTCAAGCAATAGGCTAATAGAATATCCTGCTCCGCCGTTTTTATTTTTTTCCGCCATCGAGGGTTTCTTGGGCATGTGAGAGTGAGTGATTTTCCTCAAGAGAGATAAGCTCTATACCCAATTGGCTATACTCAGACCTTGTCTGAGACATGCACTGAAAAATGAACAAGAGCATATTGCTTTGATATCACTGATCCAAATTATTTTCAGAAGGAAATGAAAGATACAATATTACAATGAAATACTCAATATAATTTCCAGAAACAGAGAAATACAACAATACTTGATTTCTATTAATGAAAGAATTGTAAAGAGACTGTAAAAATACAGAGTGCAAGACTTGCTAGAATGGTGACAAATTTATCTCTGAGAAGAGATGTGACAGTTACTCTCATTCACAAGATGATGATTACAATGAGGTTATGAAGGCATTTTTATGGTAAACATGAATGCCAAAACCATAGACATCCAAAAAACTAACCCTAGGAGATGAAGCACCAAAAGTCATGTGGGCCCCATTTGGGTAAGTTAGTACATTAACTTCCCGGGGTCGTAACTTTTGCACACGATCTCCATTTTAGGCGCTTGATAGCCCATTGGAAAGGTATTTCTGAGAACTACGCATTATGCCATCCAAATTTGACTCCCTCTACAATTTGACTATGGAACGCCAAAAAAAAATTGTTTATGGCCCCAAAAGAACCCTGGAGGTATAGAAAGATGTGCTGACATGAAAACTTCCAAAATAAGCCAGTTGGATTAGGTGGGCGGCCACCAATCTCCACCTGGAATATTTGTAGGTCTTACGAAAACCCAAAAAGTGTAGAAGCCATAATTACAAAGAAGTACAAAAGAGCGTGTTGAACTGAAAACTGACAAGAGGATCCAGTTGTAATAGGTGGGTGGCCACCAATATTCACGTGGATCAGTAAGCTAGATAAGAAGGCTCAAAAGTGTATATTTATTGGGTATAAAGATGGTATCAAAGGTTATAAGATTTGGAACCCAAAAACTAAGAAGGTTGTGTATAGCCGAGATGTGGTATTTATAGAAATGAAGGATATTGTTAAACAAGAAGTCCTACCAAGTAAGGAAGAACCAGAGAAAATAGAGTTTGATTTAAAGAATGATGAATCAGAATGTACAGAAGAACATGAATAAGAAGAAGAAGATCCTCATACTCCAGTATTGAGGAGATTGGTTTGAGAAAGAAGGATACCAGAAAGATATACTCTATCTGATTTTCGTTCAAATTTCTCTTTGTCTATTACTAATGATGATCCTAGAACTATCAAGGAGGTAGTGGATTCAGAAGTCCGATGGAAAACTCTAGAAAAAGGCCATGTATGAAGAAATGGAAGCTTTGGATAAGAGTGAGGATTGGGATCTAGTGGAGTTTCCGACTGGAATAAAACCCATTGGAAGCAAATGGGTATTTAAAAAGAAGTTGAATGCAGAAGACAAAGTGGAGAAATACAAAGCTTGGTTAGTAGAAAAGGGTTAATCCTAGGTTGAAGGAATTGATTTTGGTGATATTTTTTCTCCTATTTCCAAGTTAACTTCTATAATATTTCTATTATCTGTTGCTCATGCATTTGATTTTGAACTAGAATAAATGGATGTGAAGACAACATTCCTACATGGGGATCTGGAAGAAGAAATCTATATTAATCATCCAGAAGGCTTTGTTGTGAAGGGAAAGAAGGAGTTGGTATGCAAATTGAAAAAGTCCCTTTATGGTTTAAAACAATCACCAAGTATGTGGCATCATAAATTTGATACTTATACAACGAGACTTGGCTTTAAAAGAAGAAAACATGATCATTGTGTGTATTTTAAATTAATTGGTGATCATTTGATTTATTTGGTATTGTATGTGGATGATATGTTGATGATAGGAAACAACAAGGAGATTATCCAGGATGTGAAAACTCAGTTGTCCTCTAAATTTTACGTGAAGGATATCGATGCTTCAAATTTCATTTTATGCATGGAAATTAAAAGAGATTGGAAAAAGAGAAAACTATGGTTAAATCAAAGAAAATATTTTGAGACAATATTGCAGAGGTTTAATATGTAGGAATGTAAACCGGTCAAGGTCCCTATTCTTGTTGGTGTAAAATTATCTATGTATTAGTGTCCCAAGACACAGGAAGAGGAGGAGGACATGTCTTTTGTTCCATATGCAAGTGAATTTGGTAGTTTGATGTATTTAATGGTATGTACTAGACCGAACATTGCACATGCAGTGGGAGTTTTGAGCAGGTATATGTCAAAACCAGGGAAGGATCATTGGATAGCAGTAAAAAGGGTTTTCAGGTATTTGAGTGGCACTGCTATCTATGGATTGTGCTACCAAGGAAGACCAGGATTGGACAGAGTGTTGGACATACATGGATTTGTGGATGCATATTAGGCTGGGGATCTTGATCATAGGAGATATACAAGAGGGTATGTGTTTAACCTATTTGGAGGAGAAATTAGTTGGATGAGAAAAAGATAGGTTGTAGTGGAACTTTCAATTACAAAAGCTGAATACATGGCAACCACTCATGCAAGGAAGGAAGCAGTATGGTTACAAATATTTTGTTTAGGTATTAGGTTGGTACAACAAGGTATAAGGATAGATTGTGACAGTCTGAGTGCAATTTTTCTGGTGAAGAACCCAACTTATGATTCAAAGACAAAGCATATTGATATTCAATATCACTTTGTGAGAGATATGGTTGAAGAAAAGAAAGTGTTCCTGATGAAGGTGGACATTTTGAAGAATGTTGCAGATTCATTAACAAAATATGTGAGAACTGAGAATTTCTCTTGGTGTAGAGGATCCATGGCCATTGCTTCCTTGGATTGTTGACTATGTAACCCTGTAACCTCTTGTATGCAAAGAGAAAAAAAAGTGGGAGAATGTTATGTATGTGTTATATTCTTTGCATGACTATCTCTAGTGTCTTCTACGTTGCATTGAGTGTGAAGGGGGGTTTGATGGGGTTATAGGGGGGAGATATCCCCCTTACAAGGGGGTTCGGGGGAAAATCCCATGAGAATTTTTTTTGCCTTGGGAAACATGTCACATTTTTGCCTCATTTTTTGTCTCGCCTCGATTTTCGTGTCCATTATTGAGTGGTTTTTCGACACATGGTTTTTGTTGATGGTTTTTTTTATTTTCGGTTAAGGAATTAGGGTTGTTGACTAATCCAAGTCACCGGGTTAGGTTTTTGGATGTCCCTGACTCCTATATCTATATTGTAAACAATGTATCATTATGAATGAATATATAATATGCTAGTTTTCCTGGTTTTGGTTTCCAGGAGAAAAATATTTGTGTAATGTTTGTATTTGCCATTGTATCTTTTCTGTTCTTTTATTGAAAATCTATTTGTAGTAAATATTGTACAAGGTTAAAATCTACATAAGGGAGGATGTTAGAATTAATGCTTACATCATATATTGGTTTGGATTCGTTAGATCTAGTTAGTTGTGAGATATCTTCTCCAACTATCAAATCCTATTTATGTGTGTGTGGTTGAGAGATTTCCTCCTGAGTTTGTTATGTTGTTGAGGAAATATTCATGTATAAATATGTGCTTGATTGATTAATAAAATAAATATAGAATTTTTTTGTGCATGCTGGTTTTCTAAGTTGAGGTTCAGGCCCTTTTCTTCCTGGATATTAACTTCTCCAGTGGATTAAGAAATACCATGGTAATGTCAGGTGAGGAATTTCTTTGGATTCAAGGATACATGCATTGCTAAGAGTAAATGTGATGACTTCCATTACTAGTCGAGTCACACTCCAGGTCCAACTAAATATCCATCTGGTTCTGGAAGATATGAAAGATCTATAATTGGAAGAAGGCTTGGTAGGAGCCTACTGTATCCTCAGTGGGGAGGAAGTAGCCACCAAAGTACATGATGTATATTTTATCCAACTTAATGAAGTGAAATGGAATTAAGTCATTCAATGAGGGTGAGTAAGAGTTAAGTAGGATTGCTCGAGGTAGGAGGGAATTTTGTATCTGTTGGTTTCTTCGTCTTTATAGTTGTGAATCATGTGTGAAAAATCTATTTAGATACTCTGATATGAATGGGAGAGGGAAATACGAAATATGCCTTTGATTGTACATTTATGGTAGAAACAATTCTCTATGACGTTGCAAAAAAACACTTTTGGCAATCCTACTACTGAGATGTCCACCCTAAACTATCAAAATTGATTTATGTACGACACACTTTCTTTACAACCGTGAATTTGGATAAAATAGAAAGGCAACTGGAGTAGTTAAGAATATCACTTGTTTTGCAAACGAAAAAAGTTATTCTTAGTACTTTTAGAATCCCATAACAAAGCATAATTCTTATGAAGAAGTCGATATCAGTTTCCATGGAACCCATGTCCTCATGATGTGCTTGAGGTATGTTCAAGCTTATGGAAACTCTTGCACTAAAATAAATCCACGTGTTTTGTTCTTGAACTACATAACACTCTTGGATTTTTAGGAGTTTGAATACTGGGTTTGCTAATGTTTTTATTGTATGTAATGTGCAACAATACCAGTGGGGGAGGCAATGAGGAGGCCGTGAGGCGGGGTGACGAAGTGGCTACGTGACACTATGGAGTCTGATGCGGTGATGGCAGTGAGAAGCATACTCACAGAGCATTGATGTACAATGTTAGACTAATACGAAGGAAGATAAATGAATCCATGAAATAAGAGCCATTGTAGATCCATCATGACTAACTGGAACCATATTCAGATAATGCATTATCAGAGCCTACAAATTAACCACTGGAAAAATTGTTTTTTTTTTTAAATCATTTATTTGTTCTAAATATTGAGAAAAAGAAACTCCACACACCAGTGAAATAAAGTCATGTCATGTTGTGAACCAATAAAAAATTATAGTTAGGAAATCTTATAAACAAAACAATGAATTTATTTTTGAAAATAAATAAAGATAACATAGAATTTGATGTAAACTTTGAAAATGGATCAGAATTTGGTATGAATTAATAGCAAGTCGAGGTAGTTTGACCCAATACCGAAAACTATAGTCCCTACTTTGGCAAGGAAGCACAAATTAGAAAGGAATTTTCGTATTGGTCGTGGCCATGATGAAATGTGTATCACAAGAGACATGTCTGGAACCAAAAAGAAGACAAACAAATTAGAAATGAATTTGTATAGTGGTCATGGCCATGCTCAAATATGTATCACAAGAGAGGTGTATGGAACCAAAAATAAGATGTTCGATAGGAAGATGATGATTGTAGGTGGAAAAAGATGAAATATATTGCAATTAACAAAAAGTTATGAGTAAATACAAATAATCAAATATGAGAGTGCGTTAATA
>ML781334.1:376203-424746 GCA_009831015.1 Picea engelmannii
ATATATATATATATATATATATATATATATAAAGTTGATATTGAAATCTTTTTTTTTGTTATATTTTTTTATTTTATTTAAGAAACATAATTCATAAGAGTTATGATATTATTGTATTATTCACTTGATATCGAATATGAAAAGACACATGTCATCAGGATTCCAAGGGACCTCTTGAAAGACGAATCCAAAGGTCAAGATAATGTATTTATAGATTTATCATATCAATGAGAAATACAATCCACATTTATCTATATTCCCACATTCTAATAGTGACAGAGCTTATTTAGTGTTAAAGGCCTTGTAATACCATGGTAGTGTTCCATGGGAGGTCATTGATGAGCCAATGAAGAAGAACTACAATGAAGAAGAATAAATATCCTAGAAATGCACACAATCCAAGGACAAGACATCATTGAAGGGGAAATAACAAATTTCGAAGTATATGCTAGTAAAATTTAGATTTCTCCTTCAATGTTTATCCATTTTGAATTATTTCGATTGCATTGGAAAGTAGTTTCAAATACAAACCAACGACTATTTTTGTATTTCCAAGATTCATGTCCTAAAGGTATATTGTGGTCACTATATAGAGATAAATTAAGCATATGACATAGAATTGGAAATTTATTTCAAAGATATATCAGATCCCTCTCAATATTGATTAAAATAAATCAGATTTAAGGAGAAAAACTGGTTGATAAAATTCACCCACGAATGAAAAACAAACGACATGATAGCAGCTTTTGTTTTTCTAAGATAACAATTGCAAATGGAACGCCTTGGATGACATGTTGGCTTATGACTAATTTATATTCCTCCTTTTTCAAATAAATATGATGCGCTGCCAATTGAACTATTCAATTTGGATGTTGTTGTTAGACTATTTTAGTCTATCCACATGACTTGTTGATTATTTGGGTTGATTTTCATTGATGTCAACCCTTGAATAAAGTCCGGTAGCGAATTATGGTAGCACAAAGGTTTGGGTAATGGACCCAAGTTTGTTTGATGTATAATGATATGAGTTTTAATATATTTAAAGGTAAGACTATTCTATATGGATAGTACATGCCATGCCATTTCCGGTGGTATGTGGAACATCACATAACTACTCACGGTTAGAGAGTTATGGCCATGTGAAGTTGGAGAACCCTCATGAGTCATCTAGAAGCTCCAAAAATTCAAAGTAGTCAAAGTGGTTGCAAAGAAGAAATTATTTAAATAAGATTATTCTAGATGAATAGTACATGTCATGCCATTTTCGGTGGTATATGGAATGTCACATAACTCCTCACGGTTAGAGAGTTATGTCCATGTGAAGTTGGAGAACCCTCATGAGTCATCTAGAAGCCCCAAAAGGTCAAAGTAGTCAAAGTGGTTGCAAAGAAGAAATTATTTAAATAATAAAGTGAAGTGATGAGTGTACTATAAGTCAAAGTGGATACAAAATAGATTATTTAAATAATAAAATTAATGGAGAAATTACTAAGTGGACAAGTGGTTAGAAGTGAGTTAGCCCTAAAATAAGGAAAGTGGTTTAAGATGGTTAGAAGGTAACCCCTTGAGGAAGCTACATAAAAGTACAAATAAGAGGCAAGGGTCTCTCATTTTAATTACAATTGAGCATATTGAATACATATAAGTGACTGAGGTAACCAAAGGATATCTAAGGAGAATTTCAGAGGGAAGGTGAAGTAAAGAAGGCCGAAATTCAAGGGAGGATAAATTCTTTTGATGATGCTTTCTAGGGTATGTTATTTACAGACCATCTCACCATTTTCGCAATAAATATTTGTCTAGAATGATTCAGACCTCGAAATATGGAGGTCGTTGACAAAACATATCTAAGTATCTCTGATAAATATTTCATCTTATGGGTCGTTTTATTTTTGGAGTTACACTCCGTGGAAAATAGGGTTTGTGGCTAGTCCAAAAACTAGTCTAAAACAGGTGTTTCAGGTAAAAACATCATACCTTCTTCATAAAAAATCCAAATTCATTAAGACCAAATTTTCTAGTTAGAGTACAATTTTTAGTATTATGTGTACCATTTTTAGATCCATAAAAAAATATTCTGTGCGGGGCATGCTCTAAAATCTCGTTGTCTAGAATAAGCCATAATTCAACAAGGTATGCCATTTTTTCTATAACTCCTTTTCTAAGAGGTTCCAAGAAGTGAAACCTGGAGGAATTACATAAAATACACTGAGTAACATTGTGTACTATTTTCATATATTTATTCATTACAAGTACATAGTTATGATTATTTCAAGTTAGGGTTGTCGACTAATCCAAAATTAGTCATGTGAGACTAAAGTAAAGTTTGATGAAAATGCTAGTCTCT
Source organism: Picea engelmannii (assembly GCA_009831015.1). Classification (NCBI taxonomy): domain Eukaryota; kingdom Viridiplantae; phylum Streptophyta; class Pinopsida; order Pinales; family Pinaceae; genus Picea; species Picea engelmannii. The sequence continues at coordinate 378,551 of ML781334.1, forward strand.
TGTTCTTAAAGTTAATGAAGGTTTGTAGGTATGTGATCATATACACCAGGTCTATTATAGAGTTACAAATAAGATTTGGATGATGAAATTGATGATGGATTTTGGTTGAGGTATATGTTGGGTACATGGTTCAGACACGTAGTTGATGAGTTGGCACATACATGAGGTGTATAGTTGATGATGTTGATGCATCTTGATGATTCATAGTTTATGTGTATTTGATACATGATTGGTACATATTTGGAGCATGGTTGATGCACTTGTTGATGGTATAGGTTGAGATATAGGTTGGTGCATGGATGATGCACTCGTTGATGGTACATGTTGAGGTACAAGTTGGTGCATGGTTGATGCACTTGTTTATGGTACATGTTGATTACAGGCTATTTGGTACATGTTTTTATAGGTTGTTTGGTGCAAGTTGATTCGTACAGGTTTACAATAGTATTCTCACAGTGATAGTGTGACAGTGGTTCCATCATTTTAATTCTACGACAAGGTGGTTGGATGGGGCAAGGACAGGTGGTTGTAGCCACCTTCCAATTGTAGCTAGAAAACATAGAGGGTTGTAGCCTCCTTCTGGTTGTAGCCAGAGAATTGGGGAGTTGGAGCTTCCCTCAGGTTGTAGCCTAAGAAACTAGGGGGTTGGAGCCTCCTTCCAGTTGTAGCTGGAAAACAAAGGAAGTTGGTTCTTCTAATGAATGTAATTCTTAAAGACATATAAGAAAAATTATTTCGTGGTTTTCTCCCACTTTGTGTTTCCACATAAAAACACTGGTGTACTATGTATGTGTATGATTTCTCATTTGTTCATTGTTTATTTACTATGAAACTATTGAATGATAATTCTACATTTTTATAACACTTGCATTTTATGGTTAAAAAGGATTAAATTTCTCTATTATTGATTCATCCCCCCTCTCAATAATCCAACAATTGGAATCATAGAAGGTTCCTTCAGGAAACAGTTTAACCACTGGAAGAAGATCATGGATTATTCTGAGAATGGAGTACCATTATTTAATGGTCAGAATGGCTAAAAGTATGATCTATGGAGTGGAAGGACGAAAGAATTTTACAGAAACATGGGTATTATATTTGGATATCATTCGTTACAGGATATGATAGTTCAAAAATGGAAAAGACTACAGCCAAGAAGGAATTGAAGAAGAATAACAAAATAACAATGGATTTTATCTAGGAAGGATTACCTAATCTGGTAAGAGAAAAGGTTGGTAAATGTTCATTAGTCAAAGAACTTTGGGATAAGTTACGTGATATATATTCTTCACCCATCGCATATTCATAAAATCCCAAAGAAGATGTAGGTATAGATCAAGAAGAAATATGTTCACCATGTCAAACAGATTCAGAAGATGAAGAGTACATAATCAACATAGGTATGTTGTTTTTATTTAATTGTGAAAAATGCAGACATCTTAAAATAGAATTCCATGAAGGAAATGAGACAGAAAAACTAATTGAAAAAGAAGACAATTATGAAGAAGAATTGATCAATGCTTTAGATAAACTAAGAAAAGAAAGAGAAGAAAACAAGACACTCACATTTTTATGAAAAAGAATTGATGAAACAAAAGGAAAGTGCTCACATTTTTGAAGAAGCCCAATAGGTCCAAAAACTTAAGAACTCAACTAGAAGAAGCCATAAAGATCGAAGAAAATATTAAAGATAAAAAGCAAAATTTGAAAGCCAATATAGAAACATAGAAGGAATAAGTAGAAATGAGAGAAAAGATATTGACATATCATCTTAAGGAAATAACTAATGATCTAAACCAACTTGAGGCAGAGTTTGGTGAATAAGAGAAAGGACTTGAAGAAAAAATAATCACATTAAAAATTCATCTTGAAGAAGAGGAAAGAACAGAAGAAGTCATGAAGTCTCAGATAATGAAGAAAGAAGAAGAGGTGGAGAAGCTTGAAGAAGAAGTTGTCACATTGAGAAGTAAAATCATCAAGATCAACAAGAACGTTGAAGAGACAAAAACATCCACATCAGTTATAGAGAATGAAGAGAAGCACTCTAGGTTGTTAAAAAATAAGAATGAATAAAATAGAAAGAGTTAGGAAGAAGTACTCAAAGGAAGGAATCATAGTCAACTAGAATCTAAGAAAACTATTAAAGATACATACTCAAGAAGACCATCCATGTTCAAGCCACAAAGAAGCTTCAATCATGATCATAATCAGTCAAGGGAGAAATTCAGAAGGTATACACCCCAAAAAAGATCATTCACTCCCAAGTATGCAAATTTCTTTTATGGTCATTGTTTTTATTGTACTAATTTTGGACATAAGGTTGCAGATTGTAGGGATTATAAAAATGTTCAAGCAAGAAATGCCTATGTGGCACCATGTAACATTAAATGTTACAAATGTCATAACTATGGACACATAGCTAGTGCTTGTAGAAGCATGATCGATACTTCCATGAAAGAGAACAATGATATCATATATAAGAAAGAATGGATAAGAAAACACGAAGAATAGGTGAACAAAGACCAGGTCCCAGAGATCGCAAGATTGGAAATAAACCAAAATGAAGAAAATTCGACAGAGAAAAAGAAACATGTCAGATACTGAAAGGTTTGGAAAATAATTGAAATAAAATAAGGAAAGGTAAATAAGGAACAGGTTCAAGAGATTGTATTTTCAGGAATTGTAGTGAAAGATGAATCCATAGACAGAAAGAAAGAAGTCAGAGCTTAGAGAGATGATGAATCTACCAATGGAGATGATAATGAATACACATTAGAGAAGTAATTTTTCTGAGCCATCCAGCTTAGAGACTCCCATGTAACATGAATATTAGATAGGGGGAGTCTATGCGATAGTTGTGATAGACCAAAGAACCATCCTTCAAGTAGCTTGCAGAGTTTGAGTAGACAGATCTAGAGCAATCAGTGAGCAAAAGTACAGTTTGATAGTTGTAGTAGTGAAGACTTCATGATAGTATAGTTATAAATGGGTTTGCATTATGGAAAGTTGTGCAGTAGAGTCTTGGACAGTATGGACAGAGATATATTTGTAATAACACTTAACAGTTTTGGAAAAATATATGACAATGGACGAGAGCATGGATTCATAGATTGGTTCAGAGACAAAGAAACATTATGGATGTTGATTACACGGGAAATGGCTCGAACAATGCTAATGGATTCCAAATTGATAGATATTTTTTGGATACATCCAATGCTTATATAAGTTCACATTCAAAACAAAGTAATTCTTAGAAACAACAATGACAAAACTCCCTACGAGCTATGGAAAGGAAGACCAACAAATGTGAAGAATTTCAGAATATTTGGAATCAAATGCTACATCAAAAGAGAAGATGGAAGAATGGGAAAGTTTTACTCTCGTGTGGAAAAAGTAGTACTTGTTGGTTAATCAAGTACAAGGAAAGCAAATAATTTTTACAATATGAGATTGAACAAAGTTGTGGAAAGCATCAATGTAACAATTGATGAAACAGGTGGACAAGAATCAAAGGAAGAAGAAAATGAATCAGTGGAACAACTTTACGAAGAAGAAGCAAAAGAGGAAGAAGAAGTAGAAGAGGAATTTGAAGAAGGCCAGACAGAAGTAGAAGAGAAATTTCAACAAGTGCCTCCAAAGACACCTAAAAAATGTGTACAAAATAATCATCCTTCATATCAGATTATCGAAAACAAGGATGTAGGAGTTGAGACTAGAAGAAGAATCTGTTCACCAGAACAAATGCACCTAGCACTCTTATCAACGATTGAACCAAACGTTTTTGAAGAGACCAACAAGGATGAATTTTGGAATAAGGCCATGGATGAAGAATTAGATCAAATAGAGAAGAATGACACCTGGGAATTGGTTCCAAGACCAAAGAATAAGAATGTGATTGCCACAAAGTGGGTTTTTAGAAATTAAATTGATTGAAGATGGACATATTACAAGGAACAAAGCTAGATTGGTATGTAAAGGATATGCACATGTTGAAGGAATCAACTTTGAAGACACATTTTCCCCAGTTGCCAGAATGGAAGAAATCCAATTTCTTTTAGCTTTTGCATGTTCCAAGAATATTAAAGTGTATCAGATGGATGTGAAATCAACGTTTCTGAATGGGGAACTTGAAGAAGAAGTCTACATCGAACAACCAGAAGGATTTCAGTTGTCAGAGAACACAGATTACGTGTGAAAATTGAAGAAGGCCTTGTATGGTATAAAACAGGCTCCTAGAACATTGTACTCTAGACTGGATAAATATCTACAACATGCAGGGTTCATAAAAGGAAGCGCAGACATCAACCTCTACATCAAGGTAAATCAAGATAGTATTTTATTAATTGAATTTTTTGTTGATGATATTATTTTTGGAAGTAATGATGAGAGGGTATGCGAGAAATTTGCAAAGGATATGCAGGATGAATTTGAAATGTCATTACTTGGAGAACTATCCGTCTTTCTGGGTCTTCAAATACATACAAACAACCAAGGAATTTTTATTTCTCAAACTAATTATATCAGAGAAATGCTAAAGAGGTTCGGAATGGAAGATTGCAAACCAGTTACCACTCCTATGCAAACCAGTTGCAAGTTGAGAAAAGATGATGATTCAAAGTCTACAAACTAGAGGAAATACAAGTAAAAGATTGGTATCTTACTATATGTGACAACATCCATACCAGATGTAATGCAGGCAGTTGGACAAGTGGCACAATTTCAAGCAACACCAAAGGAATCACATGTATTAGCAGTGAAGATGATTTTAAGATATCTCAAAGGAACATAAGAGTTTGGATTATGGTATCCAAAAGGAAAGGATCTATCACTTATTTCCTAAACAGATGAAGATTGGGTAGGTTGTATTGATGAGCAACGAACCACTAGTGGAGCAACGTTCTACTCGGGTGAGTGTTTAGTATATTGGCTAAGAAAGAAAAAATCATCAATATTCTTATCTACAACTGAAGCGTAGTATATTGCAGTAGCAGGATGTTGTACACAGGTTCTATGGGTGAAACAAACTCTGACAGATATATAGGTTGAGTATAATGAGCCCCTTAAAATCTATTGTGATAATACAAGCACCATCAATATCTCGAAGAACCCGATGACGCACTCCAAGAGGAAGCACATTCCAATAAAGTATCACATTCTACGGGAACAGGTTGTAGAGAAGAACATCATAGTTGAATATGTGGGGACAAAATAAAAAGTGGCATACATATTTACAAAACCACTTTCAAGGGAAGCCTTTGAGTATTTTTGCAAGAGACTTAGAGTAATTTCTACTCCAAAATGAATGCTTATCCTATATGTCTTAGATTTACACGAGGAAGCACCATAAAGAGGATAGTTCAGGTTGGGAGATAAATTTATGGAAGAGTTTAGTCAGGGGGAGCATCCCCGGATGGAAATATAACTTTTCCATTGATGACAAAGGGGGAGAGATTTATCAGATGCAAAGGTAAATGCTTGGAGAAAGAACACTTAGGAATGGTTCCAGGGGGAGAGATGGTCACATAGGGAGCATGAGTGATATTAACTTAGTATTGCATCAGAGTGTTTCCATCAATGCCAAATGGGGATATTGTTGATTATTTGGGTTGGTTGTCATTGATGTCAACCCTTGAAGAAAGTTCAGTAGCAAATTCTGGTAGCAAAAAGGTTTGGGTAATGGTCCCAAGTTTGTTTGATGTATAATGATATTATTTTTAATATATATGAAGGTAAGACTATTCTATATGGATAGTACATGCCATGCCATTTCAGATGGTATGTGTAACATCACATAATTCCTCACAATTAGAGAGTTATGGCCATGTGAAGTTGGAGAACTCTCATGAGTCATCTAGAAGCCCCAAAATGTCAAAGTAGTCAAAGGGGTTGCAAAGAAGAAATTATTTAAATAATACTATTATAGATGGATAATACATGTCTGTTATAACCCTAAATTGATCTAAAAATGCATACCTATCATTTGGCCCTCTTCCTTGCATTTTTTTCCAAGCCATCACTGAGTTGCTCTTCTAAAAACCCCATTTTTTTAATATGTAAGCACCCTACACCACTACTAACCACGTACATATGCTTTCTACACCACTACAACCTGCGTACATACGGATGTTGCACCTCTACAGCCTGCATATACTTGAAAATTTTGAAAAAAATAAAAAATTGCAAGGAATTCGTTGAGATTACGGGCTATTGGGTAGTTTCCCAACTAATCCACCACCTATAGCTCATCAGCCAACCAAATAACCATCCTTTTTCCATATAAAAGGAGGTGTTGGGGTCTCATTCCATGTCTATACATAAGAACAATGAAACTCTACCCATTTCAAATCCCCTCCTTTCCCCAAGCATTTGCATCCCTTTTATGAGAATTGCCTCAGAATTCCCCAATTTGCCTTCCTTCCTCCATCGAAAACCCATCATACTTCCCAAGACGAAGGTTGAGAGGAGAATCCATATGGAGTTGCACTTGGAGCTTGGCGAATAGGATCCCAGACCAGTTTCGTGGAGAATTAGCCGGATTTGGTTGTAAGTGATCATTGTATTATCAATAAAAGAAGTACTTTTCCTGTCCCAAACCATGATGCATCGAATGTTTAAATTTGATTTATGTTTTTATTATAACATCTAACCCTAGTTTGTACATGAATTGCATGCTTTTATCTTTATGTTTGTCTTTATTTGAATGCAGGCCAGCCTTGGGAGGAGGTGTGCAGTTAGTGAAGTTATCAAGCGCGAGAGGATCATCACCGGACACAGATTAGAGGTACAGTTACCCAACCCTTCTCATTTTGTTTTTCTTGTATGATTCTAGGATATGTTTGGGGTAGTTAGAAAAGTAGGAGACTTTCAAACGGTTATTGATCTTCCTACATTGTAAACCCTGGTGTAGCCATAGGGGGGATTTCCTCGCTAGAAGAACTGGCGACCATACTGGGGAAGCCTCTAGGGTTTTAGGGGATTGTTTGGGTGTTTGATTGGTTTTATACCTGTTGAGTTTCTTTTTGAGTCTATTGAGTCTTTAAGGGATTTTGGTCACCTGTTGGTGCCATACCATCTCTCCATGCCCTGTCAGTCAGTCTATTTTATTTCTTTTTTCAAGAAGTACATAGGTGTACATGCCCTGCTATGGGATAACATGCATACATACGCACCCTACTCTATAGAAAGCCCACATACATACGCAGGTTGTTTAAGCATCAGTAGAGTACCAGTTTCAAGATACCTTTTTTAAGAAGAGGCAATTAACCTCTTCCCTGATTGAGGTTTTACTTCTCAGGGTTTCTTGACAGAGTTCAATGTATTTGTTTTTACAGTTATATCTTGGGTTGGATGTTAGCTTTCTTGTCTTTTGAAGATTTCTTGTGTTTACTTCTGAAATGATTTTAGGCAAGTCTTTGAGTTTGTTGATCAACCTGTTTGGTGTCTTTAGTGACTCCTTGTGATTCGCAGTGGACCAGAGGTCAGTTTCAGTCTTGTCTTGTATTTTCGTTTCCCCCTTTTATTTTCTTTAAAGAAAAGAGAAAAAAGATTTATTTCAAGTTTTTCCTGTTTAAAGCATTTCCAAAAAGAAAAAGATTTTTCATTTCTTAGTTTGGTAAAGTAGTTAGGGTTAGTTATTTTACTTGAAAGGAAAAAGAGTTCAATTTTTAAGTTCTTTACTGATTTCTTAGAACTTAAGTAGCTCGTAGTCGAGAAAAAATTCGTTTTAGGTCTTCTTTTTAAATATCTTGAAAAGAGTTAGTTATGAAAAGTTGGTTACAAAGAGCTAGTTCAAAATATTTATTTTTCTAGAAGTAATTTTTCTTTCAGATTTTTGTTTATTCTCTCATCTTTCGTCTCTCATACACATCACTAGTTTCACTGCCATATCCTCTGAGTTAAAACAAGCCATTTAAAATGAACGCTAAATTTAAAAATAATTAGACTTTTATGTTTGTAGGGTCAATCAACTAGTTTAGGGCTAGAGCCTTGAATTAGGTTGGAGAGGAAACTCTTCAAGGATTTTATACAAACATTGGATTCAGAGCTAGGGAGTGTAAAAGTTCAGTGACGTAAAATTTAGCCAGGAACCCCCTCTAACACAGGGGATAAAAACGAGGTCACGTGAGGAAATAAGACAGAGATAACCCCTCCAAAGTTAGACTAAATGTAGCGGGGAATGCAAATTGAGGATCTGTCGTGGGATACTATCACTTGCATTTGCCTACGAAGCTTCATGGACCTCGAATCCATTAGATATCGTCAGTTGTATTCCATACCACTTGCTTTCGATACCCTTCTATAGGTTTCAGACTTGTTATCTTGCTCATTACGGTCCACCCGATTGTCGAATGTACCTTCCTGGTGACTGTTTACGAGATGGAAACTTAGTTGCCTTCATTAAAAGGACTTACACAAGTGACTGCAGGGGTCTACCACAGTACCTAGGGCAGACGTCGAGTCACACTTTGTAGAGTATACCCAGAGGGTGCTTCTGTGTTCGAGTTTCACTTGCACCGGTAAGTTTCTCTAGTGTTGGCTAGCGTAACTGCTCTTCCAACTAGATAGTGGTTTGCTTGCTTTATCTTTTAGGAAAATTTCTAGTGTGTTTTTGGTTTTAAAATTTAGTTAAAGCCTTACTGTTTTGTTGATCTTTTCACAAAGTGGAAGATCAAGAACTCCACCGGTCGTGAAGGATTCAGGGCATGCCGTCGATTTCATTAGAGCCACCACCACCACCGTTACAATGAAGACTTGACCAACAAGGGTCATACGAAGCGACCGAGCCACAAGAAACTGTGCTCGATCCTACTCCGAGAGGAGATTACTCAAATCCATAGGAACCTACTATTTCTGACCTTGGAGCGGAAGCTCTCGGGCCAACAAATCCTCTGATCACTGACTTGTCGACGCCAATCTTGGTACAAGTTTTCTCTCCAAGGGTAACACCTTACGAGCATCAGATAGTCTTGCAAGAAACTATGGAAGAAAATGATGCTACTTCGTCAGGGAGTCCTCACACTCCCTCAAAGGATGCCACCACAGGGGGCATCCTGCATCCTAATACACCTTCGTCAGTCTGAACCACAGTGGTCTTGTCCCCCTCTACTTCGGGTAGTGCTCTGCTTTTGTCATTAGCGACGACCACTTCTCTGTTCACACAAAGTGTGACGGGCCCTCCATTTTAATATTGAATGCCCAGATTTGATTCGAACTCCATCCTTACCTACTCCACCCTACAGACCATGGGTCTGGGGGTAGGGAGCTCAAACACTCCCTTGCAAGGGTCCATGTGAGGCACCTCAACCTCCTATAACTCTATCCCTTATGGTGTGGGTCATATACCTCCTCCGTCCCCCTCGCTCGACGGTTCTTTCCAGCCAACTGTCGAGCCGAAAAAAAACTACAACTAGTTTGAAGCAGGCTGTCTAGGACCTTCTTATTACACCACGTCGGTGGGTTAAATGTCGTTCTCTTTGTTTGGTGCATTTAGTAATAACGCTTTTTTGTTAGCTATCGTCTCAACTAGGGGAAACCTTGGTTTTGGACAATAGAATTCTGTGCAGGGTATTATTCCTACACAGGGGGAACGTACAAGAGTTTTCTCCTCACAAGGACTTTGGAATACTTAGCAGGGATCAATTCCCTTGCAGGGGATGCCAACTGGGGGAAACCCCTTCCATGGTCAATGGAACCCTAGGCAAGGCTCAGTACCTATGCCCGTCAGATTGACAGGGGGCAACCCCTTCAAGAATATTTGGAACATAATGCAGGGAGCAATCCTCACCCAACCCTCATCGTTCAATTATGAGAATTGGTCGATTATGTCCCAACAAATGTAGTTTTTGTATGTTGGTCAAGGCCATGGTATCTACCAGAAACCTATCCAGAAACCCAACTTTTCATGGCAACCTAGTTCCATTCAAACTCTAGGATCCCTTTTTCTTGTACATAGTACCCAACCCAAACTACAATTTCTAACAAATTTACATCTTCCATACTTGTCATGGTTGCTTAACAACCCGATTTTTCATGATCCGCGTTGGCCCCCCATGCCAACTATGTTTCCCTAAGATATTATGAAATTCAAAGGCAAGCCTGGAAATGACCCGAGTGATCACGTGACAAATTTCCACCTATAGTGTTTGTCAAACTCGCTGCGAGATGACTCCGTACAGTTGCGCATGTTTCAATGCACTCTTATCAAGGGTGTTGTGAAATGGTACATCGAGCTCGACTGCTCAAGATATTCTTACTTTAGCAATTTGGCAATGGTTTTCCTGAACCATTTCCAACTACCCATGAGATATGATGTTGACACCAAATTGCTGGAAAACTTTGAGTAGAATAAGTCCGATCATATCTTGGATCATATTTGAGAATGGGGGCATCGAAATAGTTTGATTAAGGTACAGGTCCCATTGGCTTTCCTGCTGGAGTGGTTCCTAAAGTCTTTGGTGCCTCAGTTATCCAAGGACGTTGCAACTTCAAGAGTGTTTTTAGAGGAGGAGGCGATAATGAGAGCGCAACAACTTGAACTGATATACTATCAGTCTAGCTTACTCTATGATATTTTGTTGGATGCGCCATGATCCAGCCTTGAAAAGGCCATAAAAAAGTCTGGAACACATGCCTATGGCATAATCGGTTCACAACAAGAAAAGTCCATTGATCATCTATCAAATCAATTGCAACAATTGTCGATACAGAAGACAAAAGCCAGCCAAACCTTTGGTTTGGTTGTTCCCCCTACCCAAATGTAGAAAATACAAAGTGTGTAGTTGATGAACCTAAAGGCCAGCCAACATCTTGAAGGGAAGAAAAACCAGAGAAACAATAAGGGTAAGGGGGATAAGAAACCCAACAACAATGTTGGTGGTGGAACACAGAGAAGATAAAGTAGAAGTATTCGTGTAACCTTTGCATGGAGGACCACCTGCCTCACTTGTTCCCTCGACTTGTGGAGGCCCAGAAGTTATTGGCATAGCAACATCCTGCTGTGTTAATGAACAACATGGGGAAAATATGACTCAAGCCTCTTCGAGTGCAGATGGGGACAGTCAGGGACCCCTCGTGTCTTCTAGTAATCCTTTGGCTGTGAACGTTTATATAATGAAAGGTGACGCTTATATAGAGACTAGTGCACACGATTACGGAATTACAGAATCTACCAAAAAGGGTAAAGAGGCCACAAACCCACCTGTACCTCTCCATATTGAGAGAATAATGGGAGAAACAATGAAACACATCTCGAAAGGGGAGTTCAAGAAAGCTTCTCATAATTCAAACACAAGGGTCGCCCACAACTACTCTGTGGTGAAGGATTTGTCAAAAACCCCTTGCACGAGGTCGGCTTTGGAGGTCCTCCATAGTTTCCCTTCGCAATGAAAGGATCTATTTTCCTCTTTGGGATCTGCAAAGAGTTGTAATCCGGGAACGATCATTCTTGAAAAAAATGACTTGAAGCCTTGTCTCCCTTACCACGTCACATTTCAGATAGTAGTGGCTTGCACCACAAAAAATGTTTACCTGGAATATTTTCCATACAATGCTTGATGAGGGTGCCTCGAATTGCATGATGTTGTTGGCGAGTTGGAAGGCCATTGGCCAACCTATTTTGTCTCCTTTGTGTACTCTTCTAACTGCTTTCGACGATCGTTCGTTCAGACCACATGGAATCATTTCTTCTTTCCCCATGTAGTTAGGAGGGAAGAATGTGTGCGTCGAATTTGAAGTGGTTGATGTGCCTCTCGACTACAACCTTCTGTTAGGAAGTAGTTGGACCTATGCAATTCATGCAGTGGTTGCCACACTTTTTTGGGTCTTGTTGTTTCCACACGAGGGACAAATCGTAACCATTGACCAATTGTCTTTCTGCCAACCTGACCCTTCATCAGGGGCATCCACGGTCCTGATGATTGACAACCCTCAGCCCAATGTCATCAATGTAGGGGTTGGTTTGTGCCCACCGTTGATGGGTACTTTCAATGACTTGCGTCCTTCTAGTGATGTCAAGTTTATATCATCTTCCCCCGACCAGCCTAGGGCTGAAATTGTTCAAGTGTCGTCATTCTGAATGGCTTACTTTCATGATCCATGGACTCTTCCTTCCCCATTGGCTTCTATGGAAGGAACAAGACATCCTAGCATGGCCATGCCCTTGTCTGCAACAGAAGTTGTGTGCACTATTGTCCAACAAGCTTCAACCGACCCTGATCCAACTACCGCACATGAGTTAGATCCAGTTCTCGAGCCTATTTGGGCTCAAGGTTTCCTCGCTAATATTGATTCTTTAGACTTGATCTTGCCCTCAAATGAGGCAATTCTTGAGGCATTAACTGGTCTGGACAGACCCTGGGATGATCTCCATCATAGATCATTTTTCCTCCCGGAGTTAATAAGAATAGAGGCAGGTGAATTCGTTTTGACTATGACTGGAGACATGTCTTATCCTGTTAATCCTTTGGATATGCACGCATTCTACGCCGAGGGTAATATGGAAAGTATCGATTAAACGATACCTATTGATATCTCTATAACCCTTGCTGTCATGGAGAATGTTTTCGTCAGAGCGGATTTCTCCCTCGAGGATATTTGAATCTTTACATATGTATTTAATGAATTTCATGACGTTTTTGCCTGGTCTTACGAGGAAATGCCAATAATTGATCCAAGAATCGTCGAACATGAGATAACAAATTATCCTGACGCCAAACCGGTCCAATAGAAGATTCATCTGGTAAATCCTCAAAAAGTGACATCTATTAAGGTTGAATTAGAGAAACTTCTTAAAGTTGGTTTCATCTACCCTGTATAGTTGACGCAATGGGTGTCAAATCTCGTTTCGGTTAACAAAAAACAAGGTACGATTCGCATGTGCATGGAATTTCATGACTTGAATAAGGCTTGTCCAAAGGATAATTTCCCTACCCCATTCATTGATCAGATTATTGATGAATGCACAGGTTGTGAGGTCATTTCATTCATGGATGGTTTTTCGGGACATATCCAGATTCATATGAAACCCGAAGACCAACATAAAACAACTTTTATCTTTCTGTGGGGCACATTTGCTTATCGTAAGATGCCTTTTGGCCCAAACAATGCTTGAGCCACTTTTTCGCAGGCCATGTCTTTTGCTTTCCATGATATTAGACATATAGTCAAGGCTTATCTCGATGATCTACCATCATGATCTTGCAAGAGATCTGATCATCCCACACACCTCCGACTAATCTTTGAACGATGTTGCTACTATCATATTCGCTTGAATCCTAACAAATGCAGTTTTTGCATGACGTCGGGTCGTCTTTTAGGTTTCATAGTTTCGATAATAGGGATCATGGTCGATCCTCTTAAGGTTGAGGAAATAGTTCAGTTGCCTCCCCCGTGCACAGTCCTGCAACTTCAGAGCTTACAGAGGAAAGTGAACTTTCTTCAGCGTTTTATCAAAAACTATGCTGAGATCACTAAAGAGTTCATGCGTTTATTGAAAAAGGGAGTCCCTTTCTGTTGGTACCAAGTTACTCAATGCTCTTTCAAGGCATTAAAACAAGCCTTTATGTCTGTCCCTCTGCTTCAACTTACCAATTATAATAAATATTTCTTATTGTACTTGACCACTACAAAGTCGACCATCGGTATGATATTGGTTCAAGAGAACGATCTGCTCGAAGAGAATGTGATTTATTACTTGAACTGAGGCCTATTTGGGCCAAAACTCAACTATTCCCATGTTGTGAATCTTGTGTTGGCAGCAGTGCATGCCATCCAACAGTTTCGTCATTATATTTTGTTTCTCAAGACCACCGTCATTGCGGTTGCGAATCCATTTCAATATGTGTTGAAACAACACGTCATTGGCAGAAATATCAGTAGATGGATTGTTATCCTCCAGGAATTTGACTTGGATTTTGTTTCCACGAAATCCAAAAATTCACTGGTCTTTGTAGAACTTATTTTGAAACTTCCGGTTGAATCTAGTGATGATACCTCCGAAGAATCACCTATTAAAGGAGATCTTTTTCTGATCGCATATTTGGACCCCTGGTATGGAGATATACTAGTCTATATCCAGACTTTGAAGTGCCCTGCTTCTGCTTCTCATGAAGAGCGTTGGCGAACTTGCCATCAAGCACAAAACTATCTCATACTCGATGGCACTTTGTATCTTCGAGGTGTAGATTGTATTCTTCATCGGTGCCTTATACACGAAAAAGCGTAAATTGTTCTTAACGATTGCCACACTAGATCATGTGGTGGTCATTTGTGTGAGTTGGAAACAACCCAAAATATTCTAATAGCCGGTTACTTTTGGCCTATGTTAGTCAAAGATTGAGTTGAGTCGGTCAAGAAGTGTCGCCCGTGTCAGATCTTCTCTCGGAAGATGAGGGCACATCCTACTCCCATGTTTCCTGTTATTGTCGTTGGTCCCTTCACCAAGTGGGGGATTGATTTTACTACATGCCACCCATTTTTAGCTAGAGGGAATCTTTATATCATCATAGTGGTAGACTACTTCACAAAGTGGGTCAAGGCTATGACAACGTTTAAAAATGATGGCGAAACACCGAATCTCTTCATTTTTAACTAGATAGTTGCAAGGTTTGGAATCCCGAAGGATATTGTAACTGACCATGGCAATCACTTCCAAAACAAAATGATGCTTGAGTTAACATCAAAGCTTGGGTTGAGGCAAGATAATTCGCCATCCCACTACCCAAAAGCGAATGGTCAGGTGGAAGCTGTGAATAAGTCCTTCAAGACAATTCTACAACGAACGATCAATTCTGCCAAGTCAAATTGGTATTTGATGTTGTACTCGACGTTATGGGCCTATCGAACGTCTGTAAATACTTCCACCGATTTCTCACCTTTTCAACTCATTTATAGGTCGGAAGCAGTCTTTCCTATAGAGTGCCACATCCCGTCTTTAAAATTAGCAGTAGATTTATTTCCAGACACTTCACCGCTTGAGGAGCGCCTATTATATCTCAAGCAGCTCGATGAGAAACGTTGTGATGCAGCCCTGTCCAATGAGGCTCACATGAAATGATTCAAGTGTCAATATGATTGGTTCATTCATCCTCGGGTTTTCTCCGAAGGAGACCTTGTCCTGGTCTACAACCAAGATAAGGATCCCCTAGGGGCAGGCAAGTTCAAACCCATGTGGTTCAAACCTTTCATTGTGAAAGAAGTATTAAAGAAGGGTGCTTATCATCTAGTTGACTTTGAGGGGAATGCTTTGGTGGAGCCTAGAAATGGGCTCTACCTGAAGAAGTATTACTCATAGATTGGTTGCTTGGGTGACTTCATGTACATATGTATAGTTCTTATACAATAAGTTTTTTGTCTTTTTGTTTTATGGACGTGTAGTTATTTATGTCATATTTTTCACTATGGAATATGTCAAGTGAATCAGAGGTGTTCTTTGGGTTCATAGACGGTGCTAGTCGACACACTCGGAGGCTTGCTTCCGCAACTTGGGTGATTTTCACGCCTCAAGGAAATTTGCTATCTTCTAGAGGTATTTGTCTAGGTGATGCTACAAACAATGTCATCGAGTACATCACAGTGATAGAGTTGCTTCATGATGCTTTGTCACTTGGCATTTATCACCTCCGAGTCTACTTAGATGCTCATCTGTTTGTGTCCCAGTTAAATGGAGTTTACAACATTTATGATCTTAATTTACACCGATGTTTCCTTAAGGTACGTCTCTTAGAACATTTCTTTGATTACATTACGTATATCCATGTTCCTATGAGATTAAATCAAATAACATATACTCTAGATAATCACGTATTAGATTGGCATGTTGCACACACATAAAAAGAAGCACACAAATACACATGTACATACATTTGTAAGGAAATGTGATCCATAAGACATAAAATATGTATATATATATCAAAAAGTCTTAGAGTACATAGGTGGGTGTGAACGCCTCAAAAATAATAATCCGGTATACATCACAGGGTTTATGACCTAAAAAATATACAAAAATAGTGCTCTCGACACATAATAAGTCCATCCTATCTAAGCTTGGGGCCTATTGGCCCTACTGTAGTGAACGATGGAATTTTCAAAACACCGAAAGAGTTGGACCCAAGTCCGTGGCACCCCAACTACATGAGTCTACATGAATGGCGAGAGATCCTCGATCTCGTCCATGGGAACTACATGAGTGAGCACGGTGAGATTCGGCTCCACCCGTCTCAAAAATCTCTCCACCTCTCCGGTTGGAGGTCCCCCTGCGGTTGTTGGTCCGCTGGCTGCTGCTGGTATTGCCTCTAGTTGAGGATGTCGCTTGGTCCTCATTAAGTCTGTTGGGTGAAATGGTCCCACGTCTGTACATAAACAAATACATAGTTATCAATACTCTGATACATATAAAAAATGATATAGATAAGCAATTGAAAATTAAATAACCTTAAAAAACTCATACCTAACTCTCCTTGCTCCTCTCCGGGAGGCATGGGCATGTCTGGGTCTCTTGAGAAGTTGATTCCAGCATAGGGGTAGTCCTCTATCACTAGAATATGCCTTGCCCACCAGTCAAATAACTTGTCATCGAAGGCCTCTATGGTCCTTCCTCCCCCCATTCGTGGTAGCAATGCTGCCCATTTGCATACCGATGGGAAGGAGGCCACATGGCCCCGTACTGTCTCTCTCGGACTCAGACTGGGTACCCTCTCGAAGAGGAACGAACAAAAAATGGTACCAAAATCGAGTTTCTTGTTGCTATGCTCTCAACACTCTGTGAGATGCCTCTTCATGTAGTTAAGCATGGTCATGCTTCAGTCAAACATACATGCATCTAGGCACTGCATCGCACAATACATGTGGTCCCAGGAATCCTGGTGTAGGGATGCGGATCCAGTGATCTTCCCAATAAGCAAAACAATCACCTTCAGTGACAAGTTGGTGACCTTGTGGATGGGAACCTGAGAACCTACTTTCTCAGTGCTGACCTCGCAATGAATATCGATGTAGTCAATGATATTGAAGGGCCCAGGGGGAAATGTACATAGGTTGGCTGGCTCTCCTCTCCTCGAGAGGCTAGTCAAGATATATATCCTCATTCGTTGGATTCAATGACTACCCCTCAATCATGAATGCTTATGTGTCAGGGTGCAAGTAATCCACCAGGGCATTCAATAGCCTGGGTTGTGCCCTCATGAACAGACAATTGTATAAATTCCATAACCCACATTGTTTCCATGCGACGATAGCAGCAGGGTCCTCATCGAACAAGATATCGATTTCCTCATGTTCCCTCTCCCTCTAGTGGACATACATCCTGTTCCATGACAATTCAAAGGGGAGTTAGCTCTTGGATTTTTTATTTTTTCCCATACTTTTGAGGGTGTACGCGGGTTTTCTTGGACACAGTCGCATATGTACACTGGTAGATTGTTATCTGCCTGCGTACATACCCGATCTATCCTTGGACAACCCATGTGCTCTTCGCCCTTTTTTAGGAGGGCACGCCCCCCCCCCAAGAAAACAAAAAATATGCATAAATGAAGAATTGGGATGCAAGAGGGATGAGTTTATACTTACTTGGTCCGAGCGAAACTTTGTTTTGTCCTCTGAATCTCCAAGAATCAAATATTTTAGCAAAGGGGTCTTTTTTGCCTTTTGGTTAGTTTTCAAATTGCAATGGTGAAAATGAGCTATCAACTTCTATTTATAGACTTTTTTGGCCCTTTTTTGGTAGACTCTCTAAACGTGAAAAAACTACCGAGCTTACCTTCTCTGGGCTCGTTAAAAATTACATTGAAGGGGGTTTTATTTTGTCTTTCTAATCGCATTTGCATCTCTGCATCTTCGGCATAATGCCAGATCCATGTTGCTCTCGATTGAACCTTTGAAGCATGCCTTATAGGCAAGCCTTGTAGCACTTCGCCTCTGCAACCTGATACCTTGACCCATGGAGGAATTTTCCCCAAGTGTCCTTTTCCTACACATGTCTCCTTTCTCTAAGAATCAGTGTGTTCATTGTGCCTGGAAATAGTATTCTTGCAACACTCGTTCCTCCTTTGTAACGTGGCATTCTTTTATTCCTTTTCAAGCTCTTTAAAAAATTGAAAAAGACAAAAAAATAAAAAAAAACAAAAAGAGGGGACGAGAAATATACATATTTTTTTGGCAGCACAATGAGTTGCCCTTGGAAAAAGCACATCCTTCCATTTGTTCGTCAAGCTTTGGGATCTAATATGACCTTAGGGATTTGTTCTTGCTACATAGAGTTGTGTCCTCCTCCATTTGGTTACTCTTCAAAACACATGGAGAGTTTGTGTTGCCTCCTGCATCGTGAACTTATGTCAATGTCATGCTGCCTGAGTCTAATCATCTTTCATTCAATTGTCCAAGGGAAGTTTCACCCAATCAAATTTCATGCTATTGAACAATATTTTCAGATGTAATAAAGGTCAATATTAATAAGGCCTTTCAATAAAATAGAATAAGGTGGATGTAAGAAGACCTAATAGAAGCTTCTGCTTCTAGAAGGATCTTCTTCTAGATGGTTCTTTTTAGTATAAATAGGAGTTGAGGGTATGAGAACCCTAGCTTGGATATTATTGTAATAGAGCTCTGCTCAACTAGAGGTTTCCCCCTCGAAGAGGCCCGTGAACATTGCTTTCATATTCAAAGTGCTATTTATGTTGTTATTCTTATATCATTTTTGTGTTATTGTGGTGAATGTTCTGGTTATATTGTTGTTATTCTTCCATTACTAGCATTTTATTTCTGTTCTGCATACATTTTATATCTGGTATATTACATGACAGGTCCTGAACCAAGGCTGAAAACATAACCTGCAGTAGAATTCCTATCATCAGGGTCGTTAGCCCAATCTGAATCAGTGAAACCAACCAATAAAGGAGTCCCCCCTGAACTGAAGTTGACCGTTCCTCTCATTCCCATACCTTGCAAAACCATCACTTTCAACGTGACCTACACCTTCCATGGGTGGATGTGAACAAATTTGATGGCTTAGACCCCACTGGTTGGGTAACCCAAATGGAACATTACTTCTCTTTATACAACATTACATATGACTTGGCCCAACTCCAGTATGGTGTTCTCCATCTAGATCAAGAAAGTTGGCAATGGTGGCAATGGAGAAAAAATTCTCGTCAAGGGTATATTGCTTGGAAACAATTTGTGGTAGAGATTTATGAACGCTTCGACACTGACACCAACCATTTGGGCCATTTGACAAAGCTGAAACAATTAGGAACAGTGGAAGCCTTTATAGATTCCTTTAAGCGCTTGGATTTTAGAACAGAGGGCACGTCTGATGCCTTTTTTCGAGAGTGTTTTAGCAACGGACTCAAGGATGAAATTTGGGCCCATGTCCTCATGGCTCGGCTTGAGAGTTGGGTGGAGGCTACCAAAAGAGATAAAGAAGCACAATAGGTTGTATCCTCTCAAAACCACAAGCCCTCCTTCATCCCTCGCCCTAAAATAGTAAATCCCACTACTCCCTCTGCTCCACTAAAGATCCAAAAATTGACCCGGGATGAAATGGCTGAAAGCCAACTCAAAGGCCTTTGTTATAACTACGATGACAAATATTTCTCGGGCCACAAGTGTAAAGAAAAAAATATTTGTATGGCCATCTCTGAGGAGATTTTGGAAGAAGATGAAGAAACTCCCTCTATGTCTGAATCACCTGAATCCACTGACATAACCCCTCCCTCAGACCCTCCCGAAGTAGAACTAGTCATTTCCCTTAATGCTCTCATTGGATTCTCCGCTCCCCAAACCCTTAAGCTAATCGGTTACATCAAGCATCGGAAGGTCATCATTCTGGTTGATAGTGGCAGCACCCATAATTTTATTCATCACCACATTGCCCAAGAAACTCATTGCTACATCCATGTCGTCAATAATTTCCAAATCATGATTGCCAATGGTGGTTCCATGAAATGTGGAGGGCATTATGAAAATGTGTGTCTCCAAATTGGTGACTACCACTTGAAATCCCATATGTTTGCTATCGATATGGGAGGTTGTGACATTGTGCTGGGTGCAGAATGGCTAAGGACTTTGGGTCCCATTCTCATGGATTTTAAAGACTTAACCATGCAATTCGACCAAAAGGGCCACCAGTATAAGTTCCAAGGCATCATTGTTGGTTCACCTGAGATCATTAGTTCCCATCGCATGGAAAATCTACTCAAAAAGGGTCATTCTGGTGTTATCGCCCAACTCCATGCCATACACGCAACAGAGACACAATTTGTATCGCAAGACCTCCAAGCCATCCTTTCTAAACATCAATTGGTCTATTCCACTCCCCAAGGCCTCCCTCCTTCTCGTGGTGTTCATGATCATTCCATTCCATGCGAATGTGTCCTGACTTTCGTGCCCTCAACAAACTTACCATCAAATAAAACTTCCCCATTACTGTCATTGATTACCTCCTGGATGAATTGAGTGGCGCCCAATTCTTCGCTAAACTAGATCTTCGTTCAGGCTACCACCAGATACATATGAAAGAGGGAGATATTCACAAGACTGCCTTTAGAACTCATGAGGGACACTATGAGTTTTTGGTCATGCCCTTTGGCTTGTGTAATGCCCCCTCCACCTTCCAAAGCCTCATGAATCATGTCTTCCATCCTTTTCTTCGCTATTTTGTCTTAGTTTTCTTTGATGATATCCTCATCTATAGCAAAACCTGGACAAACCATCTTGCTCATGTGGATCCAGTTCTCCATCTACTCTCTCAGCACCAACTTTTCCTCAAATAGTCTAAATGTGATTTTGGCACCTCAGAAGTAGAATACTTGGGCCATCTGGTTGGAAAAGATGGCGTCAGGGTGGATCCTAAAAATATTGAAGCTATGCAAGACTAGCCTCACCCAAAGAATCTTAAGAGATTACTTGGATTTCTAGGCTTAACAGGGTATTATCGCAAGTTTGTTAAGAATTATGGGAATATTGCATCTCCTCTCACTACTCTCCTAAAAAAGAACTCGTTCACTTGGACTCCAGTCGTTGCTAAAGATTTTCAAACCATGAAGATGGCCATGTGCACCACTCCAGTCCTCACCCTTCTTGATTTGACAAAGACCTTTATGTTGGAATGTGATGCCTCAGGGAAAGGAATTGGTGTTGTCCTTATGCAAGAGGGTCGACCTTTGACCTTTACTAGCAAGCAACTATCTGAAAGAAAGCTGGGCAAATCCATCTATGAAAAGGAAATGTTGGCTATTCTGCATGCCGTGGATCTGTGGCGTCCTTATCTATTGGGGCAACGGTTCCAAATTAAGACAGACCATTAAAGCCTCAAGTATTTTCTGGAACAACACATTTCCTCACCAGAACAAAAAAAATGGGTGACTAAACTCTTTGGATATGATTATGAGATCATTTATAAGAAAGGAAAAGACAATCTAGTTGCGGATGCACTTTCCCGAAAATATGAAGATGAAGGATCCTTTTTTTCTCTTTCATTCATTGTACCAGATTGGCTCCAAGACGTTTTCCAGGAATGGCTACAAGATCCCAAAAGTTCGTAGTTGATCCAGAAATTGCAGTCCAATGCTCCATATTCCCTAAGGTACTCTTGGCTCCATGAGGAACTTCGATACAAATTCCATTTGTATTTAAGTAAACAATCAAAGCTTAAATCCACGGTACTTTCTGAGCTTCATGCTACACCCACAACGGGGCACTCCGAGTTCACCAAAACCTATGATAGGTTCAAACGTTCCTTTTTTTGGGATGGTATGAAACAGGACATTCGTAATTTTGTAGCTGAAAGTGACGTGTGTCAATGAAACAAGGGAGAAACAGTCAAATCTTCGGGCACACTACAACTGCTCCCGATTCCACCTGCTATTTGGAAGGATATCTCTATGGATTTTATTATCGGCTTACCCAAATCGGGAAATAAATCCATCATCACGGTGGTTGTTGATTGCCTTTCCAAGTATTCTCATTTCTGTGCTCTTCAACACCCGTTTACAACATCCACGGTGGTTCAAATCTTCATGGATCAGGCCTTCAAGCTTCATGGAATGCCGCACTCTATTGTTTCTGATCGCGACCCAACTTTCACAAACAATTTTTGGCAAGAATTGTTCAAGATAGAAGGCACAGAATTGCATCTCAACACAACTTATCATCCCCAGACTGATGGCCAAACAAAATTTGTCAACAAGTGTTTGGAAACATATTTGAGGTGTTTTGCCTCTGAAAAGAAAAATTAGTGGGCTCAATGGTTACCCCTAGCTGAATGGTGGTACAACACTTCATATCATACAACTACACACATGACTCCTTTTGAAGCGATATATGGACAGAATCCAGCTTCATTTCTCTCATACTTACTAGGTGCCTCGAAGGTCCAGGCGATTGACCTAACACTTACAGCTCGAGAGGCTATTCTCTGTACCCTCAAAGATAATTTTTTCATGGCACAGAATTGCATGAAGCAACAAGAAGATCAAGGTCGCTCTGAACATCAATTTGCAGAAGGGGATCAAGTGTTTCTTCGACTGCAACCTTACAAGCAAACTTCCCTCAAGGATGAGCATTGTCAGAAGCTAGCGCCCAAATTTTATGGTCCTTATACCATTCTCAAGAGTGTGGGAAAAGTCTCCTATCAGTTAGATTTTCCCAGCCATTCGAAGCTACATCATGCTTTTCATGTTTCATGCTTAAATAAGGTGATTGGAGCTAAGTGCCAAATTCAAACCAACCTTCCAGAGTTAGCTGAAGAAGGATCCATTTGGCTACAACCAGAAGTCGTTTTGGACCAGCGTGAGCATCACCTACGTCAGAGAACCATCAAGGAAGTGCTCATCCAGTGGAAAGATACAACTCCAACAGACACCACTTGGGAACCAGCTACCATTCTGCAGCAATTTCCTCATCTCAAGCCTTGAGGACAAGGTTGTTTTTAAGGGGGCGGACATGTTAGGGTCCTAACCCGCACATAGGTAGAATAATATATTCAGATGTAATAAAGGTCAATATTAATAAGGCCTTTCAATAAAATAGAATAAGGCGAATGTAAGAAGACCTAATAGAAGCTTCTGCTTCTAGAAGGATCTTCCTCTAGATGCTTCTTTTTAGTATAAATAGGAGTTGAGGGTATGAGAACGCTAGCTTGGATATTATTGTAATAGATCTCTTCTCAACTGGTGGTTTCCCCCTCAAAGAGGCCCGTGAACATTGCTTTCAGATTCAAAGTGCTACTTATGTTGTTATTCTTATATCATTTATGTGTTATTGTGGTGAATGTTCTGGTTATATTGTTGTTATTCTGCCATTACTAGCATTTTATTTCTGTTCTGCATACATTTTATATCTGGTATATTACATGATAGGTCCTGAACTAAGGCTGAAAACATAACCTGCAGTAGACTTCCTATCATCAGGGTCGTCGACCCAATCTGAATCAGTGAAACCAACCAATAAAGGAGCCCCCCTTGAACTGTAATGTATCCTGAACTGAATTGTACCATGGATATAACGAAGTATCCTCTTAGTTGCTTTCCAATGGATTTCATGGGGTGTTTTCATATACCAGGAAACAAGACCAATGGCAAAGGAAATATCAGGACAAGTATGAGTCAAGTATAAGAGGATACCAACTAACTGACGGTACAAGGTGGAATCAACTTCATAAGAAGTACAGGTGGCGGTAAGCTTGATTCCAGAATGGAAGGGAGAAGGGGTTGGTTTACAATCAGCAAAGGTCAAAAGCATACTTAGACTGAGAAAGAAAAATTCCTTGATTGGTTTGCAAAACTTGGAGGCTAAGAAAATAGTGCAAAAATCCTAAGTCTGTCATTTCAAATTTCTTCTTAAGGTTGGTTTTCACATGGTTTAAAAGTGTTGAGTCGCTACCAATAAGGATAAGGTCATCAACATAAAGGAAAATGATTATGAGATGGCTTCCTACTTTCTTGGTATATACATTAGGATCAAAATGGCATCTAGAGAATCCAGTGTCAATAAGAAAGCTGCCCATTTTGGAATACCAAGCTTGGGGAGATTTCTTAAGACCATAAAGAGATTTTTTAAGGCGACAAACAAGTCTAGAGTCATTATGGACATAGCCAGGAGGTTGTTCCATGTCGATTTCTTCTTTCAAATCTCCATGCAAGAAGGAGCATTTAACATGCATCTAATGGACCTCCCATTTATGTGAGGCAACAAGGGCAAGAAGAAGGAAGATGTAATTCATTTTGGCTATAGGGGCAAAGGTTTCATTATAGTCAATTCCATCAACTTGGGAAAATCCTTTGGGAACTAACCGAGGCTTGTGTCTTTCAAAACTTCCATCTGATGCATACTTAGTTCTATAGACCCATTTACATTTGACAAGTTTTCTTCCTTTTGGAAGAGGTACAATATCCCAAGTATCGTTTTCCATTAAAGAACAATACTCTTAATTCATTGTTGTATCCCAATCTGGATGACATGAAGCTTCTACAAATGTCTCTGGATCACGAGTCTCTAAAACTTGAGCCAAAAGATAAGAGTCTTGTTGGAACTGTGAACGTGTTCGACATTGATTTGAAGGATCACCGACAAAACCACCAGCTGCTTCTTGTGTTGAACGGACCCATCTAGGAAGCGACGGAACTGGTGCTGGTTCAGGTTCAAAGGACTCATATGGAGGAAGGTTAGCAGGCGGAGGTGGATTTTCATCCTCATTGTCATCATCTGAAGAAGAAACTAGAATAGGAACATAATAAGGCACAAACATCGTAGACGGCTCGCAGGACGAAGAGTGCACAATCACAGAATTAGGCTCACAGGCCAAGAGATTTTCATCAAATTTAACATCTCTTCTAATAATAATTTCATTACTATGTGGTTGAATAAGTCTATAACCTTTGACATCTTCAGAATAACCAACAAATATACACTTCTCACTTCTAGGCTGCAATGCTTTTCTTTTCTCATCAAGAATGTGAGCCCATGCTATACTTCCAAATACATGGAAGTGACTTACATCTGGTTTAATTTTAGTCCAAGCTTCTTCCGGTGTTATATTTTTAAGAGCCTTTGTGGGAGTGTGATTGACTATGTAATTTGCACAATTGATTTCTTCTGCCCAATACTTTAGACTTAATCCCTTAGATTGTATCATACAATTAGCCATTTCTTTTAATGTATGGTTCTTTCTCTCAGCAACACCATTTTTTTGTGTTGTATATGGAACAATGTGTTGCATTTGGATGCCCTATGTAGTGCAGTACCTTCTAAAATTATTGTTCATATATTTTCCTCCATTATTTGTTCTTAAATTTTGAATTTGATGTCCAGATTGTTTTTCTACAAGGGCCTTGTAGGCCAAAAACTTGTCAAAAATTTTGCTCTTAAGTTTTAAGAAGTAAACCCAAGTACGTCTGGAAAATCATCAATGAAAGCTAAGAAATACTTGCACCCAGAAAAAGGTGAAGAAAGTGGACCACACAAATCACTGTGAACAAGCTGCAGATGGTCTAAGCCATGACAAGAGGCACGTTTGTCAAAATTGTCCTGATGATGTTTATCAAGAACACAACTAGCACAAACACCATATTTGCCTGAAACAGGAGGAAGACCAGCCACCATCTGTTGATTACATAGTTGTTGCAATGAGCGATAGTTTATATGACCAAACTGCTCATGCCAAAGTTTTCTCAAGTCATCACTATGAGGAACAAAAAATGATGAAAAGGATGATGACCCAAAGTTTTCAAACTTTTACAAACTGGTAATATCATCATCAATTCCAGTTGCAAGAACATGCTTGGGATCTTTTAGATCCTTGATTACAACTTGGTGAGGTGAAAAATCTACGGTTTTACCTTCACCTAAATGAGTGGTTTGATATACTGATAGAAGGTTACAAGAAAGACTTGGAACACATAATACATCATTGAAATGACCATTATCTACTTGAACTATTCCATATCCTACAACACTAAGAGATCTATAATCACCAACAAATATTTTCTTGGTGTTACATTCATTTAAACAAGAAAATATGTCTTTATCCTTAGCCATATGATAAGATGCTCCTGAATCAATACGCCACTCATCAGAAGAGGAAGTAGAAGTTGTATTGAAGGAGAAACCAGAAGTGGAAAGTGCATGTCCATGAGAAGAAGAAGAAGAAGTAGAATCAATATTGATGTTGTGCTTCTTCATCGCTACTTCTAAAGATGCCATCTTCTTGAAACATTTGGACTCATCATGACCATATTTATCATAAAGTTAGTCTTCTTATTTTTAGATTTTTCTCTTGTGTCACCATTAGGAGATGAATATGTCTGAGCAGGTTTGGGACCCTTATGTTGCTTTTTTTTGTAGTGAGGATGTTGCTTCTTGGGATACTTGGGTTTATCTTTCTGTTGGAAAACTAAGGCTTTGTTGGAGGTACTTGTAGTGCTGATCACTCCAAGTTGTACAAGCTTATCTTTCTCTCTAATCAAAGAAGCACAAAAGGACTCAAGAGTGGGTTTTTGATGAGATTTCCCTGGAGCCTCTCTCATGGCATAAAAGGTAGATACAAACACAGAATATGCACTATCTAGCTTAGAAATAATAAGATAGATGCAATGCTCTTCCTCCATTTCTATCTCACATTCTTCACAAAAAATTCGGAGTGTTTTAAACTTAGATAGATAGTCTCCAAGGCAAGAAAAATCACTTGGACATGAGGTCAGTACTTGATTTTATAACTGTTTTGCTCGAATAATATTCATTTTATCAAACACAGATTCAATCTTTTCCCAAGCTTCATTGGGGTCATCAATTTCTTTAAGGTGGAACATCAAATCATGAGATATGGACATTCTAATTAGTCCACGTGCTTCGTCGCTCCTATTAGTCCATTTGAATTTATTATCATCATCAGTGGGTGTTTTTTCCTTTCCCAAGGTAATCTAGTACAAGCATTTACTTCTTAATAAATCTTCCATGTGATATTTCCATTGGAAGTAGTTGGTGCTAGTAAGAAAGAGATTACTTGTATAAGCCATATTAAATATGTAGATAATATGGATTTAAAAACTGAAACTGATCATCTGGATGAAAATATCTCGAAACGTTATGCGGTTATTTAAAAAAACGACACTGAAAACGGACTTTGGATGTGAGAGTTATGCCCTTTTAAAAACAAAAGGCATAAACGATAGCCAAAGGACCATGTAATAGTGTAAGTTTCTTTATAAAGTTACCCACTTTTATAAAGAGAAGTGGGGATCACTTTTACAATGAAGTTACTTTATAAAAGAAAAGTTGCATGCAAAATAAATAACTCTAAAATAAAATATTAAAGCTATTTATAGTGATTCACTTTTATACTTGAAGTGAAATACACTTTACAATTTGAGCATGAACTTTTTCAAAAAAATTAATAAAAGAGAGACTTGAACTCAAGAGCTCTTACTTAATAAGGAAACTTTTAACCAAATGGTCTAGCAAAACATATTGTATTTTTTAGGAATAATATTGTTGTTGTTGATGGCCTTGAAGTGCGTGCTAAAAAAACTCTTTTCACAGAAGAACAAAAATTCGATTCTCGATGACAACAAGGGTTAGATATCGGTTAGCTTACCCGGAATATGCACCTTTTCCTATCTATTTCTGATTTGCTGAGATCGCACAAGGAACGGGCAAAAGAGAATACAAAGATCTAAAAGAGTAGAAACCCGAAAATAAATAATACAAAACCAAAATGACACTGCAATTTTTTTTTAAATGCGTATTTAGGCTTTATACCTCTGGATCTGACTGAAATGGTTGTATCTTGGGCAAACAGAAACCTTTTCGAGTAAAAAGAAAAATGTTCCTGACTGAAATGAGCGCTCCAAACGCAATGGAATAGTCCTCTCATCCCATAAATGTACATAAATGACAGAAAATAGAGATGAGGAAACTGGCTTCACGATCTCGATCTACAACAGGAGTGGGTCTTCAAAGATGCTCTGATACCATGTTCGAAAACACAGGTATTCCAAAAGAGGATGAAAACCTTCATTAACCAATCACATAACCAGATCAAGATCAACACACCGATTTTTTCACATGGTAAAACCCATATGGGGAAACATCAACGGCCCCAACCAACGTGGCCACTTGGAGAAGTTTATTAATGCAAAAGAAAAAGATTACAGAGAGATTTTACAAGAGCGTTTCTCACAATCGATCATAGAAAAATGACCCTCCATGCTCTTTAAATAAATATCATGGACGAATCGGGTGCTAAGCCATGGATCAATGGCCATTAATGTTGAGGAGAGTATGAACCGTCAGATCACTATATGTCAGGAACATATCATGACCATCAGATTTCCTAAATACAAATGCATACTAATGCATACTAAAGAAACACACTTTTACCTAACGACACATTATACCAAGTAGATC
Source organism: Picea engelmannii (assembly GCA_009831015.1). Taxonomy (NCBI): domain Eukaryota; kingdom Viridiplantae; phylum Streptophyta; class Pinopsida; order Pinales; family Pinaceae; genus Picea; species Picea engelmannii. The sequence continues at coordinate 406,946 of ML781334.1, forward strand.
TTAACTATCTCCTAAGTGTCTAAATATCCTAACAATGCTCCCCCTATCCATGTGCTCCTTCTTTTGAATTTGTTGTTTTTAATGAGGTATGGGAATTATTCCCAATCTTTGTTTAAGATTTTCAAAAGTACTTCTTGGTAGAGGTTTTGTGAATATGTCTGTAATTTTCTCTTTAGTATCAATATATTCCACTTTGACTACCTTTTGAGAAGCCTGATCTCTTAGAAAATGGTATTTAATTGGGATATGCTTAGTTCTAGAATACATAAGAGGATTCTTAGAGATATTTATCGAACTGGTTGTGTCACAATTAATAGTGATTGGATGATCATATTTCACTTGTACATATTCTAGGGTTTGTTTCATTGAGATTACTTGTGTGCAACAAGATGCAACAACAATGTACTTTTCCTCTACTATAGATAATGATATGTATGTCTGCTTTTTACTTAAACATGATAACAAACATTTTCCCAAGTAGAATGCTCCTCCACTAGTACTTTTCGTGTCATCTACACTACCATCCCAATATGCATCAGTATATGCAGACAATATAAAATATTCTCTTTTTGGAAACCATAAACTAAACTCCATGGTTCATTTAAGATATCTGAATATTCTTTTAACTGACGTCATGTGAGTTTGTTTAGGTGTAGATTGAAATCTACCTACTACTCCTATAACCTGCAAGATATATGGTAGTCTTCTTGTTGCTTCATATAATAGGCTACCAACGATTGATCTGTACACGGTTTGGTCTACTCTTGGTGAATCATCATCTAGACTTAGTTTGAATCCTGTGACCATGGGAGTGTACATGGGTTTAATGTCTTCCATTTGGAATTTATTTAACATTTCTTTGATATATTTAGTTTGTGAAATGAATATTCCTTTATTCATTTGAGTGACTTGTAAACCTAGGAATAAAGTCAGTTCTCCTAGCATAGAGATTTCAAACTCTTTATGCATTTATGTAGAAAATGTTTTTCTTAGTATAGTAATATTACTTCCAAATATGATATCATCTACATAAACCACCACAACAATCATATCTTGATCCTCAATTTTGATATATAGGTTTTTGTTAGTATTCCTTCTCTTATATAATTTTTTTTGCAGATATTGATCTACTCTTGAGAACCATGCTCTAAGGGCTTGTTTAAGACCATATAGAGCCTTCTATAGTTTGCACACATAGTCCTGATTTTTTGTTAATAAGAATCCTTTTGGTTGCTCAATATACACTTATTCTTCTAATTTTCCATTCATAAATGTTGACTTGACATCCATTTAATAGATTTTAAAGTTTCAAAAGCATGCATACGCCAGAAACATTCTGATGGCGGCTAGTCTTGCTACTGGGGAAAAAGTCTCTTCAAAATCAATAACTTCCACTTGGGAATATCCTTTACATAATAATCTAGCTTTTTTCTTTATGATCTGTCCATTTTCATTGAGTTTGTTTTTGAATATCCACTTGGTCCCTACCACATTCTTGTCTTTTGGTCTAGGGACAAGTTCCCATGTATGATTTTTCTCAATTTGATCAAGGTCCTTGTTTATTGCTCTTATACAATATTCACTCTTGTTGGATTCTACAAAATTTTTGGGTTCTATTACTAAAAACATTGCCTGTTCAAAATCAAATCTAAGTTTCCTTCTTCATTCTACTCATGCTTCTTTATCCCCTATAATTTGATTTTTCTGGGTGATTCTTTTGAACTCTTTTTGAAGGTGTTTTTGGTAAGGGTGTTTCTTCCTCATCCTTCTATTCATCAATTTGTGGTTCATGCTCTTGTATTTATTTAATATCTTCTTCATTTTGTGATTCACTATCTTCTTCATCATCACTAGTTCTTTTCCATTAATCAATGTTTTATTCATTTTGAGATTTGATTTTTCTCAATTTTAGATCATTTATTTTTACATTAGCACTTTCCACTACTTTGTGAAATATTAGATTATATTCATCCCTCTTGATGTAACACTTACTTCCAAAGAGTCTGAAATGTTTCACAGATGTTGGTCTTCCAAACCATAATTCATAAGGTGTTTTCTCATGTTTAGGTCTCAATTGTGCTCAGTTAAGTATGGGGACTATTGTATATATTGCATCTTGCCAAAATTTGTTTTAGAGCTTGAATTCTTTCAACATAGTTCTCACAGACTCTTGAACAGTTCTATTTTTCCTCTCAAAAATTCCATTCTGTTGAGGAGTTCTTGGAGCTCAAAATTGTCTCTTGATTCCATGATCTTCAAAAAACTTATTGAATTATTTAGAGGTAAATTCCCCTCCATTATCTGATCTTAAACATTTGATTTTGAGATATGTTTCATTCTATACATAATTCTTGAATGCTTTAAACTTTTCAAATGCCTCAGATTTTTCTTTGAGAAAATATATCCAACTCATCCTCCTATAGTCATCAATGATCAACATGAAGTAGTTTTCCCCTGGTATAATTTTTTTCCCAGAGTGCCTACAGAGGTCAGTGTGAACAATATCCAAGGGTTTTGATGTAGAATGCTCTTTTGTATTGAATGTGACTCTTGTATGCTTCCCTGATTGGCAGTGCTTGCAAATAGGGTCTGAAGGCTTGATGATTTTTCGCATGTCTTTTACAACTCCCTTTTTACTAGATTTGATTAGGTTATCAAAGCTCAAGTGCCCCATCCTCCTATGCCATATCCATCTTTCATCTATTTGAATCATATGGAATTATTCTTCTTCCTCAATATCTAATATATACACATTTCTTGAGTTTCTTGGTGCAATAGCAACTAATTTTCATGATCCTTCTTTTCTTATTTCACATTTTTGGGAGTAAAAAATGAGTATGTGCCTCTCATCACAGGTTTGGATTACACTGAGTTGATTAGGTTTTAATTTTTCTACTAGCTACACATTTTCTTCTTTATTTATTTTGTTTCCCAAAGAAACCATGAATTTTCCTGGTATTTTGGCAAACACATTATCTCCAAAAGTGACTTTGCCTTTACCTTTTTTTTTCAAAGTGGTAAATTTTACTTCATCTCCTGCCATATGTTTTGAGCATCCACTATCAATTTACCACTGGCACGTTTTTTGCTTTGCATACATGGCCACTTTATATTTTGTTACTTTTTCTTCTATATGCTTTTATTTCCATATCTTCTTATCTTGTTTGTTAGAGTTGCTTGTTTTCAAGGATTTCATAGGTAATCTACATTCACTAGCTTTATGGCCATAGTTGTTTCACTTGTGGCATTCAACATTTTACTCTTGTAATGGAGAGAATGAATTCTAATTTCTTTTCTCTAAGTCATTTTTTTTGTTCTTATATCTCTGGATATTTTTTGGTTTGTAGTTTCTATAGGATTTACAATGCACTGCCTTGTGTCCAAAGTTGTTGCAGGAATAGAAATAACCAAGAGATATATGTTGATATCTATTAGGAGGAGTTATTCTGATCACTATTTTTCTTTTTGGAGCAGGTGCCTGCTTATTAAAACCATTCTTAAATGGTGTCATTTTTATATTTTTGTCTTCTCCTTTTAAGGAACTCCTAAGAGCATATGTATAGTTGATTGATTTTTTATCAGTTTTTTGTGAAGTAGAGTTTTCATTTTGATCATATCCCAATCATGTTTTATCATTTGGTGATCTTTGGATGTTAGGAATATCGTTCAAAATCTTTTAACTATTCTCAAACTTTGAGTGCTTCTTTTCCTTTTTTATTTCTCTTTTTAGTAGGGACAATTTCAGCTCCTATCTTTTCATAGTCTTGTTCCCTATCATTGAGTTGTTTCATAATGACTTCCTCAATTATTTTGGCTTCCAGGAGTTGAGTCTCTAAATCATTGATGACTTACCTTGTTTCTTTGATGATCTTTGACATTTCATTTTATCTTCATTTTTGTGCTTCTTCATATTCTGACAATTGTTCTCTTAATTATTTATTGTTCCTTTTGTACTTTCTGAGTTCATCCAGGGAACTGATCAACTCTGCTTCAAGATCTACTTATCCTTCAACCTCAGAGTTTTCTTCTTCCATCTCAAATTTATTTTTGGTGTGATTTTTTTTTTGTTTCTATACCCATAAATAGGTGCTCAGATTTCTCTTATTATTCACTTTATTCAGATGAGTTGTTGTTCTCTTCAGTGTAAAAGGTCTTCTTCTTCTTGTAGAAACTCCTTTTTTCTTTTCTTTGGCTATTCTTATGTTCTTTGAAAGTTATTTCGTTATTACTTTCTTCTTGTTTTGGATAGGGATATTTGGCAAAAAAATACCCAATCTTTCCAAAGTTAAAGAATATTAGAGGAAACATTCCTTTGTATCTACCAGATCCTTTATTGAGTTTGTTCATGAAGTTAGTTTTTCTACATTTGATATCTCTGATAGATATTGATTAGATAATTGCTCTTGTTTCTTCTTTTCTTTAGATACATTGAAAGTTGGTTCTCCTTTTGCTAGTCTTTCTTTCCCTGTTCTCATCTCATATGTTGTGAGGATCCCATGTAGTTCATCCATTGTGAGATTATCAAGGTCTCATTTGTCTTCAAGAGTTGAAATATTGGCATCATATCTCATGGGTAAAGATCTCAAGATATTTCGGACAATGGGTTGATATTTGAGTTTTTCTCCTAATGTTTTGATTGATTTGACTACTTCATCTACTCTCTGAAGATATTCTCCTATGTTATCTTCTACTTTCATTTTTAGGTTTTCAAATTATGTTTTCTAAGTTTGTAGTTTGGCCTTTTTTACTTTGTTATCTTCTTCATATATGACTTGTAGTTTTTCCTAGATTTGTTTTATTGAATTACAATGAATTACTTTCACAAATATAGGATTGGATAATCCTCCTCAAATGGCATTAGTTTCTCTTTCATTGTCATTACAAATCTTATTTCCAGCTTTGTCTATGGGAGGAGTAGCAGGTGCAGTGTACCCATCTTCTACAGATTCTCAGATATCACAATCATTCCCTTTGAACAATTTTTCTATGGTGGAATACATTATGTCTTTCAATCCATTGGATTATTAAGAACCAGTTATTAGATTGTTCTGAAGGCACCCGCTCTGACACCAATTTTTGGAAATACTGAGAGAGGGAGGGGGTGAATCAATATTACATTTTTAAACAATTAGTAATTACTTTGTTATTTTATTAATCACCACACTACATCAACAATGGACTTGTATTTAAAATCAATTATAAAAATATAATTCACAAGAATTACAAAGTTTATAAAGAATAATATGTGATTGTGAAGGACATCAATCCTCTTTAGAGCACCAAATCTTGGAGACAAAAATCCCCTTCTTCGGGGAACCATATCTAGGAAGCATTGACTCCCTTGTTTTAGGGCACCAACCCTAGGAAGCACCAACTCCTTTTTTTAGGGCAGCAACCCTAGGAAGCACCAACTCCATTAGTTTAGGGCATCAACCCTAGGAAGCACCAACTCCATTAGTTTAGGGCACCAACTCCTTGTTTTGTAATTTTAATTGGGAAAGGATACTAATCCTTCCTTGCTCCTCCCTTCCACCCTCACTTCATAAGTATTTTTTTTTTCTTCCTTGGACTCTGCACTTTCTTTGATCTTCTGATGTAGACCACATAGACACTTTCTTTCCACCATACGTTTTTGGTTTATATAGTATTTGAATAGGTATAAGATTGAACCAATGTGTCTTTTAAAAATGAGCCATTGCACCTATTCATTCTAATATTAACAATAAAAAAATGATTTTAACTTAAGAAGACTTCAAATATTTTGTTAGTTTATTTATCCCTCCATGCGTAAATTATCTTGAAGCAACAATGAACTCATTTGGTGTCATTATTTGTCGAATTACTATATAGTACTTAAGCTATTTATAGAAAATGAATTCTGCATGAGGTGATTCCTTCAATCCACTTCCCTTTGTGAGTGTGGGCTCAAAACCAAGAGCTTATCCATTTCAAACATTTTTCTGTTAGCGCTTTTTCCGTTCCTCCCTTATTCTTCTATATGGGACCATATTCAAATGTATGAGGGATTATTTACTTCTAGGCCCTTTGTACTCCTTATTAGCTTCTTTACCTTATCACGTGACTGGTGTTGGAACTAGGTTCTTCGGTACTTCGGCCTTTGGGATTTCCAGCCTTTACAGTCTTCCAATTCTACTAGAGTAAATTTCACCGAAGTGCATATACTCTCTTCACTACTAGATCAGACAATCAATATTTAATCTCCTATTGAATGGAATATCCTGGCTCATCCAGAGGATTCAAATAAATTGATGGTCATGACTTAATTAGGAGTTGATATGGACGACTATCATTTATTTTGGGGCTTCCACACTCCGAGACTCTGGGATATTACTGCTTTAGAATTTTTCAACTCCCCTGGAGTTACACCTGTCGGAGTGCTTACCCTATCATTACCCTGTACTCAATCGGATGGTCGAGAAAGATTCCATAGGATCTTATATCAATGACCAACGTTAATTCATGACTTCAACCTTCAACACTTAGGGCATTTTTTCTAGTAGGAGAATTTGGACATCCCCGGAGGTTGTAATCCCAGAGTGATGTGGCATGATGACATAACCTAGGTTGACATGGATCCATGGTATATGTGCCAGGTGTCACCCTAATTCATGACTTTCACAGACCTTATGTGCCAAATGGATCTTGACACTTGTCACTAGTTGATTGGGCCACGTGTCTCCCTCCTAGATCATGGCTCTAGACTGCTTGATATAACGACTCTCATTACTCCTGAATTCTTCCTTTGAACTGATGGTAGTGATTTTTGGGGGATTTGGTACTCCACAAGTTTTCTTAGTCTCTAGTAATCGCCAAAGTTGTGAAACTTACACTATCCTTCCACTCTTGATCTAATGACCCACGTTTCTATAGAAGGGATCTTAGATCTATGATCTGCAGGAGGTCATTTACTCTAAGACTCCCAGATATTGTGGCTTACACTTTCCTTCCACTAAAATCAATCGGATGGTCGGGAATTAACACAAAGTCCCTCCTTGATCTAACGATTGGCAATATTTTGTGACTTCACAAGTTCGTGCCTATGCCTTGTCTCCAATGTTTGCCGAAGTGGTGAAGTTTCAGAGTCCTATTGGTATTGATCTAAAGTTGAGGATTATCTCTCTCGATCTTATGGTTGGGATTTAATTTCTCCCGGCCTCTATTTCCACCTCAATCTGACGATCTTGGATTGTCCCAAGAACTACATTAATGGAAAAGATGCCTCCTTGATCCCTTTGGATTATACGTGATCTCTGGAATGCTATTTCTTTTGAGATTTTATTTTCTCCTACGCATTCTTCTGCATAATGTTTTCCATGGTTGACATCAATGACACCTATTTTTCCAACAATATCCCCCTTTGGATTTGATGGTAACAAAGTAAGAACCCATCTTTTAACTGAGTTTTTACTGTTAATCCTCCCCCTTTGAGATTAATGACAGAATGGATATTCCTTCTCTCCCCCTGAGGTTATGCTCCCCCTTTCCATGTGATCCTTATTATTTTGTATTTTTTAATGAGGTATGGGAATTACTCACAATTTCTGTCTAATATTTTCAAAAGTACTTCTTGGTAGAGGTTTTTTGAATATGTCTGCAATTTTCTCTTTAATATCAATATATTCCACTTTGACTACCTTTTGAGAAACCCGATCTCTTAGAAAATGGTATTTAATTGGGATATTCTTAGTTTTAGAATGCATAATAGGATTCTTAGAGATATTTATGGAACTAGTGTTGTCACATTTAATACTGATTGGATGATCATATATCACTTGAACATCTTCTAGGGTATGTTTCATCCATATTACTTGTATGCAACCAGATGAAGAAACAATGTACTTTTCCTTTACTGTAGATAATGATATGGATGTATGATTTTTACTTAACCATGATACTAGACATTTTCCCAGGTAGAATGCTCCTCCACTAGTACTTTTCTTGCCAACTACACTATCATCCCAATCTACATTAGTATATGCAATCAATGTAAAATCTTGTGTTTTTGGAAACCATAAACCAATCTCCATGGTTCCTTTAAGATATATGAATATTATATTAACTGCCTTCATGTGAGTTTCTTTAGGTGCATATTGAAATCTACCTACTACTCCTACAACCTACAAGATATCTGGTGGTCTTGTTGTTGTTTCATATAATAGGCTACCAACCATTGATCTGTACATGGTTTGGTATACTCTTGGTGAATCATCATCTAGACTTAGTTTGCATCTTGTGACCATGGCAGTGCACATGGGTTTATTGTCTTCCATTTGGAATTTATTTAAAATTTCTTTGATATATTTAGTTTGGTAAATGCATATTCTTTTATCTATTTGAGTGACTTGTAAACCTAGGAAAAAAATCAGTTCTCCTAGCATAGACATTTTAAACTCTTTCTGCATTTTTGCAGCAAACGTTTTTCTTAGTATAGTAATATTACTTCCAAATATTATGTCATCTACATATAACACCACAAAAATCATATCTTGATATTCAATTTTGATATATAGGTTGCTATTAGTAGTCCATCTCTTATATCCTTGTTTTTACAAATATTGATCCAGTATTGAGAACCATGCTCTAGAGGATTGTTTAAGACTATATAGAGCCTTCTTTAGTTTTCACACATAGTCCTCATTTTTTGTTAATATGAATCCTTCTCGTTTCTCAATATAGACTTATTCTTCTAATGTTCTATTTAGAAACGCTGACTTGACATCCATTTGATATATTTTGAAGTTTCTGAAGCATGCAAACACCAGGAACATTATGATGGCATATAGTATTTCTACTAGGGAAAAATTCTCTTCAAAATAAATACCTTCCACTTGGGCATATCCTTTACATACAAATCTGAATTTGTTCTTTATGATCTATCCATTTTCATTGAGTTTGTTTTTGAATATCCACTTGGTCCCTACCACATTCTTGTCTTTTGGTCTAGGGACAAGTTGTCGTGTATGATTTTTCTCAATTTGATCAAGTTCCTCGTTCATTTCTCTTATCCAATATTCACTCTTGTTGGCTTCTGCAAAATTTTTGGGTTCTATTACTGAAATGATTTCCTATTCAGAATAAAATCTAATTTTTCTTCTTGTTTCTACTCCTGCTTCTTTATCCCCCATAATTTGATTTTCAGGGTGATTATTTTGAACTCTTTTTTATTGTGATTTTGGTAAGGGTGTTTATTCCTCATCCTTCTCTTAATCAGTTTTTGGTTCATTTTGTTGTAGTTTTTTAGTATATTTTTCATCTTGTGATTCACTACCTTCTTTGTCATCACTAGTTCTTTTCCATTCATCATTTTTTTATTCATTTTGAGATTTGATTTTTCTCAATTTTAGATCATCTATTTTTGCATTAGCATTTTCCACTATTTTGTGCAATATTAGATTATAGCACTTGTAATCCTTTTTGTTAGGTGAATATACTAGAAATATATCTTCATCTGATCTAGAGTCAAATTTCCCTATATTATCTTCATCCCTAATGATGTAACACTTACTTCTAAAGACTCTGAAATGTTTCACAGATGTTGGTCTTCCAAACCATTATTCATAAGGTGTTTTATCATGGTTAGTTCTCATTTGTTATTGGTTAAGTATGTGGACTACTGTATATATTGCATCTCTCCAAAAATATTCTAGGAACTTGGCTTATTATGTTGAGGAGTTCTTGGAGCTCAGAATTGTCTCTTGATTCCATGATCTTCACAAAACATATTGAATTATTTAGAGGTAAATTCCCCTCCATTATCTTATCTTAAACATTTGATTTTGAGATATGTTTCATTCTCTACATAAGTATTGAATGCTTTAAAATTTTCAAATAACTCATATTTTTCTTTGAGAAAATATATCCAACTCATCCTCATGTAGTCATCAATGATCAACATGAAGTAGTGTTCCCCTTGTATGATTTTTGTCCTAGAGGTCCTAAAGACATCAACATTCAGAATATCCAAGGGTTTTGATGTAGAATGCTCTTTTGTCTTGAACGTGACTCTTGTATGCTTCCCTAATTGATAGTGTTTGAAAACAGGGTCTGAAGGCTTGATGTGTTTTCACATGTCTTTTACAACTCCCTTTTTATTAGCTTTGATCAGGTTATCAAAGCTCAAGTGTCCCATCATCCTATGCCATATCCATCTTTCATCTATTTGAGTCATATGACATTCTTATTCTTCCTTAATATCTAAGATATACACATTGCTTGATGTTCTTGGTGCAATAAGAACTAATTTTCTTGATCCTTCTTTTCTTATTTCACATTTTTGGGAGTCAAAAATGAGTTTATGTCCCTGATCAAAGGTTTGGATTACATTGAATAGGATAGGTTTTAATTTTTCTACTAGCAACACGTTTTCTGCTTTATTTCTTTTGTTTCCCAAAGAAACCAGGTCTTTTCCTAGTATTTTGGCATATACATCATCTCCAAAAGTCACTTTACCAAGTTACCCTTTTTTGTCAAAGTGATAAATTTTCCTTCATCTTTTGTCATATGTTTTTATCATCCACTATAAATATACCAATGACACTTTTTGTACTTTGCATATAGGGCCACTTTACATTCTATTACTTTTTCTTCTATATGATTTTATTTCCATGTTTTCTTATCTTGTTTTTTAGAGTTGCTCGTTTTCAAGGATTGGATTGGTAATCTACATTCACCGGATTTATGGCCATAATTTTTCATCTTGTGACATTCAATATTATACTCTTGTAAAGGAGATAATGAATTACAATTTATTTTCTCTACATCATTTTTGTTGTTCTTATATCTCTGGATATTTTTTAGTTTGTAGTTTCTATAGGATTTATAATGCATTTCCTTGTGTCCAAAGTTGTTGCATGAATAACAATAACCAAGAAATATATGTTGATATCTATTAGGAGTGAGTTATTATGATCATGGTTTTTCTTTCTAGAGGAGGTGCTTTCTTATTAAAGCTAGTCTTTAATGGTGCCATTTTTATCTTGTTGTCTTATCCTTTTAAGGAACTCCTATGAGCATTTGCATAGTTGATTGATTGTTTATTAGTTTTCTGTGAAGTAGAGTTTGAATTTTGATCATATCCCAATCCTGTTTTACCATTTGGTGATATTTTCCTATTAAGAATATCATTCAAAACATTTGAATTGTTCTCAAACATTGGTTGCTTCTTTTCCCTTTCAATTTCTCTTTTTAGTAGGACAATTTCAGCTTCTAGCTTTTCATAGTCTTGTTCCCTATCAATGAGTTGTTTCGGAATGACTTCTTCAATTATTTTGGCTTCTTGGAGTTGAGTATTTAAATAATTGATGGCTTTCTCTATTTCTTTGATGATCTTTCACATTTATTTTTTCTCTTGATTTGCATGCTTCTTCATATTCATACAATTGTTCTCTTAATTATTTATTCTTCCTTTTGTACTTTCTGAGTTCATCCAAGGAACTGATCAACTCTACTTCAATATCTAATCTCCTTCAACCTTAGAGTTTTCTTCTTCAATCTCAATGTTATTTTTAAAGTGATTTTTTTGTGTTTCTATACCCATAAATAGGTGCTCATATTTCTCTTTTTCTTCATTTTCTTCAAATGAGTTGATGTTCTCTTCATTGTAAAAGGTCTTCTTATTCTTGTAGACATCCCTTTTGTCTTTGGTTTGGCTCTTATTATGTTCTTTGAAAGTTCTTTCATTATTACTTTCTTCTTGTTTTGGATAGGGACATTTGACAACAAAATGCCCAATCTTTCCACGGTTAAAGCATATTAGAGGAAACTTGCATTTGTGTCTACTAGTTCCTTTCTTGAGTTTCTTCATGAAGTTAGATATTTATTCATTAGATATATCTGAATGATCTTCATTAGATACCTCCTCATGTTCCTTCTTTTCTTTACATACTTTGAAATTTGTTTCTCCTTTTACTAGTATTTCTTTCCATGTTCTCATCTCATACGTTGTGAGGATCCCATGTAGTTCATCCATTATGAGATTATCAAAGCTTGGTCTATCTTCAAGAGTAGAAATACTGGCATCATATCTCATGGGTAAAGATCTCAAGATATTTTGGACAATGGGTTGATCTTTGAGTTCTTCTCCTAATGCTTTGATTGATTTGAGTACATATACTCTCTGAAGATATTCTATTATGTTTTCTTCTTCTTTCATTTTAAGGTTTTCAAATTGTGTTTTGTAGGTTTGTAGTTTGGCCTTTTTAACTTTGCTATATCCTTCATATATGACTTGTAGTTTGTCTGAGATTTCGTTGTTGACTTACAATGCATTTATTTCACAAATATAGGATTGGATAATACTCCTCGGATGGAATTAGTTGCTCTTGCATTGTCATTACAAAGATTATTTCCAGTTCTGTCTATGGGAGGAGTAGCAGGTACAATGTACCAATATTCTATAGATTGCTAGATATCACAACCTAGGGACATTATATATCCTTTCATCCTCACTCCAATGTGCATAATCATTCCATTTGAACAAAGGTGCTCTAGTGGAATACATTCCTTCTTGTTGATCCATTGGATTATGCAGAATCTACCTTCCAGTTATTAGACAGTATTGAAGTCACTCGCTCTGATACCAATTGTTGGAAATACTCAGNGAATCAATATTACCTTTTTAAACAATTAGTAATTACTTTTTTATTTTATTAATCACCACAATAGATCAACGATGGACTTATATTTAAAATCAATTATATAAATATAATTAACAAGAATTACAAAGTTTATAAAGAATAATTTGTGATTATGAAGGACACCAATCCTCTTTAGAGAACTAACCCTTAGAGAAAAAAATCCCCTTCTTCAGTGAACCAACCCTAAGCGCCATCTCCCTTGTTTTAGGGAACCAAACCTAGGAAGCTCCAACTCCCTTTCTTAGGGAACCAACCCAAGGAAGCACCAACTCCTTGTTTTGTACTTTTAACTGGAAAATGATACTAATCCTTCCTTGCTCCTCCCTTCCACCCTCACTTCATAAGTATCTTTGTTTTTCTTTCTTGGAATCTGCACTTTCTTTGATCTTTTGATGTAGACCACAAAGACATTTTCTTTCCACCATACATTTTTGGTTTATACAGTATTTGAATAGGTAAAAGATTAAACCAATGTGTCTTTTGAAAATGAACCATTGCACCTATTCATTATAATATTAACAATAAATAGTTCATTTTAACTTACGAAGACTTCAAATATTTTGTTATTTTATTTATCCCTTCACGTGTAAATTATCTTGAAGCAACAATGAACTCGTTTCGTGTCAATATTTGTTGAATTACTCTATAGGCCTTAAGTTGTTTACAGAAAAAAAAAATCTTCATGGGGCACTTCCTTCAATCCACTTCCCTTTGTGACCGTGGGCTCAAAATCATGGGCTTATCCATTTCAAACGTTGTTCTGTTAGCTCTTTTCTCCTTTCGCCCGTATTCTTCTATATGGGGCCATATTCAAATATCAAAGGGATTATTTACTTCTAGGACATTTTTTCTCCTTAATAGATTGTTTACCTTATCACGTAATCGGTGTTGCAACTAGGTTCTCCAGTACTCCAGCCTTTGGGATTTCCAGCCTTTGCAGTATTCCAATTATCCCGAAGTAAATTTCGTCGAAGTGTGTATACTCTCTTCACTAGTAGATCAGACAGTTGATATTTAATCTCTCGTTTAACGGATGATCCTAGCTCATCCAGAGGCTTCAATGAAATCGAAAATCACTACTTAAACAGGAGTTGAGATGGGCGACTATCATTTATTTCGAGGCTTTGACACCTTGGGACTCCGGGATATTACCGCTTTAGAGTTTTTCAACCCCCCCATAGTTACCCCTGTCGAAGTGCTTACCCTATCCTTCCATTGTACTCAATCAGATAGTTGAGAAAGATTTCGGAGTATATTATATCAACAACCAACATTAATTTGCGACTTTGGCCTTCGACGCTTAGGGAATTTTTGTTGGTAGGAGAAGTTGGACATGCCCAGAGGTTGTTATCCCATAGTTACATGGCATACTAACATCACCTAGGTTGACGTGGATCCATGGTATGTGTTCCAAATGTCACCCTAATTCATGACTTTCGCAAACCTTATGTGCCAAATGGATCTTGACACTTGTCACTGGTTGATTGGGCCACATGTCTCCCTCCTAGATTATGGCTCTATATTGCTTGATCTAACGGCTCTAATTACTCCCAAATTCTTCCTTTGATATGATGGTTGGTGAGATTTTAGGGCTTCGACACTTTGCAATATTTCCTAGTCTTTAATAATTGTTGAAGTGGTGAAGTTCGAGAGTCAAGAAACTTACACTATCCTTCCACTCTTGATATAACAATCAACATTAATCCCGAGTGGATCTTAGATCGATGGTCTACATGGGTTATTTTACTTTGAGACTCCGAGATATTGTGTCTTACCATTTCCTTCCACTAAACGTGATTAGATGGTCGAGAATTCACCTGAAGTCCTTCCTTGATCTAACGACTAGTGGGATTTTGTGACTGCGTGACTATGCCTTGTCTCCAATGTTCTCCTAAGTGGTGAAGCTCTAGAGTCCTATCGGTATTGATATACGGTTGAGGATTATCTCTCCCAATATGAAAGTTGGGATTTTATTTCTCCAAGCCTTTGTTTCCACCTCAATCTTACGGTCTTGGATTTTCCCAAAAACCACATCAATGGATAGGATTCTTCCTCAACCCCTTTGGCTTCTATGCGATCTCTGCAATGCTATATATCCTAAGATTTTATTTCCTCCCGCGTGTTATTCTGAATAATGTTTTTCATGGTTGACATCAATGACAACTAATATTCCAACAGTTATTGCAGCCATCTTCGGGAAGCTTCGATCATGAGGGACAAGTCTCCTCATAGGTTCTCCTTAATTGATCATACTCGTATGACATTGTAGATTATGTCCATTCACATACACCACCAAATCCACTATGAGTACGAGATATATAGAAATTAAGGTTGCCATATTAGAAGTTGTACAAGCAATCTAGAAGAGTGAACGATGGTAGGCTTAGTTAATTTGGATAAGTATTTTATCCAATGAGTTGTTTGTGGCTCCATCAACCAGTGAAACGACTGGGAAAACTACAAAATCATACCCATATTTCACCTCCATTCACCTTGATAAGTAAGGATCACACTCATGCTTGGATTGGGCTCAATGGACAGGTCCAAAGCTCACAGACATGACAGTTCCCATTGTTGTCATCTTCCACTCCCTCGAGCGCACCAAGGAACAATCACAATTGTAGAGAATTAATCTCCCCTCACTACTACAAAATCAAAAGATGACATGGATAGGCTTGAAAACTAGGTTCATCAAGAAGGGAATAGCACCCCAGATGTAGAAATTGATGTTGATATCATGCCATAGATTCCTTATACAGGCTCAACTTGTGCCAAAGTTAGAAAATATTTTCACACCATCGACTTGTATTAGCATATAAAAAATATTCTCCATAAAGCCATAACTAATAGGGTCGTTACCCATAATGAGCTGACCAGGAAGATGGAATACATCTAGTTGCAGATTTAGTTGTTGGATAAGAAATTGAACATTATGGCAACAAAATACGACATCAACTTCAACGCCAATGGAGAGGATACCCCCCCAAGTTCCTCTGGATGATCCTCCCTCCTTCTCTATTTAATTTGTAATGATTAGTTATATACTTTTCATTAGCATGTATAGCTATAGAAATCATAAAGCAAATCCTCAAACAATAGATCAAATTTTTTATAGTTCTTGTATAAATTTTCACGGTCTATTTTTTGGTATATTTTGGGCAGTAAGCCCGAAGAAGCAAATGTTTTGTTGCTGGTATGGTTTTCCAAGTGGTAGGCCAGAAACAAAACACTTGTAATTTTTCGCCCCCTTATATTAATATAAAATATTTAGTTTACAAAAAAAATAAAAAATTATTAATCTTTTAATTGTTTATATAGGACTATATTAAAAAATAAAAAATAAAAACGAATTACAACAACAAACAAACATCATTATCAAACATTGTACATTATAAAATTTATCCATAATTTCTATCATTAATTCCCATTTCAATCACTTACAAAAATAACTACATCGTTTTTTATGTATTTTATTTACTAAGTGTTTGTTGTGTGAGGATATACCTATGCGAAGGTGTGGAAGCTATATTTGTGTGAACAATATTTCTGTATTGAAGATGTATTTTATTTCCTAAGTGTTCACTATGCGGAGGTGCAGAAGCTATATCTGTTCGGACTATATGTTTGTGCTGAAGATGTATAATTAACTTATATTAAATTGATAATTAACTTTTATTTTTAATATATGTATATACGTAAAAAAAAAATGTTAAGCATATGCATATGCATAGCAATATTATATTATTGATAACATTGATAACTATTAGACTAGTGTTCATTGAGAGGATATACCTGTGCGGAGGTGCGAAAGATATATGTATGTGTTGAAGATGTATAATTAAATTTTATTAAAATAATAATTAACTTTTATTTTTAATATACATATATATTTAAAAATCGGTTTGTTAAGAATATGTATATGCACAACAATATTTTATTTTCAAGAATATATATATGAATGAAGACACTCGCATTCCATAGTAATTTTCAAGAATTGCAATTTTTTTCCGAAAAACATGCTTGTTGCAAGCTTGAAGGAGTTGATTCTCATTATACACGTCATGATGATTGTTGTTACACAAAACCCATCCATACAACCATTTTGCGTCATGAATTCTTTCCCCCATTTCTCCTTCAAATGCACATTAGTCATCCATGTCTTGAAGTCCACTTTCCATCGCCTTATCCTTCATGACTTCACATGCGCCTATCTTTCTAAGTCGCATACATCTCTTTATCTTTTTTAGTTCATTTTTCCTTGTCAATACAACTATCCATCTCCCTTTCCATGACTACAATGCCTTGCCATAAACATTGTTGCTACTGAGATTTTCCTATAGTCCTACAAATCTTTTTATCAAAACTCGCGTTGACTGATGTGGGATTCCTTAAGGCCCACCTTTCAACAAGTCTTGCCCCATCGACCTCAGTATCTTATCTGGGATATAGACTAGAGTCCATTTTGAGTACTTATAGGCTTGCATGCCTTAATGGCAAGTTCTCTCACTGAGAATCATGGGAATACATCACTGTCCCTTGATCATCAGATCTTGCAAGTGGCTCGACATCAACAAATCTATTCACACTTCGCAATATGTACTCGGGTACCTTGGCACTCATTGACATCAATGGTGAGTTTGCCTCGCATTGGTTAACGACATTCATCAATAGCTAGTAATCCAATGACTTCTCTTCATGCTTGACATCAACACATTCATTCGCATGACTAGAATTGTACCATCGGGTGAAGACTATACACTTTTTCATGACTCCATCAACACTTGTAGCAGTATTTTCCTAGTCATATGAGAGTACCACAGTTCCACTTTTATGCTTCATATTTTCCATGATTCATCAACAACAATTCAGATTCCTCCACTTCACATTATTTGATCTAGTAGTTACAGCAGTTGCAGCTACATCAACAGTCACCTTTCACATGATCCTGTAGCAATGACATCTTCCATCACATCATCCATATTCCTATTGCATAGTTCATCAATACGTTTGGGTAAGAGGAGGTATGTTGTTTTCTACTCTTTAATCATGCAATTCCTTACATGCTAGAGTGAATGAATTTGGAAAAATCCCTCACCGTGCTCCATTTCCTTTTTACTTATATGACTCATGCCACACTGCATCAGG
>ML781334.1:424855-494952 GCA_009831015.1 Picea engelmannii
TTTCCAACGATACTCTATTGCACTTTGCTTCATAAGCATTGATATACATATTGGCATGATTCACAAATATGCAAAAGGGCCTTGTTATACTCAATGATGTTTCCTTATGCACATTGATGACTTATTTTTTTTTCCAGCAAGAAAATGGGTAAATTATTATCATAACAACAAGAGAACAAATAATGAAATGAATGTTGTTAACAAAAGAACCAACATTTTCTTATCGTAACAACAAGAGAAAAAATAATGAAATGAATGTTGTTTACACAAGAACCAACATTCTCTATATTCATGGTTGTCACAGGAGAACCAACCATAAGAAAATGTCATTTATTACTCATGTAAACCCCATCCTGGAAATATTCATTATCATCACTCAAAGCCAAAATTCAGATGCCAAAATTTCTTGAGAAGATCCATGCAGAGTTGCATGTGGAAATGTAACAAGTTCAGTTGGGGGATATGTTGGGACTCAAAAATGTTGTATTTCCATCCACCTTTCCCTTCATCATTCTTCACATTTCATCGCCCCATTAACCTTTCATGATACCATTTCATAATTAAATATGGGTTTAACCTTATTATTTTCCAAATCATTTATTTTAGTATTAAAAGGGAATTTGTGATTAAATATTAGAAAATTGACATGTTTTCATATATATCTCAAAAATGTGTGAGATTTATCATGTGTAGGAATATTTGAAGGATTAATTAAAAAAGACTTCTCGAATAATTCCTCCACCATTTCAAGATTTGAGGAGATAATTCAAAGCCTATTCCAAGGAGAAGATCATGGAGATTTGGTTGTCATATCTTATCCAAGATATATGAGACATATGTGTGAGGATTTGAAGGGATTATATTTTGTAATAATGGGAAATTAGTTGAGATAAAAGTGGATCTGTAATTATGAGATGTTTATCTTCTTTTCAAAGATCTCATGTATAAAAGAGAGTGCCCTCTCTTCATGAGAAGGGGAAATTATTATGATGTAAGGTAGGTTCTTGAGGAGAGAATTGTTATGATGTAGATTTGATTCATGAAGAGACTCTTTTTGTAAACCTACTTGTTGAAGATTAATGCAAGTTTGAGTTCAGTGATCTTGTGTCTCTTAGAAGTTAGCATCTATTGATCAATAAGCTTCCATGTTGGCATCGGAAAGGGCCACCGATCCATCTTGGTAAGCTCATTGTAAATTGTTAGTGTAGATTTTGATTTCATGTACCTGCTATTTTGATTTCATGTTATTTCGTTTTGATTTCACTATTTCAATTTGTTGCAAAGTGTGGAATGTAGGGATAGTTTGATCTTCATCTTTCACCATACATGATCTTTAATGGAGAATCTCATTACACTTATCTCTCTTTTCCAGAATTGTTTAGGTTACACCTTGCTAGCACATGCACAATCAAGACCTTCATCTCTCACCCTACATGAAACTATAATGGAATGTTATGAATGTGCAAAGTGTTAATTGTTGTTACTTTAGTTGCTCCAAGAGATAGACTCAAATTTCATCTTTTCCTTTCATGATCCATCAATGAATAGGTCCATCACCTAAGCAAGAGCTTTTTCTTGTTTATGAGTTTTGTTTTCCGGCTTTCGAATTGTATGAAGATTGTTATTTTTAAAAGTGTGTTGGTTTCTAAATGGTTTTATTATCTAAGCTATACTAAATAGACATAAGAACCTATCTGTTATCGACACATATAGTGCATTAACTCTACTGATTACGAATCCCGGTTGATAATTTATGTTTGGTAATATATTATGCATATAATTGCACCAACAATGTGTTTAATCTTGTTGTTGTATATACAAACTTGTCTCATCCATGAATCTAAGTGTATGTGTTTGAGGAGAGAATCACTTGTTCCAGGCCATGAAAGTTATTGCAGGTCAAAGTCATGAGGAGAAACACCATGTTCCAACAATGGAAAGGATCCATCATTGATCACAGGATGGATCAATGGTGATCCATGGAACTGATATCGTGAGATCGAGACAAATATATAACCATCCATTGGAGGAGATCATGAGGTTAATCTAACCGTGCATTAGAAGGAGTAATCATAATACATATCAAGAGGGATACCTCGATGAATGAAGTCCAATCAATGGCCAGGATCAACTTGGAATATTGAATATTGACGGTTCTGGAAGGGACATGTGGTGGTGTCTTAGTAGAAGCTAGACCATCGGAGTGACATGGGTGAGCAGTTGAAATGCTAACCAAAAGAGGAACCTCGAAAGACAAAGAAGATCTATTTAGGATGATTTTGGGTGAATGTCCTAGAGAGGAGACATGGATATATTCATCATAGTTTGAATTCAAAGTGACTCTTCTCCAGAAGATTCTAACAGAGAGGTCCAATCCTTCGAGGCCCTTGTAGTTCATCAGAGTCATTGGATTCCAAATGGTAGAATTGACTCATCTAACAATACACTCTGATAAAGAGGTTCGAGACAAGGAAAGAATCTAATAGCCTAGAATTTGGTTCTAGTCTATGCTCATATCACACGATCTTGTGGAGAAAGGGTTGATTTCAAGGACTAGACTTGGTTCTATGAAGGAAGGAATGGGTGCCAATGTTAAAGGGGTCAATGGTTAAATTTTTAGCACTAAATGAATTTTAGAGGGTGTTAAAACTCTAGTAAAACAACCTATGAAGGAAA
Organism: Picea engelmannii; assembly: GCA_009831015.1. Classification (NCBI taxonomy): domain Eukaryota; kingdom Viridiplantae; phylum Streptophyta; class Pinopsida; order Pinales; family Pinaceae; genus Picea; species Picea engelmannii. The sequence continues at coordinate 427,532 of ML781334.1, forward strand.
TTAAGACAGAATGAGATAAGGTGTTGAGAGAGAGATTGAGGACCTACAAAACATTGATGAAGTTCTTATGAAATTCACAGAGAATGATACATGTAGGTGATTTTCGAAGCTATGGAGAAATTGGGATGTGATCAAGGGTACATTGAAAATATTATTGGAGTATTATTGCTATGGATGAGTGCATTCCATTCCATGGGATAAATAACCGATAGGTTCAAGGATCAAACCTGTTATATTCATTGATCTTCGAGAACCCATTTTCTTCCTTCATTGGGTGGTATTAGAGTAGGGAAATATTTCCTACGTCAAGTGGGTAGGTGCAGAAGATGAGATGAGCAAGGAGTTCTCAAGAGATTTTAGTGGAAGGAATCTAAAATACCGAAAGGCCAAAGCTCAGGAGGAATCTTTGTGAGGTATTGGGTAGCAGGTGCAAAGGCTTGGTATAGAGGCTTGGTTTCAACTCATTGTTAAGTATGGAGAGGCTCAGTGTATGATGAATGGGGAAGAAGGAATACCATAGAGTGAAGATGGATGCAACAATGAATATCGCATGATCAGGAGATCATAATATTTTTCTACCCTAGGAGTTTGATGTAGGAGCATCATAACTCCCAGTCAAAATATAAATTTTTTGAACATTCCAAAAGGCAACATGGATGAAGAGATGAGATTTCCTCGTCATTGATTGAGTTTGTTAATTAGTTGTTATGATATTCCATATTTTAGTGATTTTCAATGTTATTGTGAAGGTATATCATATATATAATGATCTTATCTGTTTACTATCATGGTTATAAGTGTAATCCTTTGGGTGTTTGAACAGATGATTCCACCATGTAAATTCAAACATACCGAGAGGAAGGTTAAGCTTGTGAGTCTGACCATGTAATATCGAGCTCAAATCTTAATATAAATTTGAGTGTTTCATGTATTTGTTCTTCGATTCCTATTATCTTTGTATGTGAATTAATGTGTTTAATCATTTTGTTGTATATACAAACATGTCTCATCCTTGAATATGAATGTATGTGATTGAGGAGAAAAAAGCTTGTTGCAGGCCATAAAATTTATTGCAGTTCAGAGTTGTGAGGAGAAACACCACGTTCCAACAATGGAAAGGATCCACCATTGATCACAGGATGGATCAACGGTGATCCATGGAACTGATATCGCGAGACTGTGATTCGAGATTTTTTGTGAGATCTTTCTCTACAAAAATCTATGATGAGGATCTTTTACTGACAATTAATTACATGTGAACATGAGCAAATAATTTCTAAGCATTTCATATGAACAAAAGAAAAATTGTCATAATTATGTGCATATATGTAATTAAATCTCTATTTAAGCAAGTGAGAATGAAATCAAAACTCACACATATAATTTGACACCCATGTGATAACAAAGTTCACCAGATATCCTGGCTACATCTCCAGATCCGCTTGGAATATGAATAATTTTATTATCCTTTCTATAACAAGGGGTTGAAACCTTCTCACAAAATGTGGCACATGCTCCATAAAGGGATGAAAACCCAGAGCATCCTTCTCTTACACAAAGAGAACTTAAAGATCTCACATAACTGAAATTTATTCAGACACCAGAAGGAATAAATTCCTTTCTTCCAATCTCTCTTGAGCTCTCTCTCCAAGATCCCTTCAAAGATCTTACATAAGGAATTTATATAGTTTCCATAGTTCCATAATCCAAAGAGACAAGATCCACAATTGTAGGATCTAATAACAACTCAAAGGACAAAATGAGAAAGAATATCAAACCAAAATAGGAGACTCTTAACCTCCCCTTGAGACTAGGAAACTACTTGGGATATAATGAGGAAGAATATAAAAACAACTCATGAGACTCTCAACTTCCCCTTGAAACTAGGAAACTAATTCTGAGGTGGATTCTCACACTTAATTTAATTTCCTTTTTACAAATTAAATGAAAAATACATGAGTAATTCCACTCACTTCAAGTATTACTCATTTTTCTAATTTGAATGAATAATACATGAGCTTCTTGCACTCATTTAAAGTATTAATAAGTTTTTAATTTAAATGAATCATTCATGAGAATTAATCATTCTTTGTCACCTATCATCAATCAACATTTTAATGATCTTCTCCATGGTGTGCAAAGTAATAATTCCATGTGTGGAGATCCTCTTGGATTATACTGAGAGAGAGATCTAAATTTCCATCGAAGAAGATCATGAGGAGAATCTAATCATGCATCAAAAGGAGTAATCAGAATACATAGCAAGAGGGATACCTCAATGAATGAATTCCAATAAATGACTAGGATTAAGTTGAAATCTTAAATATCAAAATTTTTGGAAGGGACATGTGATGTTTTAGTGACCTTCCATGAATTCTCTATAAATGCAATTGTACAATCTTCAATTTCCAAATACCTTGCTAAAATTACATTTTTTCTCAAATAAAGAATGTGCTTCTGTTAGGATATTTAGACACTTAGGAGTTAGTTAAGTTCTACATGTTCTAATCTGTTGTTAGGTTAAAGTGTGTTTCTTTACTATGCATTTGTAGTTAGGAAATCCTACCGTCACGATATGTTCCCAACATAGAGTGATCCGACGGTTCATACTCTCCTCGATCTTAACAGCCATTGATCTGTGACTTAAAAATTGATTGGTCCATGATCTCTATTTAAAGAGAATGGAGGGTCATTTGTCGATGATCGATTGTGAGAAACTCTCTTGTAAAATATCTCTGTAATATGTTTCTTTTGCATTAATAAACTGCTCCAAGTGGTCGCGTTGGTTGGGGATGTGGATATTTCCCCGTAGGGGTTTTACCACTTGAAAAAATAGGTGTGTTGATATTTGATCTGGTTATGTAAGTGGTTACTGAAGGCATTCTTCCCTTATTGGAATACCTTTGTTGTCGAACATGGTATCAGAGCCTATTTGAAGACCCACTCATGTTGTAGATCGAGATCGTGAAGATGAGCTGTATCATCTCCATTTTATGTCATTTTTGTATGTTTATGGGATGAGAGGACTATTCCATTGCATCCGTAACACTTGTTTCATTCAGGAACATTTTTTGTTTCATTCGAAAATGTGTCTGTTTGCCCAAGATACGACCATTACAGTCAGATCTGGAGGTTTAAAGCTTGAATACGCATTTTAAAATTTTTTGCAGAGTAGTATTTTGGTTTTATTTTGGTTTTGTATTATTTATTTTCGGTTTGCTACTCTTTTAGATTTGTGTATTCTCTTTTCCCTACTCTCTGTGCGATCTTGGAAAATCAGAAACAGATAGGAAAAGGTGCATCTTCTGGGTAAGCTAACCGAGATCTAACCCTTGTTGTCATTGAGAAACAATTTTTTTTTCTTTTGTGAAAAGAGTATTTTTTTAGCATGCTCAACAACAACAACAACAATCCTCTTGCAAAACAATACAATATGTTTTGCTAGACCATTTGGTTAAAAGTTGTTTTATTAAGTAAGAGGTCTTGAGTTCAAGTCTCTCTTTTGTTACTTTTTTTGAAAAAGTTCATGCTCAAATTATAAAGTGTATTTCACTTCAAGTATAAAAGTGAATCACTATAAGTAGCTTTAATATTTTATTTTAGAGTTATTTATTTTGCATGCAACTTTTCTTTTATAAAGTAACTTCATTGTAAAAGTGATCCCCACTTTTGTTTATAAAAGTGGGTCACTTCATAAAGCAACTTACACTATCATGTGGTCATTTGGTTACCGTTTATGCCTTTTTTTTAAAAGGGCACAACTCTCACATCCGAAGTCCGTTTTCAGTTCCATTTTTTTTTAAAACCACATAAATAATCGAGATATTTCCATCCAGATCACCAGTTTCAGTTTTTAAATCCATATTATCTGCATATTTAATATGGATTCTACAAGTAATCTCTTTCTTACCAGCACCAACTACTTCCAATGGAAATCTCATATGGAAGATTTATTAAGAAGTAAAGGCTTGTACTGAATTACCTTAGAAAAGGAAAAATCACTCACTGACGATGATAAGAAATTCAAATGGGATAATAGAAGTGACGAAGCACGTGGAATAATCAGAATGTCCATTTCTCCTTAAGGTTTCACCTTAAATAAATTGATGACCCCCATGAAGCCTGAGAAAAGATTGAATCTGTGTTTGGTAAACTCAATATTATTCGAGCACAATAGTTAAAAAATCAAGTACTGACCTTAATTCCAAATGATTTTTCTTTCCTTGGAGGCTATCTATCTAAGTTTAAAACACTCAGAATGTTATGTGAAGAATGTGAGATAGAAATGGAGGAAGAGCGTTGCATATATATTATTCTTTCTAAGATAGGTAGTGCATATTTTGTGTTTGTATCTACCTTTTATGCCATGAGAGAGGCTCTAAGGAAATCTTATCAAAAACCCACTCTTGAGTCCTTTTGTGTTACTTTGATTAGAGAGGAAGATAAGCTTATACAACTTGGAGTGATCAACACTGCAGGTACCTCCAACAAAGCCTTAGTTGTCCAGCAGAAAGATAAAACCAAGTATCCCAAGAAGCAACATCCTTGCTACAAAAACAAGAAACATAAGGGTCCCAAACCCGCTCAGACAACTTCAACTCCTAATGGTGACAAAGGAGCAAAATATAAAAATAAGAAGACTGACATACATTGCAACTTTTGTGATATAGATGGTCATGATGAGTCCAAATGTTTCAAGAAGATGGCAGCTTTAGAAGCAATGATGAAGAAGCACAACATCAGTATTGATTCTACTTCTTCCTCTTCTCATGGACATGCACTTTCCACTTCTAGTGTCTCCTTCAACACAACTTCTAATTATTCTTCTGATGAGTGGCTTATTGATTCAGGAGCATATCATCATATGGCTAAGGATAAAGCCATATTTTCTGCTCTAAATGAATGTAACACCAAGAAAATATTTTTTGGTGATGATAGATCTCTTAGTGTTGTAGGATCTGGAACAGTTCAAGTAGATAATGGTAATTTCAATGATGTATTATGTGTTCCAAGTCTTTCTTGTAACCTTCTATCAGTATATCAAATCACTCATTCAGGTGAAGGTAAAATCGTAGAGTTTTCGCCTCACCAAGTTGTAATCAGGATCTAGAATATCTTAAGCATGTTCTTGCAACTGGAATTGTTGAAGATATTACTAGGTTGTACAAGTTTGAAAAATTTGGGTCATCATATTTTTCATCAGTTTTTATTGCTCATAGTGATGACTTCAACAATCTTTGGCATGAGTAGTTTGTTCATCTAAACTATCTCTCATTGCAACAACTATGTAATCAACAGATGGTGACTGGTCTTCCTCTTGTTTCATGCAGAGATGGTGTTTGTGTCGGTTGTGTTCTCGGAAAACATCATCGGGATAGTTTTGACAAACGTTCCTCTTGGCATGCCTCAGGCCCTTTGCAGCTTGTTCACAGTGATTTTTGTGGTCCACTTTCTTCTCCTTCTTTTTCTGGGTGCAAGTATTTCTTAAATTTCATTGATGATTTTTCCAGACGTACTTGGGTTTACTTCTTAAAACTTAAGAGCGAAGTTTTTGACAAGTTTTTGGCCTACAAGGCCCTTGTAAAAAAGCAATCTGGACATCAAATTCAAAAGTTAAGAACAGATAATGGAGGTGAATATGTGAGCAATAATTTTACAAGTTATTGCACTACACAGGGCATCCAAATGAAACACACTGTTCCATATACACCACAACAAAATGGTGTTGTTGAGAGAAAGAACCCCACATTAAAAGAAATGGCTAATTGTATGATCCAATCTAAGGAATTAAGTCTAAAGTATTGGGTGGAAGCAATCAACTATGAAAATTACATAGTCAATCACACTCCCTCAAAGGATCTTAAAAATATAACACTGGAAGAAGCTTGGAATAAAATTAATCTAGATGTAAGTCACTTCTGTGTATTTGGAAGTATAACATGGGCTCACATTCCTGATGAGAAAAGGAAAGCATTGCAGCCTAAAAGTGAGAAGTGTGTATTTGTTGGTTATTCTAAAGATGTCAAAGGTTATGGATTTCTTCAACCACATTTTAATGAAATTATTATTAGAAGATATGTTAAATTTGATGAAAATCTCTTGGCCTACGAGCCTAATTCGATGAGTGTGCCTTCTTATCCCTGAGAGACATCTTCAGCGTTTGCGCCTTCTTCTATTATTATTATGGTTTATTCTTCGTATGATGACAGTGAGGATGAAAATCCACCTTCGCCTGCTCACCTTCCTCCACATGAGTCCTTTGAATCTGAACCAGCACCAGTTCCACCACTTCCTAGATGGGTTTTTTCAACACGAGAAGCAGTTGGTGGTCTTGTCGGTGATCCCTCAAATCAACGTCGAACACGTTCATAGTTCCAGTGAGCCTCTTCTCTTTTGGATCAAGTTTCAGAGACTCATGATCCATAGAGATTTGCAGAAGCTTCAGGTCATCCAGATTTGGATACAACAATTAATGAAGAGTATAATTCTTTAATGGAAAACGATACTTGGGATCTTGTACCTCTTCCAAAAGGAAGAAAACTTGTCAAATGTAAATGGGTCTACAGAACTAAGTATGCATCAGATGGAAATGTTGAAAGACACAAGGCTCGATTAGTTGCCAAAGGATTTTCCTAAGTTGAAGGAATTGACTATAATGAAACCTTTTCCCCTATAGCCAAAATGAATTCCATCCACCTTGTTCTTTCCCTTGCTGCCTCACATAAATGGGAGGTCCATCAGATGGATGTTAAATATGCCTTCTTTCATGGGGATTTGAAAGAAGAAATACACATGGAAAAACATCCTAGCTATGTCCAAAATGACTCTAGCCTTGTTTGTCACCTTAATAAATCTCTTTATGGTTATAAACAAGCTCCCCGAGCTTGGTATGCCAAAATGGACAGCTTTCTTATTGACACTGGATTCTTTGGATGTCATTCTGATCCTAATGTCTATACCAAGAAAGTAGGAAGTCATCTCATAATCCTTGTCCTTTATGTTAATGACCTTATCCTTACTGGTAGCGAGTCAAAACTTTTAAGCCATGTGAAAACCAACCTTAAGAATAAATTTGAAATGACAGAATTAGGATTTTTGCACTATTTCATTGGCCTTCAAGTTTTGCAAACTAATGAAGGAATTTTTCTTTCCTAGTCTAAGTATGCTTGTGACCTTCTTCGTCGATTTCACATGGATGATTGTAAGCCAAACCATTCTCCCTTCTAGTATGGAGTCAAAATTATTGCCACCTGTACTTCTCCTGAAGTTGATGCCATCCTATATCGTCAGTTAGTTGTGTTGTTGGTGAAAAACACCCTACGGACTAGCAAATAGAGTTCAGACTTTGCATGTAGATATGACTGAATAGAAATTACTTTCTACCTTCATCCTTAGATTTAAATCCCCTTTTCTTAGTAAATGCATGGAAATATCAACCTACCTCGTTACCAACATTTGATGTCGATCCTTCGTTGTGCTTGATTACTTGTTCACAATGCTCCTTCCAAAGCTGACCTGCATTCAAGACGAGCAACAACTATGTATGCATACTACGTATATACTAATGGGTTAGAAATCAAACATAAACTAATCAAACCATAAAAAGTTCATGAATTGGGACGGGAAAAAAATTCTCTTTATTACTTAAAATGAGTCAACTTACAAAAGTTGAGACTGGCCACCGCTCCTTGAACCTGATCCTGGGCTCCTCTTCTTATGTCCTTCAACTAGTTTGCTTTAAATATCCTTTGGAATTAGGAAAGGCTAAAGGGTTGGGACAATGGAATACGTAAATGGGAAGAGTTTCTTTGCTATATTTTTCCTCTCTCAAATGGTACCCCTACCCCTTCTTTTATAGGCTAGAAGGAGATAGGTATTTGGATGAACCCTCGGCCATGCATGGACAGGAGTTTCAGTTAACTCACCCATAGCTTTTTGTTCCGTCGACACATTTACTTTCTTATTTCTTTTGTCGGTCCACGCAGGCTGTTTTGGGTCAGCCAGTGTGTACACACGTACAGTAATGAGTTAGGGCGCGTGGGCCTTTATTCAAGAGGATTTTCAAAGAGTTGTTCAACAGTGTTTTGACAAAGAAGGGATATGAGTTGGCCTGATGCCAGGTAAGCATGTGTGGTGAAATTTAGGTTTATAATAGATGCCCCCTAATGTGTGAGGTCAGAAGAGCATATGATGGCCAAAATACATTACCAATCTTTACTGATGTGCCGAACAATTGATCCCAAGGATCAGGAATCGGGAGGTGTCGTCTGCAAAATAAAAAATGTCTCACTGAGGCGGGCATACCCATGCTCGGGATAAAAATAGAACCATGGATACCAATCAAATACACTGTAGATCCATGTCAAATAACTAAAGAGTAGCTTCGAACAATACAGAACGGAGCTACATCTCGAAATCAAAAAGATATACATATAGAGTATACATCTTCCAGAAGCTTATTCAGCCTGATGGATGGAAATGAGATCTTCAAAGATCGAGAAACAACTTCAAAATATTCCAAAACTCAGGTAGGAGTGTAATATGAGTGTACAACTGCACTACCCAGAGGTCTTTGACGACTCGTTGGTCATGGACATCATAATCTTGATGATCGGACTGAAGGCTTCAGTGATTTTGAACAAGGACTTGATTGGGCGTTCAAGATGGTCAGATATGCGGACAAGAGACATATTGTAGAGGGGTCGACTTAGGCTTAGTGACAATAGCATGATAAGTGATGAGAATCAGGCAACATGTATGTTAATCATAAGTCTATGAAGCAGGAGGCAACACAAACTCTCCATATGTTTGGAAGAATAACCAAACAGTGGAGGACACAACTCTATATAGCGAGAAAAGGTTCCTAAGGTCGTACTACATCCCATAGTTTGATGAACAAACAGACAAATGTGCTTTATCCAAGGGCAACTCATTATGCTTCCAATAAAGAAAATACTTTTCCCTTCCTCTTTTTGGGGTATATTTGACTTTTTTGTTCTTTTCGATAATTTTGGAAAAATAATAAAGGAATGTTATGTTACAATGGAGGAACAAGTATTGCAAACATACAAACTCAAGGCACAAGGACAAGACTGATGTTCTAGTAAAATGATACTCGGGAAAAATCCTCCAGCGGCCAAAGGTGTTAAAACGCAGAAGCAAATTGTCACAAGGCTGGTGGATAAGGTATGCAAATGCGGTTGATAAAACACACAATGGTAACATCCTTCGATGTAAGTTTAATGAGCCCAAAGAAGGTAATCTTGGTGGATTTTCATATTTAGAGAGTTTAAAAAAACATAAAAGGAGACTCCATTGGGGTACCTTTTTCGAAGATAGTCTAGTCGGTTCGCAAAAGGGGTAAACTAGCACCGATTAGACGTCGATTCAAAACCATTTTAACGAGTGTGACAAGGACAAGATCACTCGACCATTTTTTCACTTTTAAGGAGTTGAAAAAATCTTAACTATGGACTCCGTCAGGAATATTCTTCTGGACCAATTTAACGAGTGTGAAAGAACAAGGTCACTCGATGATCTTTTCAATTTTAGGGAGTCTGAAAAGAGCTTAACTATGGACTTCGTGGGGGTTTCTTTTTCATAAGTTTAGTCCCTCAGGCCCGAAAAAGGGATAAAATTATACCTGAGAGTACTCTTCTAAAGAACGAAAGTTCCATAGAGTATACCTTTGTTCGTACAGTTTACTGTCCAGACCGAAAAAAGGGGTAAACTACCGTCGGACAGATGTGACTTCAAATTTCAGTTTAACGAGTGTGAAAGGCCATAAGATTGCTCGAAAATTATTTCATGTTTAGAGGGTCTGAAAAGGGCTTAAAAGAAGACCCGCTATTTTTGGGGAGTCCTGAGGGTGAGATCAAGAGAGAAGAAGAATCATGCAATTGAGGCTCAAACTCATATTTAGGAAAGACTATAAGGACTCCCAAGCCTACGGTGTTTTAGAGACGGCATGGACACCATAATGCAACCAGGACCTACCTAGGGAATCCATGTTCTGGTAAGATCTACCACCAAGTTGCGACACTTCTAAAGGATATGATGGTTCCATGTCACAACCTGATGGGATTGATCCTATGGCAGAGGAAAAAGTCAACGAGACACAAAAGTCGAGGTAGTAACCTAACCTATATGCTCAATTTGATTCATGGACCGTCAAAATTTTCTCAAAACTCAAAAAAAGTGTCCCAATACTCGATCAAATCCCTCCCATATAACTCCTGAATCACTTAGAATGGTTTTTGGTATAAAGAAACTGATAAGGGAGGCCAAAAAAGTGACAAAAAGAGGCCAAAAAGTCTATAAATAGAAGCTGGCAGCTCATTATTACCATTGTTGATTTGGAAATTGACTCTGGAGCCAAAAGACCCCCTTTGCTAAAAACGGTGATTCTGGGAGCTACAGTGAACGAAACGAACTTCCGCTTGGACCAAGTAAGTACAAACTCCCCTATCTAGCTATTCAATTCTTCAATTTTGCATTTGCTTTCATTTTTTGGGTGGGAATCGACATTTAAAAAGGTCGGCCCTAGGTACATGTGGGCTATCTCTGGACAGGCCACGTGTACACTCGGGCAGAGTAAAGGCTGCCCACGTGTACATGCGACTGTCGCCTCTACATCTCACATGGACCCCCCTTTTGTAGAAAAAAAAAGAACTAAAGGGAAAGTACTGACCCTCTTGAACTTTGGTGTGTTGGCAGGATGTATGTCTAGTGGAGGGAAAGGGAGCATGAAGCAATCAGTGAGTTGGTTGCAGGAGATCCGAATGTTGTGGCCATGTTGATGCAATGTGGTTTACTGAAGTTTTTCCTGTGTCCATTTATGCGAGCGCAACCAAGGCTACTGAATTCCTTGATTGACTACTGACACCTTGATGCAGAGGCCTTCATGCTAGAGGGGCAATCACTGGTGCCCACCACCGAGGATATCTACTTTTTGACTGGCCTCTCAAGAAGAGGGGAACCAATCAACCTCAAGACGTTTCCTGCGGGACCACATAACATAGCGAAATTGATAGCTGAGCACTGTGAGGCTGGGACTAACCGTGTGAGCTCCCAGGTGCCCATCATTAATATCACTAACCTATCGTTGTAGGCGATATTATTACTGATTGGGTGGATTACCGGTTCATCATCCTTGCATCAGGCATCTCGCGCATAGATGAACTGTGCTATCCAGTGTTTGAATGCACAGAGTTTTTACTGGAGTACCACACTACTGGAGTGTATGAAGAGGCAATTGATAGATTGTCGATAGTGGACACAGAGGAAATTCAGGTTCGGGACAATTTTGTGTTCATTCTTCTTTGAGAGAGTTCCGAGATTTAGTCCTCGGGAAGTGGTATGAGGACATCGGGATTCTTTCCCTACAGTGTGCAGATGGGCAGTATTACTCCCGCGACAGGGTTGTGGAAGGACCAATGAGTCCTTCGATGATGGCTTCTTTGCGTGGTTGTCACGGTAGATCCCTGTGATCGAGGATTACCCATATGCAGGGATAGATTTTTCTAGAGATCCTGAGATACCCGTGCCTCTTGGTGAGGAGAGAGGGGAGATGGGTAAGTCTCCACATTTGTAGTTTTTTTTGTTTCCTATGTCATTTTTATTATATATATCATTTTTTTTGTATGCTAGAGTATTTGATGGGTATATGTTTGTTGCATGCAGATGTGGGACCCGTGCGACCTGTCGATTATGCACGGAACAAGTGTCATCCTCGGCCAGAAGCCGCAGCTACCACCGCCGGGGGAGCAACAGTAGCAGGGAACCTCCCAGACGGGGAGGCTGAGAGGGTCCTTAGACAAGTTGAGCGGAACTTCACTGCACTCACTCGCACAATCCTGATGGCAGAGATAGAGGACCTGCCGCCATCCATGCAACCTCATGTAGTGGGGGCACCTCAGATGTGGGTCTGATTGTTTAGGCGTTTAGCCCATGCTGTGGAATATTATAACAGGGCCCATAGGCCCTGAACCTATTTAGACTTTTTACGTGCCATGAGCACTTCTTGTATATATTTTTTGAGGGCATAAGCCCTGTGAATCGTTATTAGTCCCATTTTTTAGGCGTTTGCGTCCATCTATGTACTCTGGTTATATTATGATGTTATATATGGTTTTTTGATCTTTTGTGTCTTATGGATCACGTGTGCAAAAATGTATTTACATGCTTATGTCAATGTTCTTTCATATGTGTGCAAGATGCCAATCTAAAATTTGATTAGCTAGAGTATCTGTAATTTGGTTTAATCTCCTAGGAACACGAAAATATGCAATATAATCAAAGTTTTGTTCTAAGAGACGTACCCTAAGGAATTGTCGGTGTAAAGTTGGATCATGAACCCGATATACTCTATTTAGCTGTGACACAACCAGTTGAGCGTCGAGGTAGACCCAGAGATGAGAGATACCCAATGACAGGGCGTCACGAAGCAACTCAATAACTGCACTATACTCGACAACATTATTTGTGGTGTCACCTAAGCATATACCTCCGAAAGATAAGAACTGGCCCTGAGGTGTAAATATTACCCAAGCTGCGGAGGCGAGCCTCCGAGTGTTCCAACTAGCACCGTCTTCATACCCAACGAACACCTCGGAATCACTTGACATCTTCCATATTGATGAAAGATAACATCAATGACACGTCCATAACACTTAAAGGAAACTAAAAAGTAATAGTACAAAGACTATACATATGTTACAAAAAGTTACCCACAGTGACCTACCTATGAGTAATACTTCTTGAGGTAGAGCCCATTTCTAGTCTCCACCAAAGCATTCCCTTCAAAATCAACCAAACAATAAGCGCCCTTTTTTAAAACCTCTTTTATGATGAAGGGTCTGAACCATGGGTTTGAATTTTCCTGCTCCCAGGGGGTCCTTATCTTGGTCATAGACCAGGACAAGGTCGCCTTCAGAGAAAATCCGAGGACGAACGGACCTATCATATTGACACTTGACCTTATGTTTGTGAGTCTCGTTGGTCAGGGCCGCATCACGACGCTGTTCATTGAGCTGCTCAAGGTGTACTAACCATTCTTCAAGTGGAGAAGTGTCTGGCAATAATTTTACTGCCAATTTTAGAGATGGGATCTGACATTCGATGGAAAAGACTGCCTCCAACCCGTAAATGAGTTGAAAAGGTGAGAAAACGGTTGCAGTCTTAACATATGTTAGGTAAGCCCATAATGCCGAGTATAACATCAAATGCCAATTTGACTTGGCTGAGTTGATAGTTCACTATAGAATAGTCTTAAGAGTTTTGTTTATAGCCTCTACCTACCCATTGTCTTGGGGGTAGTAAGGTGATGAATTATCTTGCCATAACCCAAGATTTGATGTTAATTCGACCATCATTTGGTTCTGAAAGTGACTGCCATGGTCAGTGACAATCTCTCTCGGGACGCCGAACCTTGCTATGATCTGGTTGAATAAGAAGAGAGTTGCAGTCTCTCCATCATCTTTAAACATCAACATAGCTTTGACCCACTTAGTGAAGTAGTCAACAGCTACGATGATATAGCAGTGCTCCCTTGCTGACGGGGGGTCGCAAGTAGTGTAATCAATTCCCCACTTGGTGAAGGGACCAACTATGATGACAGGAAACATAGGAATGGGATGCGCCCTCATCTTCTGAGAGAAGACTTGGCATGGATGGCACTTCTTAACCGATTCTATACAATATTTGATAAGTGTCGGCCAGAAGTAACCTGCTCGTAGAATCTTTTGGGCTGTTGCTAGCCTAGACAAATGACCACCACAAGCACTGTTATGGAAATCGTTGAGCACGATGACTGCTTCCTCATGTGTGAGACATCGACGTAAGATGCAGTCTACACCTCTCTGATACAACGTATCATTGAGTATGAGATAATTCTTAGCCTAATGGCGTATACACCGATGCTCATCACAAGAAGCAGAGGTGGGGCACTTCAAAGTCTAGAGATAGATAAGTATACCTCCGTACTAGGGATCTGAAGATGTGATAAAAAACATATCTCCTTGGATAGGCAATTCTTCAGGTACAACGTCACCTGACTCAACCGGAAGTTCTGAAATAAGCTTTGCGAAGACCAATGACTTTTTGGACTTTGCTGAAACGAAGTCTAAGTCAAATTCCTAGAGGATGATTATCCATCTACTGATTTTTCCGCTTATAACCCGTCGTGTCAACATGTACTGGAATGGATTCACAACAGCAATGACGGTGCTCTTGCGAAACAGAACATAATGATGAAACCGTTGAACAACATGAACTACTGCCAACACAAGTTTTTCGATATGAGAATAATTGAGTTCCGGTCCTACGAGGCCTCGGCTCAGGTAATAGATCACATATTCTGAGGATGAATCATCTTCCTAAACTAAAACCATGCCAATGGTTGACTCTGCAGCAGCCAGATATAATAAGAAATCTTTGTTATAGTTAGGTGGCCATAGCAGAGGTGCAGTTGTGAGGGCGTGTTTTAATGCATCGAAAGAGCATTAAGCAGCTTCGTCCCAGAAAAATGGAATGTCTTTCTTCAGTAAACGCATAAATCCCTTGGTGATTTCGGCATAGTTGGCGATGAAGCATTGTAAGAAGTTCTCCTTGCCTTATAGACTCTAAAGTTGTAGGATTGTGCATGTGGGGGGCAACTGGATTATTGCCTCCACCTTGAGAGGATCGACCATGATCCCTGTTGTTGATACAATGAAACCTAGCAAATGTCTCGACGTTACGCAGAAGCTGCACTTGTTTGGATTCAAGCGAATCCTAAAGTAGCGACAGTGTTCTAAGATTAGTCTAAGGTGTGTAGGATGATCCGTTCTCTTGCGAGATCGTGATGCTAAATCATCTAGATAGGCCTCGACTATATGCTTGAGATCATGAAAAGAAAAAGACATGGCCCGCTGGAAGGTGGCGCCAACATTTTTAAGACCAAAAGGCATATTACAATATGTGAATGTACCCCATGGAAAAATGAATGCCATTTTGTGTTGGTCTTCAGGTTTGATTTGGATTTGATTATATCCCAAAAAACTGTCCATGAAAGAAAAGGCTTCACAACCAGCACATTCATCAATGATCTGGTCGATGAACGGTGTTGGAAAATTATCTTTGGGACATGCCTTGTTCAAATCACAAAAATCGGTACATACACGAATCGTGCCTTGTTTTTTATTGACCAACACAGGATTCGACATCCATTGAGTCAAATGGATAAGATAGATAAAACATGGCTTTAGCAATTTCTCAACCTCAATCTTGATGGTTGTTTCTTTCTTGGGATTAACTGGACGGAGTTTCTGTCGAATAGGCTTGGCATCAGGATACGTTGTGATTTCATGTTCAACTATTTTTGGATCGATACCTGGAATTTCCTCATAAGACGAGGAAAAAACATCACGAAATTCTTTGAAAAGATCCGTGTAGATTTGGATCTCTTCGGGGGAGCAATCTGCTCCGACGAAGACGTTCTCCACGACACCAAGGTTTCAGGAGATGTTGATTGGTATAGTTTCATCGATAGTTGTTATATTTCCCTCAACATAAATTTCATGTGTAGTTAGGAGATTAATAGGACACGACTAATCTCCCGTCATGGTCACGGTGAATTCTCCTGCTTCGATTCGGCTTAACTCTGGGAGAAAATATGATCTGTGATGAAGATCTTCCCAAGGTTTGTTTGGACTAGTCATTGCTTCGATTACTTCTTCATCAGAAGGAAAGACTAAGTCTAACGAATCGACGTTAGCGAGAGAACCTTGAGCCCAAATAGGCTCTAGAAGTGGATCTAACTCTTGTGCAGGAGTCGGATCAGTGTTAGCTGAAGCTTGCTAGACTAAAGAGTATGCTACTTCAGCAGCAGACAAGGGCATGGGCATGCTGGGGTGCCCTATCTCATCCATTTTGGCTGATGGGGAAGGAAGAATCCATGGATCCTCGAAGTAAGCCGTGCAGAACGATGAAACTTGAAAAATCTCAACCTTGTGGTGATTAGATATAAATTTGATATCACCCTGCAGAGGTGGGTAATCGAAGGTACCCATAAAAGATGGGAACAAACCAACTCCTACATTGACGACACCTGGTTGAGGATTATCAATCATCGGGACCGTGGATGCCCCCAAAGCTGGGTTAGGTCTGGAGAAAGACAATTGATTGATGGTCACTATCCGGCCCTCGTGTGGGAACAACAAGACCCAGAAAACTATAGCAACCACAGCTTGCATAGCATATGTCCAACTCCATCCTAACAAGAGGTTATAGTAGAGGGGAGCATCGACTACCTCTAGTTCGACACACACGGTCTTCCCTCCTAACCACACAGGGAAAGAAGGAATGATGCCATGTGGTCAGAACGAATGACCATCAAAAGCAGTGAGGAGAGTAGGTGATGGAGACAAAATGGGCTGGCCAATGGCCTTCCAACATGCCAACAACATAACGCATGTCGAGGCGCCCTCGTCGACCACCGTGCGGAAGATATTCCGTGTAAAAATTTTCGTGGAGTAAGACACTACTATCTAAAATGCTACGTGGTAAGGCATACGAGGTTTTAATTCAGTTGTATCTAACATGATGGTACCCGGATTACAAGTCTCAGTAGAGCCCAAAGCGGTTAACAAATCCTTCCTCTGAGAAGGGCAACTTTGGAGTACCTCCAAAGGAGACATCGCATAAGGGGTTTGATATAAATCTTCCACCACAGAGTAGTTCTGGGCAGCCCTTGCATTTGGGTTATGAGAAGACTTTTTAAATGCACCTTTTGGAATGTGTGTCATTGTTTCTCCCAATGCCTTCTCAATCTGTAGAGGAAGAGATGGGAGGTCAGCTTCTTTTCCCTTCTCAGAAGCGCTTGGTTTACTATAATCGTGCGCTCTAGTCAATATGAAAGCATCACCCCTAACCATATATATGTTCGTGGATGAGGGGTTGTTCGAAGGTGGGCAATTTTCTTGGCTGCCCCCTTCCGTACTTGCAGAGGCTTGAGTTAGATTTTGCCCATGTTGAAATGGGTTTGTCAACACTGCCTGCTATTTTTGCGTGACAAATTTTTGGGCCTCTGGAAGTCAAGGACATAGATGGGTTGGGTGGTCTTCCACGCACAAGTTGCAAGGATACCTCGCCTTCCATTTTTCAGTGTTGTCCCCGCCAGCATTATCATTGGGTTTTTTATCCCCCTTACCCTTCTTTCGTTGTTTTTTCTTCCCTTCAGGCTGCTAGGGGGCCTTTGGGTTAGTCGACTGCAAAGTGTGTACCTCCAACGTTTGGGTAAGGGGAGCAACCAAAGCAATAGTTTGGTTGGCCGCTATGTGTTGTATGGATAACTATTGCAACTGCTTTGTCAATTGCTCAACAGGATTGGCTTGTGTTGAACCGACAATACCATCGGCATGCGGTCCAACTCTCTGTCTAGTTTTATCTAGTATTGAACGTGGCGCATCTGGCAAGATGTTGTATAATAAACCAGACTGAGAATAGATGAGCTCAAATTGTTGAGCCCTCATGATGGCGTCTTCTTCAGAGAAAAATCTGGATGTCACGACGTCTTTGGATAACTGCGGGACCAAAGACTTAAGGAACCACTCAATCAAGAATGTTGGTAAGACTGGTACCTTGATTAAACTCTTCTGACGTCTCCATTCTTGGATGTGATCAGAGATATGGTCCGTTGTTGTCTGTTTGAAATTAGCGAGAAGCTCTGTGCCAGAGTCGTATCTCACAGGTAACTGGAAATGGTTAAGGAAAGCCATCGCCAGTTCACCAAAAGAAGAGCATCTCGAGCAATCGAGCTCGATGTACCATTTCGCACCACTCCCAATGAGAGTACGTTGAAACAATCGCAATTGTATTGAGTCATCTTTCAATGAGTTAGATGAGCACCAAAGATGAAAGGTAGTCACATGATCTCTTGGATATTCATTAGGCTTGGCTTTGAACTTTGGAATGTCCGAAGGAAACTTCGTCGGCATAGGAGGCCAATGCAGATCATGACAAATAGGGTCATTCAACAACCTTGTCAAATCTGGCAAGTGTAAAGTTGTCAGGAATGGTAGTTTGGGTTGCTGCTAATAACCTGGGAAAAAGGGTCCTGGAGTTTGACTGGCACCAGGTTGCCAGGAAAAGTTTGGTTGTTGGCCCGGATTCTGGTAGAAACCATGGCCCTAGCCAGCGTAAGGATTTTGCATCTGTGGAGACATCATCGGTTGATTTCCCAAATAGGACATGGATTGTTGGGCATGCATTGTATTCAAAAGACTTTGGGAAGGATTACCCCATGCCGGTCTCGTGGGAATAGGCATAGTATTTTGTCTGGGGTTCCATTGATTGTGGAAAGAATTACCCCAGATCGACATTCCGGAGGAGGGAATGGATCCTTGCCCTGAATTCCAAGGTCCTGTTAGGTTTGCCCCCTGTGCAGGAATAGTACCCTGCACATGAGTAGATTGTCCAAATATGGGGTTGCCCCCATTTGGGAAAGTGACTGATGAGAAGGTGTTGTTACCAAATGTTTTGTTCCAAGAAAATGGTGTCGAACCTACTGACATACTATGCGAAGGTGTTCCTTGACCCCCCGCTCCAAATAAACTATTGTGCGTAGGTTGCCCGACGGATTGCTGATGCGAACCACCGAGTGAAGGAGACTAAGGAGGGATATGACCTCCTGCGTAAGGAAAATATTTAAAAGGGACAGGAGTGCCCCCCATGTGACCTTGCAGAGGAGCGCTAGAGCTCCCTGCCCCTAGACCCAAAGTCTGTAAGGTGGAGTAGGAAAGTACAGGACTTGTACCCGAACTAAGCATACCATATGATAATGGAGGGCCTGTCGCACTAGGTGTAAAAGGGGTTGTGGTCGCCGCCAAAGACGGGTTTGGACCACTGTGCAAAGTAGTTGCGGTCAAGACCATGGTGGCTTGGACCGACGACGATAAGTTAGGAGATGAATCTCCTGTGGTGAAAACCGTGGTGGGAACTGAAGAATTCCCAAAAGATGTAACAACATTTGTTTCCATTGTTGTGTGTGACACTGTCTGACGCTCGTGAAATTGAATTGGTACAATAAAAGGTGCCAAGAGATCAGTGGTTGGGGTTTCAACCGAGCCAAGAGCAGTTGCTTCAAGGTCCAAAATGGTCGATTCCTCTGGGGGTTGTTCGGGCACAATGGTTTGTAACCCGGTCGCTTCAAAAGACCCTTGTTGGTCTAGCTTCCACCTTAATGGTGGCGGGGGTGGCTCCAATGTAACCGGCGACAGGCCAAGAAGCCTTTGTGACCGGTGGAGCTCAGGATCATCCACTATGTGAGAAGATCCAAGACACTCTAAGGTGGTATAAATTCTCAAAAGTAACACACACTAAGAAAAAAGTCCCTAGAAGATAAGAGAAGCAAACACTAAATTAATTGGAAGAACAGTTACAACAGCCAACACTAGAGAAACTTACCGGTGCAAGTGCAACTCGAACACGGAAGCACCCTCCGGGTATACTCTACAAAGAGTGGCTTGATGTCTGTCCTAGGTACCGTGGTATACCCCCGCAGTCACCTGTGTATGTCCCTAACAAAGATTGGCAACTAGGTTGCCAGCACGCAAACAGTCACCAGGCGGGTACAGTCGAAAATTGGGTAGACCACAATGAGAAGGGTATTGAGCCTGAAACCTGTCAAGGGTATTGAGAGAAAATGGTCTCAAAGACAACTGAGGACCTCGAATGGATTTGAGACCCACGAAGCCCCGTGGCAAATGCAAATGACGGAATCCCAAAACAAGCCCTCTATATGTGTTCTCCACTACGATTGGTCCGGCTTTGGAGGGGTTATCTCCGCTACCTTTCCGCACGCGACCTCATGTTTATCCCTTGTGTTAGAGGGGGGTCACAGATAACTTCCACGAAACTGGACGTAGACACTCCCTATCTTAGACTCCAATGTTTGATTTAAAATGGCCTTGAAGAGTTTCCTCTCCAACCTAATCCAAGGCTTTAGTCCTGAACTAGTTTGTGAACCCTACAAACATAAAAGTCTAGTAGATTTTAAATTTAGTGTTACTTTTATGGCTTTGTCTTACGTCAAGGGGTATGAGGATGAAACTGATGATGTGTAAAATATGAAAGCAAAAAATGAATAAAAAAACTGGAAACAAAACTTTTACTGAATGCAAAATTTCAACAACTTTTCAAAAAGAAAGATTTTTTTAACTTTTCTAAGATTTTGAATAGCAAACTCAAAGGAATTTCACTTGAATAAGAGCTACTTATGATCTAAGTGAACTGCAAAAACTTATGAAATGAAAGACTTTTCCCTAGCTAATGATGCAGAAACACACTCTTCAATCAAAGAAGAAAAATGAAAAGAGATTTTTTATTTATTTAAGTGCTAGTAAAGAAAGAAAGGGAAAATACCGACAAGCAAAAAACCAAGAAAAACAATTATGGCTTAAAGTGCAGATCGCAAAGAATCAGATTAAAAAATCACACAATAGAAATTGTAAAAACAATGACTCTAACACTTGTCTAAAAACCGTAAAAAAACAAAATTATTTTTCTGACAACGTTTTAAATGAGAAAAAGAAAGCTAAGGGTACAAATAATCCTAAGCTATTGACTCTTCAAACAGAGATTCAAACACCTGAGAGGAATACTTCTTATCAAAGGAGAGGATGATTGCCTCAGCCTTAACAAAAAGTAGCCTATAAAAGCACTCTATTGTCACTCAAACAACATGTGTGTGAACGCGCACTGAACAACAATAGAGGGCGTGTACACGTGGGCTGACCTTGTACAGGCTGGATGTATATCTAAACTCTAAGAAAAAATGAAAACAGACAAACCAAATCAAGAAGAGACCACTGATATTGATAACCATGATCCCTTGAAGGCTTGGATACTCTTTCTAACAGAAAAACAAATAATGCAAGGAAAAAAAATAAGGAAAAAACAATATGAGATAGGACTGTTAGCAAACAAGACTCAGACAAAATTCCAGAAAACCCCCTGAGAATGTGTGATTCTGACAGGGAAGAGGAGGATTTCCTCTGAGGTTCTCTGAACTCTACGCGCTATTGATACCTCTACAACTAGCATTCACACATGGGCTGTAAGAGGTTAGGGAGCGAAAAGTCAGGGAAAGCTGGTATGGAAAACCAGACTCCTTGCTAGCTCAGACTTTACAGAAACGAAAAGAAAAGTTAGGCAAGAAAAACTAGTCTTTAAACTACCCAAAAACTAAATAAACTTCCAAGAACCCTAGAGATTCTCCCCAGTATGGTCGCCAATTCTGTTGTTGGGGAAAAACACCCTACGGACTAGCAAATAGAGTTCAGACTTTGCATGCAGATATGACCGAATAGAAATTACTTTCTACCTTCATCCTTAGATTTAAATCCCCTTTTCTTAGTAAATTCATGGAAAGATCAACCTACCTCGTTACTGGTGTTTGATGTTGATCCTCCGTTGTTCTTGATTACTTGTTCGCAATGCTCCTTCCAAAGCTGACCTGCATTCAAGACGAGCAACAACTATGCATGCATACTACTTATATACTAACGGGTTAGAAATCAAACATAAACTAAGCAAACCATAAAAAGTTCATGAATTGGGACGGGAAAAACATTCTCTTTATTACTTAAAATGAGTCAACTTACAAAAGTTGAGACCGACCACCGCTCCTTGAACCTGATCTTGGGCTCCTCTTCTTCTATCCTTCAACTACTTTGCTTTAAATCTCCTTTGGCATTAGGAAAGGCTAAAGGGTTGGGACAATGGAATACGTAAATGGGCAGAGTTTCTTTGCTATATTTTTCCTCTCTCAAATGGTACCCCTACCCTTTCTTTTATAGGCTATAAGGAGCTAGGTATTTGGACAAACCCTCGGCCATGCATGGCTGGGAGTTTCAGTTAACTCACCCATAGCTTTTTGTTTCGTCGACAACTTTCCTTTTTTCATGTTTTTGTCCATCCACGCGAGCTGTTTTTGGTCAGCCAGCGTGTACATGCATGCAGTAATGAGTTAGGGCACGTGGGCCTTTATTCAAGAGGATTTTCAAAGAGTTGTTCAACAGTGTTTTGCCAAAGAAGGGATATGAGTTGGCCTGATGCCAGGTAAGCATGTGTCGTGCAATTTAGGGTTATAACAAGTTGGTAGCCTCTTATACTTGACTCATACCCATCCTGATATTTCCTTTGTTGTTAGTCTTATTGCCCAGTATATGCAAACACCCCATGAAATTCATTGGAAAGCAGCTAAAAGGATACTTCGTTGTGTCTGTGGTACAGTTCAGTTCGGGATACACTACAATTTCGGGGGGACTCCTTTATTGGTTGGTTTCACTGATTCATATTGGGATGGCGACCTTGATGATTGGAAGTTTACTACAGGTTATGTTTTCATCCTTGTTTTAGGACCTGTCACTTGGGCCTATAAGAAACAACAAGCTATTGCACTTTCTTTAGCAGAAGTAGAGTATCGAGCAACGATAAATGAAAGTTAGGAATCATTGTGGCTTCGACATATCCTTTCATAGTTTTGATTCAATAAGAAGCATCTGACCAGCCTTTGGTGTGACAATCATAGTGCCATCAATCTCGCCAAATAACCAGTTCAACATCAGCAAAGCAAGCACATCGAGATACATATTCACTTAATCAGAAAGCTCATTCATGATCAAGCTATTAAAGTGCTATTTTTCCCTACAGAAGATCAAGTTGCAGACATTCTCACAAAGTCTCTTACAAAAGAGAAGTTTTCCAAACTTCGATCTATGTTAGGAGTTCAGGAAGTTGTCATTAAGGGGGGATAGGCTCTAATGCCTCCTTCCTTCCTTTAATGTGTCAACATTGTAAATCCTCCAATCCTATCCCAAGTTGTTCTTAAGGGGGGATGTTAGGATATTTAGACACTTAGGAGTTAGTTAAGATCTACTTGGTCTAATGTGTCGTTAGGTTAAAGTGTGTTTCTTAGTGTGTTTATTTAGTATGAATTTGTAGTTAGAAAATCCGACGGTCACGATATGTTCCCGACATGGAGTGATATGATGGTTCATACTCTCATCGATCTTAACGACCATTGATATGTGGCTTAACACCCTATTGGTCCATGATATCTATTTAAAGAGCATGGAGGGTCATTTGTCGATGATCGATTCTGAGAAACTCTCTTGTAAAATATCTCTGTATTATTTTTCTTTTTCATTAATAAACTGCTCCAAGTGGCCACATTGGTTGGGGTCATGGATGTTTCCACGTAGGGGTGTTACCACGTGAAAACATCGGTGTGATGATCTTTGATATGGTTATGTGAGTGGTTACTGAAGTTGTTCATCCTCTGTTGGAATACCTGTGTTGTCGAACAGATTCACCTCTTTCAACAACCATTGGTTTCCATTCTATAATTTTATCCAAATCTTACCATTTCCAACAATTTTACATGGTTTATCATGACCCAAATAAACTTGTCCAAAATCACCTTGAACATAGTCTTGAAAATATTTCCTATGAGGTGTGCCAGGAAATAAATCCCCTGACTCTACCACCCAAGAATCAATAATATTATCTAATGAAAGGATTAAATCATCCTACAACACATCACCTACTAAGTTTGCTTCCTAATTGTTCTTTTGTTGTCCATCTCCTTTTTTTCCTTTCCAAGACCAACAATATTTTTTCAGGTGTCCTTTATTCCCACAATGCCAACATTATAGCTTCCCTCTAGATTTGGATATTCCCTTCTTATACTTCTCACAATTCAATGGGATATTTTCTCTCTCCCTTTGTCTTCTTGTTATTGGACAAATCAGTAAGTGTAGACACAAACTAATCTCCCTAACTTCAACAAGAAGCTAGAACAAAACAAGGCAGAATACAAGTTTCTCCTTAGATTTCATTGTAATACAAACTAGTTCAGAGAGGGACAAATGACAAACCATTTAAACGAAGTTTCATCCTCTCTAGTGTCTGCCTTGCTCCATATTTGGATTTGTGGGATGGTGAACTTGTTAAGAAGCACAAACCAACAAAGAGAGAGAACAATGATATATATATATATATATATATATATATATATATATATATATTCCAATGAAGTCTATGCATAAGATCAAGGAGTTATACAATAAAAGTAGAGACACCTTTATAGGGAAGAAATGTATTACTACATTATATTAAATGAAAGTGGAGAACAAAACTCATGCCTTGATGTTGCAAGGTCCCTTCCAATGGCCCTTTGCTTCAACACACACACCTTTTCTCCAATGCTTTTGATGAAGAACATTCACAACCTGACTTGGAAAGCTAAAGAAAATCTATCACAAGTACAATCTTCAGTCGAATTATTCATGCATAAGAAAGCCTAGCCTTTCCCATGAGAGATCCATATTTATATAGGCTAAAAGAGGGATGGATTAGGAGATTAGGATGATCCCACTAAATCAAATTAGCGAGTAAGATCCAAACCGATCAAAGACCACCTCATCTTCTAGAAGATTCCCTTATAGAACTTTCATGAATTTCATCATTTCCTCTTGTTTGAGCATCATAGCACCCTATGCAAAGGAATCATGTGACGACGTCGTAGTTCAGTTTTGGTGCATCATGTGGCGACCAAGCATCGTCACACCCCAAGAATTTAGCAGGGTGCGACGATCTCCTTTTATATGATTTTTAAGGAAAGAAAGATGATCCATTTTTCTCATGGAGAAATTCTCATTTAGTATCTTTAGGGAACATAGAAGTGAGTTATGCACATATCCTTAGTTTATCACAGGGTGACCAAAATAATGTGTAGCAAAATTCCCCCCAAAGTTTGAAGTTGGAACCTGTGACAGCTAAAATACTTTGTAGAATGTGTGTGTCAAAAACAAGGAGTGCATTGGTCGGGAACCTGCAAACAATCAAGCATCTGCATAATAATATACCATCTTTTGAGGTAGAAATTCCCATACTCATACTACAAGTGACTCTAATCATAAGTGTCAAGTGTGTCATGGCCACTAAACATACATTGTGTATCCATGTCATCATGATTCAGCATAGCCACGAGAAATACATTGTGGATCTATGCTCTTAAGAATTCAAATTTGGACATAGCCACGAGACATACACAATGGATCTATGTGTCAGTACAGACTTATGAATACTCCATCGCAACCTAGATCGATATGGTGAGATCCAAGGTCTTCATTTCTATCATCATAAAGTACAAATCTAGCCATGTGATTATAGGTGTTGAAGTCAAACATGGTAGAAACCACTTGATTACTGGTCATTAATGAATATCATTTACAAGTGCGAGGGAAATCACCATTGATGTTGATAAGTCCCAATGTACCCTAGTACAATCCATTGAATTTGAATAAGTGAGTTGATTTCAAACACTTGATGGAATCTTCCAATCAGAGGCCAATGATGTGAACCCATTGTTTAAAGCGAGGAAACCTGCCATTGAGGCATGCAGGGTCCAATTTACTAAATGATTTCTAAGTCTAATTATCGTATAATGAGTTGGAGTCGATAGGAAAAGACTTGGCATAGGAGGGCCTTAATGTATCCCCCATCAATGACATGAAATATCTAACAAATTTGAAGTAGATCGAAGCATAAAGTGATATAGGACTGACTCAGGGAAGGCTGACATGGTAGGATTTGAGGACTACATATGGCCGACTTGATAGAAGGTTTGTTTTTATGCAACCTTGAGGAGGATAAAATATGCTTGTAATGTAAGCTCATCCTTCGGATGACTCCCTCGGAGTATTTTTAACGAACCCTAGGAACGAGTGGTTCGGTCCCATATGGGTCTTTCGATGCTTGTTTTGCGAGTCCAAAGAAAGAAAACTCAGGGTTTTTTCATGTTTAGAGAGTCTAAAAAGCACTTAAAGAAAACTCCAAGATTTCATTTTTGTAAGTTAGTTTGAGGAGACTGAAAAAGAGATAATCTACCTCTCGTCAGAAGTTTTCTTCAAATAATTTTACGAGAGTGAAAAGAACAAGGTCCCTCGACTATCTTTTCTTGTTTAGGGAGCTTGAAAAGAGATTAAAGGAGACTCCATAGGGTTCATTTTTCATATTTCCATGACTATTCCAAAAAATGCGATAAAACGTTACTCGATTACATTCTCATAGTTTCATGAGTGTGAGAAAGAATTAAGACCATGCTCTGAGTTTTTCTTGAAAAACCCTAAAAGTATATGTACATCATAAAAACACACAAAAATGACCAAAAAGGAAGGATCCATATCAAAAGTTCAGTCCTCATATCTCTCAACCTGCAATAGAGACACTTTGCAAAGTTCATTAGGTTTAGGGGATAGGTAAAAATATTTAAAATTAATTTAGTTTGAAATCAAAATGGTAAAAAGTGAATAAAATAGGTCAAAACTAGTTTATTACCATTTCATTTGTATTTTCACCAAACTAGTGCCAAAACCCCCCTTTTCCCTTCGATTTTCAAGTGACAATTTTGGAGCGCCCAGTGAATGATTTCTCGATTTTCTTGCGTGAAGAAGGTATATTTCTTCCCCTCTCTCTTTTCATAGTTGAATTTTTCATTTATAATGGTTCAATTTTGAGTCATGGGAAATTTTTTATAAGGGTTATTGCAATTTGAGATCGTCGCAGGCCCACCCTCTTGTGAACCGCGATGATCCCAAATCGTCGTAGGGGTTCCACAACTATGGTGCAACAACACCTCACTGTGGAAAAGAGAGCCCCTGCAAAGATCGCAACTCAAAATTTAAAAAGAGAAATAGAGCTAGGAAAACTTCCAACTTTGAAATTTTGATGAATCTAATCATCTTTTAATGTTGTTTGGTAGGTTTTCATTGGTCATTATGCTCGAATGGAGGGAACATGAGCACGAGGAAGAAGATTATTTTGTTGAGAATGACCCAGGCACTGTTTTTGCACTCCAGGGGTGTGTCTTGCTCAAATGTTTCAAAGTTCAAGGCATGAGAGACCAATTGAGGCTATTGGAGTACCCAGTCCACATGTGAGACGACAATGAACATGATTTTCATGTGGGTGTGCATACACTCACCTTTTATATTGATGACATTTACTTCTTGACTGGGTTATCTCATTGAGACTCCCAGGTGTCACTATAGGGAAGCATAGGTGGTGAAGAACCCATGGATTATTACATAGCACATCACTGTGTACTTGGTATAGAGAATCATAGTGGAAATGTCTACATAAAATATGTTCAAGATTTTCCTTTGAGAACTATCCTCTACACCATCACTCAGATGATAGGGAGTGTGGCTCCTCACATGGATTTAAAAATCTATTTTCAATATGCTATCGAGTGTATGGAGCCCCAAGTTTTCAATTGGTTTGAGGGTCTTCTAAAAAACATGAAGAAACATTTGACAAAGTGTAGGAACGGATGTTTGAAACAATTTGGGTATGGATCTATTTTGGTATCCTTCTTCCTAGAGAGGGTCCCCATTTTGCGCCTATATCAAGTGGAATGGGGAATACCCACTCCACAGGATCCTCAAATGAAATATGGGTAGATTCGATGGCTCATCACGGAGGCGTGCCAATAATTACGTATGACCAATCTTTCTTCCAGTGGTTGAGGGATCAACTTGTTATGGTTGAGGATTATGCATATGTCGGGACTGACTTCGATGGAGACCCCAACATGGAATTACCTAAGGGTTCTCAGTGGGAAGAGATAGGTAAGAATATTTTTCATTATATGTTTTTTTGGTATTTTAATTATAAAATGTTTATTTATTTATTTATTCGATACTAATCAAGTGCTCTCAACAATGCAGATGTAGCGCCTTTCTGGCCTCTAGGATCATGTCCAATTCAGAGATGTGGATAGATAGACAAAGTGGTGGGTCAAGGGGTGGTTGTTGAGGATATAGAGGAGATCAAATAGGATCTTGAGGGATTGACCATGAACATCCCTGACATCACTGTGGACAAGTTACCTCGATGCTACCAATGCCATACAATTGGTGTGTCAACATCCATTGGTCGACTGCTCTGTCGAGTAGCATGGGAAGACGTTTTTTTATAGAGAGTAGCATCCTTGATGCATATGTATATGAAGACATGTGCTTCAACATTTTGATATTTTGGTCTCAGGACAAACACTTTTTTTGTAACTTTTGATGTTATAATATAAAGTTCCTACTGGCTTACTTGTCTTTTATATGTGTCTTTGGATTTATAAATGGCGCAAATGTATGTCTAAAAAATAATTAGACAATGCATATGTTAATGTGTTGAGATATCTAGGAATATGTTGATATTCAATATAATCAAAATATATTTCGAAGAGGCGAATTCGTAAGTATACCCGTAATAATTTAGGACTTCGGATGGAATAAACGTTACTCAATTGTAGCACTACTAGTTGTGAATCAAGACGTACAATAATATGGCATATGCCCAATGAAATGGCGTCAGTTAATAACTCAATAACTGCATTGTATTCCACGATATTATTATATTCACGACCAAGAAAAACATCGTGTAGACTGATAAACTCATTCGTAGGTGCATAGATTTCCTATGCAGAAGATGCTAGGTTTTGAGTACTGCGACTAGCACCATCAACAAAGTTGATATAGGGTAGCAAGGACACTAACATTTTGAAACAAAGAAAAAGGCAAGGTAAGAAGCTTAAAGGCAGAACAAAAAATGAAAAAATCACACACTAGAGTATGATACACTAAAATACAAAGCACTCATGAAAAACATATTTTAAGCTTTGTACTTATTTAAGTAAATCCCATTTTTGGGTTCACCCAAAGGAATTCCATCATAATCCACCAACTCATAATCCTCTTTCTCCAACACTCTATGAAACCATAAATTTTGGGTTCGATCCCCAGTATGGTCGCCAATTTTGTTATTAGACAAATTGGTAAGTGCGGACACAAACTAATCTCCCTAACTTCAACAAGAAGCTAGATAAAAACAGGGAAGAATACAATTTTATCATTAGATTTCATTGTAATACAAACTAATTTAGAGAGGAACAAATGAAATACCATTTAAATGATGTTTGATCCTCCCTAGTGTCGTCCTTGCTCCATCTTTGGATTTGTGGGATGGTGAACCTGTTAAGAATCACAAACCAACAAAGAGAGAGAACAATGATATATATATTCCAATGAAGTCTATGTATACGATCAAGGAGTTATACAATAAAGTAGAGACACCTTTATAGGGAAGAAATGTATTACTTCATTATATTAAATTAAATTCGAGAATACAACTTGTTATGAGGAAAATATCTCTATGGCTAGGGGTAAAATGCAACAAACAGAAATAACTACAGAAATCAAATCTATTCTCAAGTATGCTATATAAACAAATATGCTAGAAAGACAATATAAAAGGGCTACCTCGTCCAGACGTTCGATGAAGTCCACCGTTGAGCACTTGACCCAAAGCAATATACTTGCAACTAGTCCTCAACAACCAAGAAAAGCAAGAATATGGTGATAATATATGATGTTATCACATTCAATAGAATAATCCATTAATATACATAGAAAATACACCTATGGAATAACAATTCAAATATTTGCAAGATATCAATTGGACAGAAAAAGAGTATTTCTATTGATATATGATCAACAGAAGTGAAAAAATTATGTACTTTCGAGTCAGCACGGTTCAGAACCAAGAAACTAAGTTCCTCCCAGCTGGGCCTCCACCACTTCAATCCTCCACCGAAGGAAAGCTCATAGAAGAGAGACAATGAAGTTCTCAATAAATACGGGAAGATCTTGGGGGCTGAAAATTGTGTTCAGACTTAAAGGACAAAGGGATGTAGACTCAATGTGAAGTGAATAATTTCTCCAAAACAACTTTGTGTTGATTAAGGTTGGTTGTCATTGATGTCAACCCTTGAAGAAAGACCTGTAGCACAATGGTTTGGGTAATGGACCCAATATTGTTTTATGTAAATATGAATCATTATTGTTTTGTCATGGATGATAAGAAGTAAATATGGATTAACTCCAAAGTGGTCCCCTTATGGTGAAATCCCTCACGGGAAGATGCTTTGCAGAGTAAGAGAACCCATGCTTAATTGTGGAATAATGAGATGAAGGATAGTTAATTTTTTAGGGAAACTATCCTAGATGGATAGTTCTTGTCATGCCATTTCCATTGGTATGTAGAATGTCACACAACTCTTCACGGTTAAAGAGTTATGACCATGTGAAGTTGGAGAACCCAGGTTTGGGTAATGGACCCAAGTTTGTTTGATGGATAATGATATGATTTTTGCTATATTTTAAGGTAATACTATTCTATATGGATAGTACATGTCATTCTATTTCTGGTGGTATGTGGAATGTCACATAACTCCTCATGGTTTGAGAGTTATGGCCTTATGAAGTTGGAGGACCCTCACATGTCATCTAGAAGCCCCAAAAGGTCAAAGTAGTCAAAGTGGTTTAAGGGATTTTAGAAGATAAATAATAAAGTGAAGTGACGAGTGTATTATAATTCAAAGTGAATACAAAATAAATTATTTCAATAATAAATTTAATGGAGAAATTAGAAGTGGGTTAACCCTAAAATAAGGAAAGTGGGCCAAGTGACCTAGAAGATGTTTTTAAGGAAGCTACTTGGAGAGTATAAATAAGAGGCTAGGCTCTCTCATTTTAATCAAACTTGAGCATATTGAATATCTATAGGTGTTTGAGGTAACCAAGGATATATAAGATGCAATTCTGAGGGAAGGTGAAGAAAAGAAGGTTGAAATGCAAGGAAGGATAAATTCTTTTGATGGTGCTTTCTAAGGTATGTTATTTATAGGTCATCTCACCATTTTCGCTATAAAAATTTTTCTATAATTATTCAAATCATGAAATTGCTATGCCATTGAGAAAAAATACCGTAGTATCTATGGTAAAAATTCAACTTGTGGGTCGTTGTATTTTGGGAGTTACACTCTGTGGAAAATAGGGTTTGTGGCTAGTCTTGAAACTAGTCAAAAACAGGTGTTTCGAGTAAAAACATCATAACTTCTTCATAACAGATTCAAATTCAGCGAGAAAACATTTTTTGGTTAGGGTACAGTCTATAGTATTCTTTTTAACATTTTCAGATCAATTCAATGAACATTTCGTGCGGGACACGCTCTACAAGGTCTCTCTCTAGAATAAGCCAGAATTCAACAAGATATGCCATTTTTGCTATCACTCCTTTTATGAGAGGTTCCAAGTAGTGACACTTGGAGGAATTGCATAAAACACATTGAAGAACATTGTTTATCAGTTTTAGATCTTTATATATTACAGGTTCAAAGTTATGATTACTTCAATTTAGGGTTGTTGACTAATCCAAAACTAGGCATGTGAGACTAAAGAAACGTTTGATGAAAATGCTAGTCTCTTGTTGTAAATTTAAGGAAGGTTTGCAAGAATGTGATCATATACACTAGGTCTATTACAGAGCTACAAATCAGATTTTGATGATGAAATTGATGAGGGATTTTAGTTGAGGTACATGTTGAGTACATGGTTGAAACAAGTAGTTGATGAGTTGGCACATACATGAGGTGTATAGTTGATGATGTTGGTACATATCGATGAGTCATAGTTGATGAATATTTGACACATGATTGGTACATACTTGGTACATGGTTGGATGCACTTGTTTATGGTACAGGTTGATTACATGTTGTTTGGTACAGGTTGTTGCATGATTGATGCGCTTTTTTATGGTACAGGTTGATTACAGGTTGAGGTACAGGTTGATGCATGGTTGATGCATGGTTCATATTTATTGGTACACGTTTATAGTTGTATATATCACAGTGATAGTGTGACAGTGGTTCCATCATTCTACTTCTACTTCAGGGTGGCAGGATGGGGCAAGGACAGGTGGTTTTATCCACCTTTCGGTTGTAGTCGGAGAACATAGGAGGTTGTAGCCTCCTTCTGGTTGTATCCAAAGAATTGGGGAGTTGAAGCTTCCCTCATTTTGTAGCCTGAGAAACTAGGGGGTTGGAGCCTCCTTCCAGTTGCAGCTGGAAAACAAAGGAAGTTGGTGCTTCCAATGAATGTAATTCTTCAAGACATATAAGAAAAAGCATTATGTGGTTTTCTCCCGATTTGGGTTTCCACGTAAAACACTAGTGTACTGTGTATGTGTGTGATTGTTTATTTATTACTTCTCATTATTGGATAATAATTTTACATTGATAAACATTTGAAGAAAAAATATTATAATTGTGTTATTACTTATTCACCCCCACTCTCAGTAATCCAACAATTGGTATCAGAGCAGGTTCCTTCAAAAATCAGTTTAACCACTGAAAGGTAGATCATGGAGAGTACCAACTCGTATAAAAATGGAATACCACAGTTTGATGGACACAAGTATGATTTTTGGAGCATAAGGATGAAGACATATATACAAGCACAGGGATTTCAAGTTTGGCAATCAATTGTAGATGGATACACAACACCAACAGTTCCACCAACAAATGACAAAGCAGTGAAACTCGGTGAGAATAATTCCAAAGCCAAAAATGCACTTTTGAATGGTCTTAGTGATACATTATTCACCAAATTTGCACATTGTAAATCTACTAAAGAGATTTGGGACAAGCTTCGAAATATTTATGAAGGAGATTCAAAATTCAAAGAAAAAAAGATGCAAACTTACAGAGGTCTGTTCGAACAATTGAAAATGAAGGAAGATGAAGATATCATAGCCTACTTCTTATGAGTCGATGAAACAGTGAATGCAATCATAGGATTGGGAGAATACATTGAAGAATCTGTAATTGTTCAAAAGGTACTAAGATCTCTTTCTATGAGATTCAACCCTAACATATCAGCATTAGAAGAAACATTGGATCTAAACTCAATAATCATGGACAAACTGCATGGAATCTTCACAGTATATGAGATGATAACTGAACAGAAAAATCCAAATGTAAAATAAGCATCCAAAAGATCAAAGCAAAAGAAAAAGGAACAAGAAGAATATAGTAGCAGCAACGACGTCTCGGAAGATGATGAAGAAGTGGCCAACTTCATCAAAAGATTGAACAAGGGAACCAACGGTAGGTATAGAGGTAAGCTTCCTTTAATTTGTTTTAATTGTGATGGTATTGGTCATTTTGCTAACAAATGTCCTCATAAGAAAAAGAGAAATGATGAAGGTTACTCAAAAGGCAGACAAACATATAAAGGTAAAAGAACTACAACGAAAGTTTTCAAGAAAATATTTTGCACCAAAGAAGACATCTCATCATCAAATGAAGATGAAGTCAGTGACAATGAAAGAGGGAGAGTTCTATTCATGGCAGTAGAAGACTCTAATAAAGAAGACTCTGAAGAATAATATGAAGAAGCATATGAAGAAGAAATTGAAGAGGCATAAGTTGACTTCTGAGAAGAATTAATGAGTGCCATAGAATAGCTCAAAAGTTCTGGATGACATTGTCAGTAGTCAAAAATCTCATATTGACAAGTCTAGACTTGGATACAATCATACAGAAAAGGGATCAAGCTCCAAAACAACAGAGAAATAAACAAATCCAAAAATCTATGCAGAAACAATCAAAGGGGATAAAAAGATATACAAGGAAGATTACAGGGACACTCCTCCACCGAGAAGATTTAGATTTCAGAATCAACAACAGATAGACAAGCCTCAATAAGAAGAATGATTCATAAGAGCATCTCCTTTCAGAAGATCTTCAACTACTAGGTATAAAACTATATTTTTGGGTTTATGTTATGCATGTAATAATTTTGGACATAAAGCTGTAAATTGCAGAGCTAACAAGATGAACAATAACTACTTTGAGAGCCACACACAAAGGGTTTATTCAAGAAGACCTAGTTAAACACAGATAAGAAGTTACAATAGGTTTGAATCTTTGAGCACTGAAGTGGAATGTTACAAATGTAATGATTTTGGACACATGGCCAAAAATTGTAGAATGACAGTCCCTCTTAAAGAACCTCAACAGAGTCACAAACAAGAACCTCAAAAAATGACATCGATAAGAAAGCAAGATCAGTATAGCAATGAAGAATGCACAGTCGCTCTACAAGATAAACAAAAGAAACATGGTTGGTATGTTGACAATGGATGTTCAAAAAAGATGACAGGTGATAGAGACAAGTTTCTTACATTACGAAAGGAAAGAGATGGATCAATCTCCTTCGAAAATGATGATTCAGCCAAAATCATTGGAAAAGGCACAGTCCGAATTGGGAACAAGAATGAAAAGGAAGAAAATGTTCTACTAGTAAAAGATATGAAACATAATCTTTTTAGTGTGATTCAAATGTGTGACCAAGGTCATAAAGTTACTTGCGATTCACAAAAGTGTGAGATAAGAAAAGAAGGTTCAGGGAAATTGGTCGCTACAGCTGCAAGAACTTCAATCAACATATATGTGTTAAGCAAAATTGGAAATGAAAAGTGTTGTCTAGGGAAGGAAGATGAAAGTTGGCTATGGCATAGAAGAATGGGTCACATGAATTTTGATAACCTTGTCAAAGTCAGCAAAAGAGAAGCAGTCAGAGAAATGCCCCAGATCATGAAACCAACCAACACTTTATGCAAGCATTGCCAACAAGGAAAGAAAACAAAGACCATGTTCAAATCAAAGGAATATTCAACAACAAAACCACTAGAAATTGTGCATATTGATCTAGTTGGACCAACTACAACAAAAGGCTTAAAAGGTGAGATATACTTTATATTATTAGTTGATGATTATACAAGAATGATTGCAGTTTTCTTTCTCAAGAACAAGTCAGAAGCTTTTGAAAAATTCAATATATACAAGGAAATGGTTGAAAAGGAGATGGATTCAAGAATCAAATGCTTAAGATCAAATAATGGAGGAGAATTCACCTCAAAGGAATTGATGGACTACTGCAACAATCATGGAATAAAAAGGCAATTCTCCGTCACTAGGACACCTCAACAGAATGGAGTTGTTGAAAGAAAGAACAGGATGGTACAAGAAATGGCTCGAACAATGATAATGGATTCAAAGTTGACAGATATTTTTTGGACACAAGCAATGCATACAACAGTTCACATTCAAAACAGAGTAATGCTCAGAAAAAAAACTGATAAAACTCCCTAAGAGCTATGGAAAGGAAGACTAGCAAATGTGAAGCACTTCAGAGTTTTTGGAAGCAAAGGCTACATCAAAAGAGAAGATGGAAGAATGAGAAAGTTTGACTCTCGTGTGGACAAAGGAATACTTGTTGGTTACTCAATTACAAGGAAAGCATACAAGTGTTACAATCCAATATTAAACAAAGTTGTGGAAAGAATCAACGTAACAATTGATGAAACAAGCATACCAGAGTCAAAGGAAGAAGAAAACAAATCAATGGAACAACTTTTCGAAGAAGAAGATGAAAAAGAAGTAGAAGAGGAAGATTAAGATGAAGAGAATCCGACAAAAGAAAAAGAACAAGTTCAACAAGTATATCCAAAGACACCTAGCAAACGAGTACAAAAGAATCATCCTTTAGATCATATTATTGGAAACAAAGATGCAAGAGTTTAGACTAGAAGAAAAATCTGTTCACCAGAACAAACACACCTAGCACTCTTATCTACAATTGAACCAAACTGTTTTGAAGAAGCTAGCAAGGCTGAATTTTGGAATAAGGCCAGAGATGAAGAATTGGATCAAATAGAGAAAAATAACACTTGGGAATTGGTTCCAAGACCAAAGAATAAGAATGGGATCACCATAAAATGGGTTTTCAGGAATAAATTGAATGAATATGGACAGGTTACAAGGAACAAAGCTAAATTGGTATGTAAAGGATATGCACAGATTGAAGGAATCGACTTTGAAGAGACATTTTCCCCAGTTGCCATAATGAAAGCAATATGTTTTCTTTTAGCTTATGCATGCTCTAAAAATGTTAAAGTATATCATATGGACATAAAATCATCTTTTCTGAATGGGGAACTTGAAGAAGAAGTCTACATTGAACAACCAGAAGGATTTCAGTTGTCAGAGAACATAGACTATGTGTGTAAATTAAATACGACCTTGTATGGTATAAAATAGGCTCCTAGAGCATGGTACTACAGACTGGATAAGTATCTGCAGCAGGCAGGGTTCAGAAAAGGAAGTGCAAACAACAACCTCTACATCAAGGTAAGTCAAGCTAATATTTTATTAATTGAAGTTTATGTTGATCATATTATTTTTGGTAGTGATGATGACAGGTTAAGCCAGAAATTTTCAAAAGACATGCATAATGAATTTGAAATGTCGTTACTTGGAGAACTATCCTTCTTTCTGGGACTTCAGATACGTCAAAGAAACCAATGAATTTTTATTTCTCAAACCAAGTATATCAAAGAAATGCTAAAGAGGTTCGGAATGGAAAATTACAAACCAGTTATCACTCCCATGCAAACCAGTTGTAAGTTGAGCAAAGATGATGATTCAAAGTCTACATATCAGAGGCAATACAGGTCAATGATTGGTAGACTACTATATGTGACAACATCCACACCAGATGTAATGCAGGCAGTTTGACAGGTGGCACGATTTCAAGTAGCACCAAAGGAATCACATGTATTAGCAGTAAAGAGGATCTTCAAATATCTCAAAGGAGAAGAAGAGTTTGGATTATGGTATCCAAAAGGAAAATATCTATCACTTATTGCCTACATAGATGCAGATTGGGCAGGATGTATTGATGATTGACGAAGCACCAGTGGAGAAACGTTCTACTTAGGTGAGTGTTTGGTATCATGGCTCAACAAGAAACAATCATTAGTATCTCTATCTACAGCCGAGGTAGAGTATATTGCAGTAACAACATGTTGTGCACAGGTTCTTTGGATGAAACAAACTTTGACATATATACAGATTGAGTATGATGAGCCCATTCCAATATATTGTGATAATACAAGTGCCATCAGTATCTCAAAAAATCCGGTGATGCACTCCAAGAAGAAGCACATTCCAATCAAGTATCACTTTATACGGGAACATGTTGCAGAAAATAACTTCAGAGTTGAGTATGTGGGAACAAAAGAACAAGTGGAAGACATATTTACAAAACCACTTCCATGGGAAGCCTTTGAATATATTCGCCAAAGACTTGGACTTATTTCTACTCCAAAATGAATGTTTTTTGAATGCTTATCTTACATATCTTCTATGTACACGAGGATGCACCATAAGAGGACAATTCAGTCAGGGGGGAGAAGCCCCGGATGGAAAGATACCTTTTCCATTGATGACAAAGGGGGAGAGATTTATTAGATGCAGAGGAAAGAGGCATGGTTCCAAGGGGAACAGATTTATCAGATGCAGAGGACAGAGGCATCGTTCTAGGGGGAGCATGAGTGATATGATTTCAGTATTGCAGCAGAGTGTTTCCATCAATGCCAAAGGGGGAGATTGTTGATTAAGGTTGGTTGTCATTGATGTAAACCCTTGAAGAAAGCCAATATTGTTTGATGTAAATATGAATCATTATTTTTTTTTCATGGTTGGTAAGAAGTAAATATGGATGAACTCCAAAGTGGTCCCCTTATGGTGAAACCCCTCATGGGAAGACACTTTGCGGAGTAAGAGAACCCATTCTTAATTGTGGAATAATGATATGAAGGATAGCGAATTTTTTAGGGAAACTATCCTATATGGATAGTGCTTTTCATGCCATTTCCAGTGGTATGTAGAACGTCACATAAATCCTCATGGTTAGAGAGTTATGACCATGTGAAGTTGGAGAACCCAGGTTTGGGTAATGGAACCAAGTTTGTTTGATGGATAATTGTATGTTTTTTGCTATATTTGAAGGTAATACTATTCTAGATGGATAGTATATGTCATTCCATTTATGGTGGTATGTGGAATGTCACATAACTCCTCATGGTTTGAGAGTTATACCCTTACGAAGTTGGAGGACCCTCACATGTCATCTAGAAGCCCCAAAAGGTCAAAGTAGTCAAAGTGGTTTAAGGGATTTTAGAAGCTAAATAATAAAGTGAAGTGATGAGTGTATTATAATTCAAAGTGAATACAAAATAAATTATTTCAATAATAAATTTAATGGACAAATTAGAAGTGGGTTAACCCTAAAATAAGGAAAGTGGGCCAAGTGACCTAGAAGATGTTTTTAAGGAAGCTACTTGGAGAATATAAATAAGAGGCCAGGCTCTCTCATTTTAATCACACTTGAGAATATTGAATCTATATAGGTGCTTGAGGTAATCAAGTATATCTAAGAAAAAATTCTGAGGGAAGGTGAAGAAAAGAAGGTTGAAATGCAAGGAAGGCTAAATTCTTTTGATGATGCTTTCTAAGGTATGTTATTTACAGGTCATCTCACCATTTTCGCGATAACATTTTTTCTATAATGTTTCTGACCATGAAATTTCTATTCCAATGAGAAAACATACCCTAGTATCTGTGGTAAACAATTCCACTTGTGGGTCGTTGT
The DNA here is from genome assembly GCA_009831015.1 of Picea engelmannii. NCBI lineage: Eukaryota > Viridiplantae > Streptophyta > Pinopsida > Pinales > Pinaceae > Picea > Picea engelmannii. Next base: position 465,970 of record ML781334.1, read on the forward strand.
AATTTGGGAGTTACACTCGGTGGAAAATAGGGTTTGTGGCTAGTCCTAAAACTAGTCAAAAACAGGTGTTTCGGGTAAAAACATCATAACTTCTTCATAACATATCCAAATTCAGTGAGACAAAATGTGTTAGTTAGGGTACATTATTTGATATTATTTGTAATAGTTTCATATCAATTCAATGAATATTTCATGCGGGGCACTCTCTACAAGGTCGCTCTCTAGAATAATCCAGAATTCAGAAAGGTATGCCATTTTTGCTATAACTCATTTTCTGAGAGGTTACAAGTAGTGATACCTGGAGGAATTGCATAAAACACTCTAAATAAAATTGTGTATTAGTTTCAGATCTTTATACATTACAGGTTCAAATTTATGATTACTTTAAGTTAGGGTTGTTGACTAATCCAAAACTAGGCATGTGAGACTAAAGAAAAGTTTGATGAAAATGGTAGTCTCATGTTGTCAAAGTTAAGGAAGGTTTGTAGGAATGTGATCATATACACCAGGTCTATTACAGAGCTACAAATAAGATTTGTATGATGAAATTGATGAGGGATTTTGGTTGAGGTACATGTTGAGTACATGGTTGAAACAAGTAGTTGATGAGTTGGCACATACATGAGGTGTATAGTTGATGATGTCGATACATATTGATGAGTTATAGTTGATGAATAGTTGACACATGATTGGTACATACTCGGTACATGGTTGGATGCACTTGTTTATGGTACAGGTTGATTACAAGTTGTTTGGTACAGGTTGGTACATGGTTGATTCACTTGTTTATGGTACAGGTTGATTACAGATTGAGGTACATGTTGGTGCATGGTTGATTCACTTGTTGATGCATGGTCGATGCATGGTTCATATTTATGGGTGTAGGTTTTCAATGGCATATCTCATAGTTATAGTGTGACAATGGTTCCATCATTCTACTTCTACTTCAAGGTGGGAGGACGGGACAAGGACAGGTGGTTGAAGCCACCTTCTAGTTGTAGCCGGAGAACATAGGGGGTTGTAGTCTCCTTCTGGTTGTAGCCAGAGAATTGGGGATTTGAATCTTCCCTCAGGTTGTATCCTGAGAAACTAGGGGGTTGGAGCCTCCTTCCATTTGCAGCTGGAAAACAAAGGAAGTTGGTGCTTCCAATGAATGTAATTCTTCAAGACATATAAGAAAAATCATTCAGTGGTTTTCTCCCGATTTGGGTTTCCAAGTAAAACACTGGTGTACTGTGTATGTGTGTGATTGTTTATTTCTTACTGCTCATTATTGGATAATAATTCTACATTGATATAACATTTGAAGAAAAAGGATTATAATTACGCTATTATTGATTCACCCCCCTATCAATAATCCAACACTTTTCTCTCAAAGTTGAATTCTTTCTCCTCTTTTCCATAGCTTTGAATTGGCCCATTTATAGCCTTCAAATGGAATTGAAGGGTCGAGTAAGAAGGTTTCCAGTATATGGAAGGCCAATGATAATTGATCTACTGTTATGACATGGAAACCCGACACCATTTTTCATTTTTTGGCACAAATCCTGATGTACGTGGGTTGTAGTGGTTCAACCTACGTATACACATGTTGTATAGTAGGCAATGTGCGTATAAGTGGAAAAATTTGTGTTTTTATCTCTAGGATTTGCAAAAAGGGATGAAAAGTCTGCATAAGGAAATGGAAAAAGGCCCTATGTGCAATATTGTATAGGGTGAGGAAAACCTTGCTATAACACAACCCATGTCTTGATGTTGCAAGGTCCCTTCCAATGTCCCTTTGGTTCAACACACACACCTTTTCTCTAATTCTTTTGATGAAGAACATTCACAACCTGACTTGGAAAGCTAAAGCAAAGCTATCACAAGTACAATCTTCAGCCGAATTATTCATGCATAAGAAAGCCTAGCCTTTCCAATGAGAGATCCCTCTTTATATAGGGTGAAAGAGGGATGGATGAGGAGATTAGGATGATGCCACTAAATCATATAAGCAAGTAAGGTCCAAACCGATCAGAGGCCACCTCATCTTCTAGAAGATTCATTTCTAGAACTTTCGTGAATTTCATCTTTTCCTCTTGTTTGAGCATCATTGCATCCTATGCACAGGCAACCTGAGGTGATGCCACAATCCAGTTTTGGAACAACATGCGATGATAAAGCATCATCACACCCCAATCATTTAGCAGGGTGCGATGATCTCCTTTGAAATGATTTTTAAGGAAAGAATATGATCCACTTTTCTCATGGAGAAAGTCTCATTTAGTATCTTCAGGGAACATAGAAGTGAGTTGTGCACATATTGTCAGTTGATCATAGGGGTGACCAAAATAATGTGTAACACTTCCCCTATTATCCAAATTCAAATCATTACCTGGTGTCTCACATGTTGTTTTTCATTGTGTTTCCTCGCTAAGGATAACACCAACAACATCATCAAACTTTAAAGTGTTTGAAACAGAGACATAATTACTCATAGACCTGATAAATCCATTCCAGTTTTCTAGAAATGATCACAAAATCAAAAGAACTATAACCTCATCATCAAAATTTACTCCTAGAAAAATTAAATGACTAGTGACAATGTTAAAATCATTTAAATAATCAGCAACAGACCCACATTTTGATATCCTCATATTAATAAATGCTTCATAATAAATACTTTGTTGGAGAATGAGGGTTTTCATACAATTTATCCCATGCCTTTATAATATCCTTTGTTATCTTTCTTTTGAAATGTTGAAATCCATCGATGTTGTTAGACACAACCATATTGTTTCTAGTGTATTTATGTCAAGAACCCCCTATTGTTCTTCCTTCATAGTCATCAGTTTTGTTTTTCTTCTCGATGGTAGGAAAAGATTATTTTGATATATATAGTTCTCCATTTTCATCTTCCATAACTGGTAATTTTTTCCATCAAACTTCTTGACCCTAAACTTGTCTTCTTCCACCATTGCTCCCTCTTGAACCAAGAACCCTCTTTTCCTACAAGTTTATCATCCAAATAGACGTTTGGCTATGATACGAGTTGTTAGGAATAGGATCGCAAAGAAATAAAAATAAAACAAATCAAAATGAATGTGGAAATAAAACACAAAAGAACATAATACAATAAATACATTGATATATGTGATTCACCTAATATGAGATACATCCATGGGGAAACAACCAGTCCTTCTTTTATTTTGTTGAGAAAAATTAATGGAGAACACCTACAACACATCTATTGCAACCTCCTCTTCACTCTCTCACAGTCTACTCTCTCAGACACTCAATTCTCTCTCATTATTTTAATTTCACCATTAAAATACAATATATATAGGATCTTGCAGCATACATCCATGGGGAAACAACCAATCCTTCCTTTATTTTGTCCAACAAAATGAAGGGATAACACCTACAACACATATGTTTCCACCTCCTCTTCACTCTCTCACGGTGTTGTTGGCACTTGAATCTTTCATGAACGAAACATAAACCTCATTAGGACATTAGTCCCCTTCATTTTTAGAGTGGTGGTTCTCCTCTTTGGCTAAAATATACATCTTTGAATATCTTGGATTAACAAGAGTGCTAGACAACAAAACCCAAATATTTATTTCTTGGATTTATATGAAAATGGTTCTTCAATAAACCAATATGATCTTTATGTGCAGCAAAAGTATTTTTACAATAAGAAAAGATTGGAGGGATTCAACATCAAAATTAAATTGTGATCAACATCACACACAATATTCTTTATTGTATATAAATGCATTCATATATTCTTCATGATAAATAGGAGAGAATGATTTGATCATCCCAAATAATTTTAATATAGTACTACAATTAGTAATAAAATAGAAATTGATAGGTCAACCTCAAATATCTCGTACTTAAAACTCAAAGTTACAAGATACAGTCAAGATCAACCCCGAAACAATTATTTGTGGAGCTTATTCATAAGAAATGTTCTTCACTACCAAAAATTTGACATCCATGTATGTGGCTACAAATACTCCATTATCATACAAGAAATTTTGTAGAAGAATACAAGAAAAACACCCAATTACTCAGCCTTGTGCCCAACTCTGAGATCCAATCATAAAGCTATGAGAAGTGGTGTAGAAGAATAGAAAGAGTGGATAATATGGAGATTTGTTTCTTTTGATCAGAATCTCGATTGTGTATCCATGGTTGTACCTTGTTATCCATGATTTTTAGGGATAGCCAGGAGATCATGTCTCGATGCCCACAGGTCCTAGACATGGAGTACCGAGAGTAGGATTGACTTGAGCATGGCCCTGGAGGGCCCATCCTTTTCTTCTTCCATCAGCTTTATCTTGTCAGCAATAGCAGCATCCATCACCATCGACTTGGTCCTGTATCAGAAAAGGTCCTTGCTCCGTGAGGTAATTGGTCTAGGTATCATGGTATGTGTCACTTTTGATCATTAAAACCTTTAAATATATGCATCTGATTCCTTTTATCTCTAACAACTGCTTGGATCTTACATTAGCCCACTTGACCATGCTCTGAGAGATTGACAAGGAATCCTAGCAAGCCTGTGCCCATAGGTTTGGGTTTTCCACTGGGGGATTTCTGAAAAGCCATCGTCCGCTCCCCTCATAGCACCACTATTTCATCTCATCTCTCGCTCACTTGTCCCATTCTCCTTTTTCGGGCATTGGGTTGACCTGTTTGTAGGATTGCACCTTATCTCGTGGGAAGAAGGGGCTAAAGGCCCAGAAGGTAAAAGTAGTTGGTAAAAGATAAAAGCCTAGAAATAAAACCTCGAGATGTTTCGGCCAGGGATCCCCGAGAAGGCAAGAAAAAGCCTCTCAGTAAGAAACAAGAGGGACCTGAAAAACATAAACAAGACCTAGTCAAGAGGATAAGGGGTCTCATCATGAGCCAGCCTATTAGGTTCATGGCTACCTAAAAGTATGACATTTCCACCATCTGGTTACCATGCTAGGGAAATGACCTTTGGTTGCATGGCCAAGGGAAAGGGGGTCTCATCATGAGCCAGCCTATTAGGTTCATGGCTACATAATAGTATGACATTGCCACCATCTGGTTACCATGCCAGGGCAATGAACTTTGGTTGAATGGGCAAGGGAAAGGGGGTCTCATCATGAGCCATCCTTATCATCTCTATGAAAGTACTTGTGGGTAACATTGTCTTCTCTAGTCACCATGCCAAGGAAGTGTCCTCTGGTTATCCCTTGAAATAAAAGAAAAAGAAGAAGAAAAAGCAAATAAAAGAAAAGAATAAAGGCAAGAACGAGCTTGGAAAAATTGCATCCATGACAAGTACAACTCACCTTATACAAAGGCACCCACAGATAACATCATGCATCCCTGGCTCTCACTCCACCCACATGTTTGGACATCCCCTAGCCACATCACCTCACTTATATGGCTTGGATGAAACCTTCCTGGAAACTTTCCCTTTGTTGTGGATACTAGCCCAATAGGACATCTTGTCTTTTTCTCTAGTCTTATACTGTAGGTTTTTGTAATGTCTTTGAGCTATTGACTGATGTATTATGGTCTTATGCATATGCTTGATAATATTGATGATGAAACGTGATTAAAATTGCTATGATCTCGGTGACTAATGAGCCCATGGAGGGCGTAGCTTCTGATGTGCAGGATCATGCTCGATGGACTGGTACCATTTGGACCGGTACACATGGGGAGATGATCATTTCAGACCTCCATGGGGTTGATGAGCCCACCAGATGGATGCTGAGACCCCATCAGGGGGCAGAGATAGGACAATGGTTGATTAGGGTCTTGCACCGGAGAATAAGAGGACGTTCCATCAGAGGCACTTTGGCGGAGCCCGACCTAGGGGGAATGACCCCTTTTAAATGGAACGTTGGCCTTGGAAGGCTCAGGACACCCCCATCCTCACCATGACATCATCCAACTTCATGGACATTCGTTGAGGCAGACTGGGCAGTAGTGGCACATGTGGCATGTTGGAGAGGCCCCAAGGGAGCTAACTTTTTTCTCCTGGATGTCTCATCTGCCCTAAAAGGGGTTGGCGCCTCCCTTGAAGGGGATTTTACCTTTTTTATTAGCTCAGTTAGGGTTTTGATTTCACAATTTAATGTAAAAAATAGTATTATGGCCTTGTCATCCTTTTTATGACCTGAAATTTAATTAATTTCATTGATACAGTATATATTGAGGAGTTTTAGCCTCATTTTAACATAACACATCACTCACTCATTAGTGAGGTCTGATTTTAGCGCCCTACTTGGGTATTTTTTCTGGTTTAGTGAGGCACACTTGTTGAAGGAAGGAATTTCTTGGCAATTTTGGCATTTCTCTTGAAGGAAGGTTTACAACTAGGGTTTGCATGCTATTTCATGGTGATATGTAAGTGTTTTTCTACAAAACTTCTTGATTGAATGGTTGTAGTCTTATATTCTTGCATATGTTTATAATTTGCTAATCAAAAACCCTAGGTGACAAGCACACAAGTAGGTCCTTGTTTCATATCCCCTAAAAGAGAATTTCGTTAGCCATTGAAGAAGGAAGAAAGAGCCTAGCCATAGCTACACTCTTATTGATTCTTCTCCCTGAGCTAGCTGTACTTTCAGAAATCAAGAAGGAGGAGACGTCCCAGGCCTAGGTTGTCTACACCTAGGGCCATTCTTCTTCTAGGGTTTAGTGATAGAGCCTTGCTGTAGCAACACTCTCCCTCACTACACCATCTTGTCTAGATTTATCTTTACTGCTACGTTTTTGCCAAGTTAACCTAAGGAAGGAGGAGAGAGCATGAAGCCTTGCTTTAGCAACACCGGAGTGAGCCTCTCTCCCCTAGGGTTTTGATTCTAAAGCCCTGCCATAGAAGCACTTTAGAACTCTTCCCTCCAATCCTTTGCCACCCTCCTTCAACCCTTGCGTCCTCTATTAAATTGACTCCATAAGCCCGAAGGCACTGATCTTAGACCTCCAGCATTGAAGTGAAAGTGATTAAACAAACTCTTAAACATTTTTCTAGATTGAAACCCTAACTAACTGCTAACCCTAGGAATGTTGACATCACCCTTGGTTATTTCATCTTGATGCAACAACATTTCATTTTATAAGAAATTAAATGGTGTTTAAAGAATTTATTGAATGAGGGATTGATTGGATACATTGATTGCTACATCATCTTGATATTTATTGGTGGAGTGCTATTATTTCATTGATGTATTAACAAACATTGACTTCGTCAATATTTATTGTTATAATTGCTTATATATTGATATCAGATAGTCTTATGAAGTACTAACCCATTGAATCATAGCTTGCATATATTGGCTTGTTGTTCCTTTGTTCCAGGTAGGTGTTCTTCTTTGGCCCTTCACTTCATTATTGGTTGTTTAGTCGGGACTATCTGTTTTGGTGGTGACCTGTGAAGGGGGAACTTTACTTTGACTTTTAAACTTTTGCCTCTTCAAAACTCCAGGTTACTGGGGACGTCTCCCCTGGGCCTAACCTCCCTAAAGAGAAAGAACTTCCCCATCGTGGTGACATTGGGTGGGATAGGTTCCTGTTACGCCAGTTTGGCCTTCTGTTTCATATCCATTTGACCTAGCTACAAACTTTGGCACCATTTTCGGGGAACACTGATTCAATTCTCCTCAAATGACACATATTTTCGGTAAGCCTTGCCTCAGAGATCTTTTCTTACAAGCTTACCTGGCGACTCCACTAGGGTGTTTTTCCCCTTTTTCTTTGGTAGTTTCAAGTAAACTATCTGGCGACTCCACAAACTAAAAGGAGATTCAATAATCCTCCTTTGTCTTTCAAAAGGAAGCTTCCCTTGAACTCTCCAATTGTCAAATCACTTTTCAAGAAGAGCCTTCCTTTAAGAATCATGTCTAGCTCTCAGACCACTACAACGAACCCAACCAACAATCAAAGACAATGGTCATCTTCTCTTTTCAATTCGTTAGACATGTCATTCATACCTAGATACCCTAGGCAAATTCCACCCAAGTATGAAAAGTGGTTGCCTAAATTTACCGGTACTGATGCAATCAGTGCCGAAGAGCATACGAGCAACTTTTTGGCATTCTTTCATCTTCACCACATTAGCGATGATGTTGAAGATCTAGTCATGAAGTTGTTCTCCGCTACTCTTTATGATGCCTCAAGGTGTTGGTACCTAAGCCTTCCCGATGGAAGCATCAAAAATATGGACAGACTTGAAGAGGCCTTTCTCAAAAGATGGAGTGTCAAAGAATACCCTAATATGCTTCTCACATGACTGAATAACCTTGCCAAATATGAAAATGAGTCTATTTGGGAGTTCCATACCAGATTCGAAACTTTACTGCAAAGAATTCCCGCAAGCCATCATCCAAAAGATGATTACCTCGTCCATATTTACACCAGATCTTTCAATGGCCAACTAGGGTATCTTCTTAGAGACAAAAACCCCCAGTCCATTCAAGAAGCCCAAGAGCTCGCTACTAAAATAGAGGGAAACCTCCTTTCATCCAAGATTGAGCCTTTTGCTAACCCAAGGGGGAGAATAGACACTAAACCAAAGATAGTTCACAATGTTGAGCCTACTTCAGATCTATGTATCAGTATCACCAAACTACAAGCTTCTATGGATGGTATCATAAAGAATCAAGAGGAACTGATGACCAGGATCGTCAAGTTGGAAAGATCTCAGACCCAGGCACCCAGGGTTCTGTACAAAGGGAAATTCCAAAAAGGGGGCCAATTTTATAAACCAAAGAATGAGAATGAAGTCCCAAACACTTTGGCCCCCGCAAATGTTGTTGATGAAAACGCTCTGTGCCTGGAATGCAATGAAGCACATTGGGAACATGAGTGCCCCTACAATAGTGGCCATCAACAAGTCAACAACATCGATTGTTTCATGGATTTTCCTCAGATAAATATCACAGATGCAGAACATCAGGAAGCCATGAAAGAAGAAGCCATATCAACAAGGATGGTAGTAATAAACAACCTGGATCAAGAATCACAAGAAAAGATAAAGAAACAAGAATTTAAACTGTACAGAAGAAAGAATTTGAAACAAATATTTGTTGATCAAGAAAATCCCACACCCTTGGAAATGCTTCTTCCCAAGACATCCAGAGCTAACAAGGTTGACCTGGATTTTGACTTCGAAGGGGAATTATCAAGGTTGCATGTAAACGTCCCCCTAAGGGAAGAAATCAAGATCCCATCCATCAAGGAACGATTTGACTCTTTCTTTTCGGGATCAGATGAGCCTATGGAACCCCCTATTATGTTGCAAGGTGATCACTTCAGGGTCCAATATGGTGAAAACCCTCCTTTCTTCATGACTTTGACAATGAACGGAAAAAACCTGAACAATTGCATGTTAGATATAGGTGTTGGTGCCAACATGATGTCACTCAAAGTCATGTGATAAGTGGGTTTGAAGGTCACATGGCCTTACAGAAATGTATGTTGTTTTGAATCTAAAGCCATACCCACACATGGGGTGGTTGAGAATGTTGAAGTTCGCTTGAAGGAGTACCTTGAAAAGATGGTCCATGTTGACATTGTGGTGGTTGATGTCCCATATGTATGGGGAATATTGTTATCTAGGAATTGTGGTGCAATGTTAGGTGCCACCCTTGAGATGGACCTCACATTCTTGCAATTGCCTTTGAAAAATGGAACGGTAGGTCGTCTACCCAATGTGCCAATAACTGGGGACCATGTGCAAGATATTATTCACCCCGTCAATAATGACAAAGCTCAAAACAAGATGATACAAACTCGTCAAAAGTATTCTACAGAAGACATGCCTTTTTCAACAGAGGAGGACTTTGATCAGATCGAATGGCCCAAGAGAGAAGAATACCAACAACTCCTAGATGAATTCAAGAACAAAGAAATTGGGGCGGTGAAGATATTAAAGAAACATGAAGATGATGTACAAATCCACCTATCTCAACAATAGGTTTTTACAGCAGAAGACCACCCTCCTCCCTTAGCACAATACACCAGGGTTGTCCAAAGAGCGACCAAATACAAAGTCAAGAAGTACAAGGAGGGAGACATGGTATGGATGTGGGATACCCAAAAAGGAGAGATAACTAATGTAAAAGGAAGCACTCAGTCATGGCTCGGACCCTTCAAAGTTGGAATGGAATCAGTTAATGACTCATATTATCTATCCGCTCTGGAGGGAAGAAGGCGCCCATTACCCATCAGCGGGCACCTCCTCAAACCCCACCAAGGTGGGGGGACCTGATCTCACAGGTAAGTGCAGGTAAGTAGGCATTTTTCATGTATTATACCATTTTCATTTCATGATAGTTTGCTTCCACATTTGCATTGTTGATTGTTTTATTTTTAGTATATAGTGCGTGTGTGTGTGTGTGTGTGTGTGTGTGTGTGTGTGTGTGTGTGTGTGTTGGGGTGGCATTACCACCCCATTTTTTTTACTGATGCCCCTATCGAGTTTGATCATGTCTACAGGTTATGCCAGAGATGCTAAGGTTTTCATGCGCTCTACGGTGAGCACATGTCCCCGAGTTGGAGCCAGATGTTATCCCTGATTTTTAGAGATAACCAGAAGATCATGTCTCGAGGCCCACAGGTCCTAGACGTGGAGTACTGAGAGCAGGATTGACCTGAGCATGGCCCTGGAGGGCCCATCCTTTTCTTCTTCCATCAGCTTTATCTTGTCAGTAATAGCAGTATCCATCACCATCGACTTGGTCCTGTATCAGATGAGGTTCTTGCTCCGTGAGGTAATTGGTCCAGGTATCATGGTATGTGTCACTTTTGATCATTAAAACCTTTAAATATATGCATCTGATTCCTTTTATCTCTAATAACTGCTTGGATCTTACATTATCCCACTTGACCATGCTCTGGGAGTTTGACAGGGTATCTTAGCAAGCCTGTGCGCATAGGTCTGGGTTTTCCACTGGGGGATTTCTGAAAATCCATCGTCTGCTCCCCTCATAGCACCACTATTTCATCTTATCTCCCACTCACTAGTCCCATTCCCCTTGTCCGGGCATTGGGTTGACCTGTTTGTAGGATTGCACCTTATCTCGTGGGAAGAAGGGGCTAAAGGCCTAGAAGGTAAAAGAAGCTGGTAAAAGACAAAAGACTAGAAATAAAACCTCGAGATGCTTCACCCAGGGATCCCCAAGAAGGTAATAAAAATCCTCTTAGTAAGAAACAAGAGGGACCCAGAAAAATAAACAAGAACTAGTCAAGAGGACAGGGGGTCTCATCACGAGCCAGGATATTAGGTTCATGGGTACCTAATAGTATGACATTGCCACCATCTGGTTACCACGCCAGGGCAGTGACCTTTGGTTGCATGGCCAAGGGAAAGGGGGTCTCATCACAAGCCAACCTTATCATCTCTGTGAAAGTACTTGTGGGTAACACTATCAGCTTTGGTCACCATGCCAAGGCAATGTCCTCTGGTTAGCCCTTGAAATAAAAGAAAAAGAAGAAGAAAAAAAAATAAAAGAAAAGAATAAAGGCAAGAACGGGCTTGGAAAAATTGCATCCGTGACAGGTACAACTCACCTTCTACAAAGGCACCCACAGATAAAATCATGCATCCCTAGCTCTCACTCCACCCACATGTCTAGACATCCCCTAGCCACATCACCTCACTTATATGGCTTAGATGAAACCTTCCTGGAAACTTCCCCTTTCTTGTGGATACTAGCCCAATAGGACATCTTGTATTTTTCTCGAGTCTTGTATTGTAGGTTTTTGTAATTTCTTTGAGCTATTGACTGATGTATTAAGGCCTTATGCATATGTTTGATAATATTGATGATGAAACGTGATTAACATTGCTATGATCCCGGTGACTGATGAGCCCATGGAGGGCGTAGCTTCTGATGTGCAGGATCATGTCGGATGGACAGGTACCATTTGGACCGGTACACATGGGGATATGATCATTTCGGACCTCCATGGGGCTGAAGAGCCCACCAAATGGATGATGAGACCCCATCAGAGGGCAGAGACAGGATAGTGGTTGATTAGGGTCTTGCACTGGAGAAGAAGAGGATGTTCCATCAGAGGCACTTTGGCGGAGCTCGGCCTAGGGGGAATGACCCCTTTTCAGTGGAACGTTGGCCTTGGAAGGCTCAAGACGCCCCCATCCTCACCATGACATCATCCAGCTTCATGGACATTCATGGAGGCAGACTAGGAAGCAGTGGCACATGTGGCATGTTGGAGAGGCCCCAAGGGGGCTAACGTTTTTCTCCTAGATGTCTCATCTGCCTTAAAAGGGGTTGGCACCTCCCTTGAAGGGGATTTTACCTTTTTTATTAGCTCATTTAGGGTTTTGATTTCACAATTTAATGTAAAAAACAGTATTATGGCCTTGTCGGACTTTTTATGACCTGGAATTTAATTAAGGTCATTGATACAGTATATATTGAGGAGTTTTAGCCTCATTTTCACATAACACATCACTCACTCATTAGTGAGGTATGATTTTAGCGCCCTACTTGGGTATTTTTGCTGGTTTAGTGAGGTGCACTTGTTGAAGGAAGGCATTTCTTGGCATTTTTGGCATTTCTCTTGAAGGAAGGTTTACAACTAGGGTTTGCATGCTATTTTATGGTGATATGTAAGTGTTTTTTCTGCAAAACTTCTTGATTGAATGGTTGTAGTCTTATATTCTTGCATATGTTTATAATTTGCTGATAAAAAACCCTAGGTGACAAGCACACAAGTAGGTCCTTGTTTCATATCCCCTAAAAGAGAATTTATTCAGCCATTGAAGAAGGAATAAAGAGCCTAGCCATAGCTACACTCTTATTGTTTCTTCTCCCTGAGCTAGTCGTACTTTCAGAATTCAAGAAGGAGGAGACGTCCCAGGCCTAGGTTATCTACACCTAGGGCCATCCTTCCTCTAGGGTTTAGTGATAGAGCCTTGCTATATCAACACTCTCCCTCACTGTACCCTCTTGTCTTGATTTATCTTTCCTGCTAGTTGTTTTTGCCAAGTTAACCTAAGGAAGGAGGAGAGAGCACGGGGCCTTTCCTTAACAACACCAGAGTGAGCCTCTCTCCCCTAAGGTTTTGATTCTGAAGCCCTGCCATAGCAGCACTTCACAACTCTTCCCTCCAGTCCTTTGCCATCCTCCTTCAACCCTTGTGTCCTCTATTAAATTGACTCCATAAGCCCAAAGGAACTGATCTTAGACCTCCAATGTTGAAGTGAAAGTGATCAAACAAACTCTCAAACTTTTTTCTAGATTGAAACCCTAAATAACTACTAACCCTAGGAATGTTGACGTCACCCTTGGTTATTTCATCTTGACGCAGAAACGTTTAATTTTATAAGCAATTAAATGGTGTTTAAATCATTTATTGAATGAGGGATTGATTGGATACATTGATTGCTACATCATCTTGATATTTATTGGTGGAGTGCTATTATTTCATTGTTGTATTAACAAACATTGACTTCGTCAATATTTATTGTTATAATTTCTTATATATTAGTATCAGATAGTCTTATGAAGTATTAACCCATTGAATCATAGCTTTCATATATTGGTTTGTTGTTGCTTTGTTCTAGACAAGTGTTCTTCTTTGGGCCTTCACTTCATTATTGGTTGTTTAGCCGGGACTATCTGTTTTGGTGGTGACCTGTGAAGGGGGAACTTTACTTTGACTTTTAAAATTTTGCCTCTTCAAAACTCCAGGTTACCGGGGACATCTCCCCTGGGCCTAACCTCCCTAAAGGGAAAGAACCTTCCGATCGTGGTGACATTGGGTGGGATAGGTTCCTGTTACGCCAGTTTGGCCTTCTATTTCATAGCCATTTGACCTAGCTACAAACTGTGCGATAACATACCTTATTCTTCCTCTGGTCTTCTACCCTACCCCTCTCACAATACTGATTATTGGAACCTTTGATGAAGCCTCTCTTCTCTTTTTAAGATGAGATTTTCTAACTACTTTAGTAGTTAGGGTTTTCTTCCTCTCTTGAAATTTCCATACAAGTTTCTTCTTGAAACATTCCATTTAATTGGTTCCTCATTAATTCTTCATTAATTAAATTATATCATCAATATATACATATCTAAAATGGGTCCCTTTAATTAATTTATTTTCAGAATTTAATTAATTTTCCATTTAAAATAGGACCTTTTTTTCATTTTCTAGGAAAGATAATAAATTTTTTAGCCATGTAAATCACTTCTTATGAGATCTTCATCATCTTATATTTCCAATGATATAAATGTTGCACAAATATGTCACCTGGATATCAAAATATAAGGTTGTGAAGTTGAGTTGTCACGCAAGCCCATTAAAAATGTAGTTGACTGATATTTTAAGTTTTGAGAAAAATGTATCAACTTTCAACACTTGAAACCTATACCACCATATTCTACATCGAATTAAATTTCCAATGGTATAAATTTTTCGTTATTATAACACCCGGAGCTCACGTTATGGCCTCTGCAAGATCAATGCTCAGCCATCGTCGATCAAAATTGATGGGCAGATGTGGGCCCTTGGATGAATTTCGTGCTTCCCTTCATAAAATTCAACTTTTTGGTTTAAAAGTATATACCACATGCATTGGGATATTATATTCTTCATGATATATAATACTAATTGTTTGATACACTTAGCAAGAAACACTAGAAGAGAAGAAATTATGGAGCTTGGAGCATTCGTCCCTTGGAAAATTGTCAAATAAAATAATATTTTTTTGGAATCTCGTTGTCATCCACCTCAGGCCCAGCCACCATGATGATTCATCTAATAATAGCATGCCATGTGTCTCAAATTGTATGTTTCCACATGTCTCCAATGTTGAGTTTCCATGTGTCATGACCTCATTCATTGCAATGTGTCATATTCTCATTCATTGGTTTTCATGCCTTGGAATAGCTTTGAGAATTTGGCTAAGTATGAGAGATGGGACGAGAGGGGATGAGGGAAAATTGTGGGTAGTGGAAGTTGAGGGGATAGTTTGTAGGTTGTGGGGACGGACAAGAGAGAATTCAAATAAAAAAAAATTCATAAACCCGCCAACCCTCCAACCCGTGGTTGTATAGATGATAAAAAATATACTAAGTCTAAAAAGACGGTCGGTCGAAATTGCATGCAAGAGGAAAAAAATACTTTGAAGCTCAACACCCATGACAAGGCTGATGGTCAAAATATAGATCATGGAACTTGGGGTGCAAATTGAAGGTCACGGAAAATGGAGTATGAGGGATTGAACCCGCGAACCCGCGCAATTGAAAAATGGCTAAGTGTATTAGCAGACTTATGACATGCGAAAGTGGGTGGAGATGAAAGTATGTCAACCCGTGAACCGGAAAATTCATAAAACATTCTAAGTGTTAAAGTTTTTAATGAGAAGGGAGTTAAGGGGAGAAATGTAGGCGTCAGAGGTAGAGAATGTAATATGTAGATAACGGGAGCAGGCATGAGGAAGGTGAGAGGGAAGGGTGAAGGAATGTGGTGGGTTTCCATCGCCCACCATATATTGAAATATGGCTTGAAATATGGCTAAGTATGGGAGGATAAGGGATAAGGGAGTGGAGAGGGAGAAGAGATAAGGATAAAAAATTGTTTAAGTGTTTATATGGATAGAGGTGAAAGGTGAGAGTAATAAGTGATGAGAATACTTAGCCAAAATTCAAAAAGGATAGAAGAACATGATACTTAGAAAGATTCTTCAAAATTGGATCTCTGGACTAGATATTAAATAACCTAGGAATATAGAAACAGATTTCTGATCCAGAAAATGTGTGACGAAACTAAGATTGAGGGTTGCATAATGAACTTATAAAAGTTAAAAAATGTCTTATTCTGATATCAATGATTTTATGAATCCAAGAGAAAGAAAACATAGATGATGAAATTTTGGTCAACAAGTCTTCTCTCTCAAACACTCAATACTCTCTCTCATTATTTTAATTTCACCATTACAAAATAATATACAATATCTTGTGGCATCCAAAATCCCTAATCCATTGACCTAGATTATATTACAACATTAATTCCTTAACTAGAATTAGAAATCCATGGGTTCGAAAAATCTATACCCAAACCACCCAAAACTGACGCAAAAAACTACCCAAAAACTTTTCCTCGGGGTCTCTTCTCTCCCCCCCCCCCACCCCTTCCAAATATGTCTAATGAAAAATAATAGCATGTGGGGATAATCGTGCAAAGAATATAACACAAACCCCAACCAGAGATTGTGATCAAAATGTGGTTGAAACAAGACCTCTAAATCATGAATACAATTAGGCTCCAAAACCAATATGTAAGGAGTAATCATAAGAGTTGCACACCATTAGAATGTTTTAACCAAAAGAATTTTTTTAATTTCAATTGGTTTATATATATATATATAGAGAGAGAGAGAGAGAGAGAGAGAGAGAGTTGATATTAAAATATTTTTTTGTTATTAATATTTTTTTCAATGCCACGTGTCAACTCCATTTTTAGCATGGAAGGAATTACACATCTCTCTTATAATGAGGTTTAGAAAGTTCCTCTTGACAAAATAATATTAACAACAACATAAAGTGCTTCCCAACGCAATAACATTAACAATCGTAGTTAATATGTATATATGTTTTGTGTGTGTGTGTGTGTGTGTGTCCATTGGATGTAGCCTAGGTAGTTGGGAGGAATGATTGTTACCCTCCCCACCCAGGTTCAAATCCTTGGAGTGACATGTTGTTCCCTTTAATGGTTCTATAAAATATTCTTGTTGTTGATCCCCGAATACTTCGAAAATGCTCGGCCACCCCATGTTCTCTTGCAGATTGCATGTAATATATATATATATATATATATATATATATATTGATATTGATATTGAAATGTTTTTTGAATGTCACCTGTCAACCATGTATTGAACATGGAATGAATTACACATAATTGAAAAAATAGACACACACGCAAATATTGGAACACCTAACAATGATCCAAATCCCTCACACACTACTATCCATTCATCAAGAACAAGCGTACATTTATAGCTTGTAGCTCACAAAATACACTTGGACCAACCTCCTACAAAAGTGGATCTGAAACCACTCACATACCAAACATAAATAACCACTCAACAATCTCTACAACAATAATAACCTAATTCATACATCATGCCAATACCACGAGTAACCCATTTCGTCATTATTCTAACACCCCCACTTAATGGAGAAATCATGGGTTATTTACAACTCCTAGAAGATTTATGCATGCTTCAAATTTCATCTTTCCAAAAGGCTTGGTAAAGATGTTAGCTACATTATCACGTGTATTACAAAATGGTGTTGGTGTTCAATATGTTTTTTTCTAGCATGATAGACAGGGTTGTGTGCAAGTTTGATTGAACTTTGATTATCACACTTGAGGATGGTTGGCGTTGCTTGTTCTTTGCCTATATATTCAAGAATGTGTCTCAACCAAACAACTTCACATATTGCACTAGACAAGGCCCTGTATTAAGCTTTTGTTGATGACAATGAAACAATTTCTTGTTTCTTGTTGCTCTGCAACACGACCCCCGTGTTGTAGGAAAATCTCCTTGCGGACAGGTAGATCACCTCTAAGGCTTGACCTTAACCCTAGACAGAAAAATGCTTAACGTGGACACTGACTTCCTTTCAAATCTATCTAAACTAATGCATGAGAAGGAAGGATAACAACAATACCTTTTAATCGACGTTTGTCCCTGCACGCTCCGAGTTGCGCTCCAATACTTTGCTCCTCGCTGAGTTCTGTGGACAAAACAAGATACGACCACTTCCTACTCTATTGACATTAGCTTGAAAACAGATCTATCAATAAATGACAAGTTCATGTAACATCAGACACAAACTAGAAAGAAATAGGCCAAGCGTGTCATATTAATGAGAATAACGACAGCAGTACTTACAATCGTAGATGCGAATGCGACAGCTTCGTCAAGTCCCCTTCGTCTAACCCTCGCCTGAGAGATCCACAACCTGGATAACAACAGCTTCACTGATCACTCTCCTTTGGCTGACTGTAAGTTTCCTCCAAGATCATAAGTTTCATATGTTCAATTCTTCCTCCCCCCTTTCCACCATCATAGAGCTTGTTTATATAGGTTAAGAGGAGCTTAACCTCTTGAGTATGTTTAGAACAAGTTGGGAACCTTCTCCTCAGATCAGGGATCTCTTGATGAAACCAAGAATGCGAATACAACTGCCTCCTAATCTCGAAATATCCTCCCCTTATTTTCCTCAACGGGCCAACTACTGCCTCAGATTAGGCAGCGCTCCCTTAGAAGGGGCATCAGAGCGCTGTAGCGCTCCCTGGTAAGCTTTAGGGGAGAGCCAACGCCTTCAATATGAGCAACGCTCCTTTAGAGGGGGCTAGGGAGTGTTATAACGCTCCCTGATGCCTTATAGGGGAGCGCCAGCACTCCGAAGGCTGATATAGGGGAGCGCTCCCCCTCAAAACCTTTGTTTCAGGGTTCCTTTCAGGTGTCAAGAGTTGTTTGACTTCAGTAAACCAGTTCTCCTCCTTCAAATCAGTCATGTGAGATGTTATAAGTACCTCCTTAGTGTCGTCGTCATGACAACATGTCTGAACATCATTTGCGACACTAGTGACCAACTTGCGACACTTGCGAAAGTTGCAGGGAAAATGCGACACTTACGTCGATTGAGAGGGACAATGCGACACTTATCCAGCTGAGCAATTTTGACATGTAACACCCCGAACCAATATTGAATGCATAGCCCGAGGTTGATTTTATTTCATCAAGATTACTAGCCCAATCTGAGTCAGAAAATCTTGCTATCTCAACATCAAATTCATTGTTATACATACTACCAAAACTAATTGTTCCTTTCAGGTATCAGAGGACTTTCTTTGCATATTTCCAATGGTTTTCATGGGGCTTGGCCATAAACTGGATAAGGATGTTGACTATGTATGTTATGTATGGTCTGGTAGTGGTGAGGTAATTCAAACTTCCCACCAATTGACGATACAAAGTGCCATTTACCTATTTAGTTTCATCATCATTGTATAACTTAGCATTATGTTCCAAAGGAGTAGAAATTGCTTTGCACTCACTCATGTTGAACCTTTTTAGAATTTCCATTATGTATTTACTTTGAGTGACCAGTGTCTTAGCAGGCTCCCTCCAGACTTCAAGTACTAAACAGTAATGTAGCTCACTGAGATCTTTCATCTCGAATTCCTATGACAACTGACTTTTGTTTTTTCAATTAACTATAATTAAATGCTTGTTATGATAAGATCATCTACATACAAGGATATCATAGAAATATTTCCTGCTTCATCTTTCTTAATATACAGGTTAGGATCATTTTTTATTTTCACAAAACCTTCCTGATAAAAGAAAGAATCAATATTTGTGTAATATCCCTAGGTCGAACCCAATTGTAATGTAAATGTAAATGTACTTAAGTTGGTGAGTTGTTTGACACCATTTTTGTATGCACCTTCCATGGTATAGTGTGCACATGTACTATGCAGTAAAATGAGGAAGTGTGCACATTCCAGGATACCACGTGCAACAACTTAAGTGCGCACAATTTTGAGGCCAGGGAGCCTTTGTGTATATGAGGTGTTTTATAGGTTGGTGAGCAATTATTATAAGCTAGGATGATTATGTTTTGAATTAGGTCGGAGAGCCTAGATGTTAAAGGCTAGTGTGCCTATTTTTGTATATGTCTCATCATTAATATAAAATACATCAGTGTGCGCAGACCAACCACAATAAAAGAGTATGGGGGACTAAACTCGACTAGTTAGGGAAAGGGGGGGGGGGATAAAAGTTAAGGAAAAGGGATAATCTAGGGAGCTTAAGCCAAAAAGGAATATTATATTAATATTTCTTAAAGTATAAAGTATGGATAATTATTTTATCTTAAGTTCCAAAGTTGGGGACAAGTGGGCCAAAGTAGCTCCCAACATGACAAGTGTCAAGTTGGGGACATGCATACATATTGTTTGGAATTGGTTCATTTTCCATCATTCAATCATCCATTTAAGCCATACTAGGACCATTCACTCACGCAATCAACTGTCCTCCATACTTCTTTTCATTGTATCTGAACATGTATCCATAGCCATATTGGTTTATGTAGTTGGTTAGCTGGGGAGCTGGATTGAAGAAACGGGTTGTCAGGCCCATGGGATATTGAAGAGGCGGGTTGTCAAGCCCATGATAAATCTCTCTGGGTGAGAGAATTGTTGGGAATTGATTTTCGAAGGTGATAAACTGCAACTATAGGGCTCTGAGACTTCATGTCTGGCATGTTGTTGAAGCCCGGAAAGGAAGTGGGGCAACCGAAGGACTGTTGAGTAGAGAAGGGGCACACTTCCTGGGGTGGGACAGGCATGTGGGGAATGAGGGATTGTAGGATGTTAGTTTGAGTAGGCACCTATGATGTAGTATTTCATATTTTCCATGATCCATTAGCCTGGTTAGGAACCCCTTTAGATGGGTGGAATTTAGTCCTATCTCAGGGGTGAGTCACTGCTGAGAGTGATGAGCAGTGTGGTCTAAGGTTGGGATGTTCGTGGAAGGTCTGCACATAGTTAGTGATATTCTTACCAAGATAAGTGTCAATTGTGTGATAAATTTACATGTTGCATTATTATTTACATGTTTATTTTTATGGGTTTATCCTATGTGTGGTTATAATTGTCTATATATTTATGGGTATTTCCTGTATATGTTGCATGTATATGTTTACTTTCATTTCAATGTGAATCTGTGCATTTACAGATGTATTTGTATGTTTACGTTATATATATATATATATATATATATATATATATATATATATATATATAATATCTGCAAGAGTTCTGTGGGTATATATTTTAATTACATGCAGTTCGAAAAAATTATGTGGCATAGCTCAGTTGGATGTTGAGTATGTTACAGTATGTTCCGCAAAAAGAATGAAAGAGTTTTCTGGAGTAGCATGGCGCGGCCATGGGTGGTCGGGGATGTCACAATATGGTATCAGAGCTTTAGTTTTCAACACTGAGCCTGGATGGGCCGAGCAAGCATATTTGAAGCGAAATGTCACAGAAAATTTATTTCAAAGTGGCCAAATTTCAGGTTGCAGAGCATCCATGGTAAAAAGTAACAGCAATTTGGAGGAATTTGGAAAAAGCCCCAATTTTCACTGTTAAATTCATGAGAAAATTGAGAAATTCGACCATGTGGTGAGATATTATTGATTTAATATCTGTTCTAGCAAATTTAGACCTGGAATTTGTCGAATTTGAAGTTACAGTGAATCCATGATATACGAAGGGATTTTAGTGGTTAAAATTCTCAATTCGTAAATTGAGTTTGGGAGAATTTGTTCCAAAAATGTCAAACCGCAACAATTTGTTGTTGCGGAGGTTGAACTGGTGTTATCGGGGTGAAATTGAACAAATTTCATATTTGTAGAATGTTTATGGTAATTTGGGGAAAAAATTTAAGCAAAAGCCACAATTTCTGTAGCAGAATTCACGAGGAGTTGATGTGCATAAAAATGAATGTGTGCAGGTGGGTGCACTAAAAATGCATGATGTGTAGTAAAAATCTTGTCATATGTAAAAAATTGGGTGTCGTGCAGAAAATATTAGCGTGCTGGTGCACGCACTAAATTTTGGCACCGTGAGGAAAAATGTTTGTGTGCGGTTGTGCGCACTAAATTTTGTCACTGTGCAGAAACGTGTTGGTGTGCAGTTGTGTGCACTAAATTTTGGCACCGCACGAAAAAGTGTTGGTGTGCGGTTGCACGCACTAAATATTGGTGTCATGTGGAAAAATTTTGTTGGGCAGTGTGCATACGCATAAAAAGGTACGCGCAGTGTGGACCCACATAATAATGATGCACATGGTGTGCGTAGTATTGACAAAGCGCAGAGGATTTTTGTGGGTGCATGTGGAATATGAGTATATATTGTCACGCGACAGTTTAGTTAATGGTGCACACAGACTATTGGTGTGTGGTGGGGATGTACTAAACTTTAGCATGGTGCAACGCGTAGAGTGAAATGGGCACGGAATATCAATTTGCGATACAAAAACTGTCTGCAACAAGAATTAGTACCAGAACCAAAACTGTGTGCAGTGGATATTGGCGCGCGACACAAAAGTAGTGCGCACAAGTTATTGGCACAACAGAGAAGTGACGCACAGTGGTTATAGGTCCACAAAAAAGGATTTACCTTGTGTTGTTGCTGCGCATGATAAATATGGGTGTACAGGTTGATATTTGTGCGTGCGAAGTCATTTGGAGGGTGAACAACAGCAGAAAAGAAGTGAATTTCCACGACATTTTATATCATTTGAACGTCATCTTTTTGCAGTGCGTTTTTGAGGCCCTTAAGAGCATTTTTAGCTACTCAAAAATCATGAGAACAAAGTGTACCAAGCTACATTATGTCCTTGCAACTCAAATAAAAGAGCTCGGAGAGATCTTTCTAATGGTGTAAACCGTTCGTCAAATGGAACTTTTATGAGAAAGTTCCAGCACAAACAGTGGAGGGTAAAGTTTAAGACCCAACTAACTTCAAAGAGCCATAGCTTTCTGATTTGGAATCTCATTGAGGTGCAAGAGTAGTCAATGGAAATCTATTGAACCATGGAAGACAATCCCAGAGATGAATTAAATTTTTGGGCATGTTAAAATTGTTTAATATGGAAAAGAAGGTACCTGTAGTATTCTAGACCAAAAGCAAGAATTGTCCTAGAACTTCAGCACGTTGTAACTAGCATCCCGAAGCCCAAAAAAGGTGAAACTTGGACAGGATTTCCAGAATATGTATGTGAAGAAACCTGGTTGAGATTATACGAAAATTCCAATGGAGTAGGTGCAAAAATGCATATTTACAGCGCAGAGTTGCGCCAAGTTGAAGAATGAACATAAAACTTAAAGGGCAATTTTCAAATAACCATAAATTTCTGCTCAAGACTCAGAATTGAGCATGGGAGAAGGCATTGGAAAGGTGTTGGATATTGGAATCTAAATATCCACCCATAAAATTGATCTAGGCATTTAAGGAACAAAACCCAATTTACATGGAGAAAGAAGGGATGAGACCATGAATATGGTAGAGACCATTAAAAATTTGCAGAAGGATGTCCAAAGCCATAAAGCTGATAATGAAAGTCTCATGAGAGCCAAGGAGTGACAAGAGGACTTCAACATGAAGTTAATGAAGAGCTTGAAAAAAATAGAAAAAAAATGGATAAGGAGAGTGGCTCAAGCAAATCTGGAAGTCATAGGTCTCCTAATGAGAAAAGAAGAACCAAAAGTTTTAGCAGACATCATTGTCACTCCCCGAGGCATTCTAATAAAAGAGCACACAACAGCTCAAGTCCATGCCCTGTTAGGAAGCATAAGAGGTATGGAGTGGATGAGATACGAGGAGAAATGAACAAAATTAAACCTCCTACATTTGATGGAGTTCACAAGAAAGATGAAGATGCAGAGACATTGTTGTTGGGCATGAGAAAATATTTTCAATTGCATAATTATTATTCTCATGCAGAAGGTAGAATTTCCATCTATCAACTCAAGAGAAAGGCATCCATGTGGTGGGATCATCTTGTGAAAGTGCAACACATTAAAGAGAAATGTGTTACTTGGAGAGAATTCAAGAAGTATTTTGAAAAGAAATACTTGACTAAGAGATACTATGACAAGAAAATGAAAGATTTCTTTGAACTCAAGCTTGGGGGTATGACCATAGATGAATATGAGAGAAGGTTTTTAGAACTACTGAAGTATGTCTCTTTCATCAAGGATGAGACAGTTAAGATTCAAAGATATTTGAGTGGATTTCCATCATTCATCAGTGACAAAATATAGTATGATGATCCCAAAACACTGGAGGAGACCATAAGGCGAGCTAAATGCCTATATGATCAGCAAAAAGCAAGGCCAACTTTCCAAAAATCTTGGGAAGACAAAAATAAATTCAATATGGATTAGAGGAAGAAGGGAAATAAGCCACCATTCTTTAGAGATAATACTCAGGGACAACGAACTTCTAGAGAACCCAGAATGATTGAGACAGGGGATCAAAAGCCAAGGCAGCCACCTATTCAATGTCGGGGTTGTAAAGGAGATCATATGTTCAGATACTTTCCTTACAGAGGTGAAAAAGTAAAGATTGTTCACAATGTACAGCAAGATGAAATAGTGGAGGACATGGGCAGAAATTTACCAAGGATCTATGCATCCCTGGACAATAAGCATGCATAGTATCAATCACATATGATTGAAGTGGAAGGTATGATCGACAACCAAACCATTTTTATTTTAATCGATTCAGGAGCTAGCCATAGTTATATATATCTGAAGATGGTGGAAAGTTTTCATTTTCCAAGAAGAAATCATGGAACATCTTGGTTGGTGCAGCTGGCTACCAGAGCCAAAAGAAAAGTTAATGAGATGGTTAAGTCATGTCTTATGGACATGAATGGACTGAACACCATGGCAAATTTGAACATCTTTCCTTTAGGTTCCTATGACTGTCTAATTGGGATGGATTGGTTGGACTAGCATCATGCTATCCTAGACTATCATAACAAGGAATTTACTTGCTTGGATGAGGAAGGGAGCCTAAGGAAAGTGCAGGAAATTCCTAGGGCAGTGACCATCAGAGAAATTTCAGCATTGTAGCTGAAGAAATGTTACATAAAAGGGTGTCAAATATTTGCAGCCCATATGGAGGAGACATATAAAGATAAGGTGTCAAATTTGGAAGATCATGCGGTCCACGAAGGTTTTGAAGATGTGTTCAAGGAGGTACCGGGACTACCCCCAAAGAGAGATATTGATTTCTCTATAAATTTAATGCCTGGAGCAGCTCCAGTATCAAAAACTCCTTACAAAATGAGTACACCAAAGCTGAAGGAGTTGCAAATGA
Organism: Picea engelmannii; assembly: GCA_009831015.1. Classification (NCBI taxonomy): domain Eukaryota; kingdom Viridiplantae; phylum Streptophyta; class Pinopsida; order Pinales; family Pinaceae; genus Picea; species Picea engelmannii. Next base: position 490,885 of record ML781334.1, read on the forward strand.
AACATGAAGAAATTATGAAGAAGGGGTATATACGCCCAAGTTTTTCACCTTGGGGTGCCCCAGTCTTGTTCGTGAAGAAGAAAGATAGGAAATTAAGATTGTGCATTGATTTCAGACAGTTGAATAAAGTGACTGTAAAGAACAAGTATCCTCTGCCAAGGATTGATGACCTATTTGATTAATTGAAGGATGCAAAGATATTTTTGAAGATAGATATTAGGTCAGGATACCATCAGGTAAGGATTAAAGAAGATGATATCAGCAAGATAGCCTTCAAGACAAGGTATGGTCATTATGAGTTCACAGTGGTGCCATTTGGGTTAACAAATGCGCCAGTTGTTTTCATGTGCTTGATGAATGGTGTTTTCCGAGAATATTTAGACAAGTTTGTCATAGTATTTTTGGATGACATCCTTGTATATTCCAAGTCAGAAGAAGAGCATGAGCATCATTTGAGGATGGTGTTGCAAGAATTAAGGGAGCATCAGTTGTATGCCAAATTAAGGAAGTGCTCATTTTATCAAAGGCAAATTCATTATTTGGGACATATCATTTCAGAGGATGGGATAGCAGTAGATCCTGAGAAGATAGAATCCATTAGAGAATGGTCAGTGCCAAAGAATGTGATAGAGGTCGGATAATTCATGGGCCTTGTAGGCTACTACAAGAGATTTATTGAATGATTCTCAAAAATTGCACGCCCAATCACTTCCTCACAAAAGAAGGGTGTGAAGTTTCAGTGGACATTGGATTGTGAAAAGAGTTTCCAACACTTGAAACAATTATTGACAAGTGCTCCAATACTAAGAATTGCATACCCAAATGAAGACTTCATTGTTTGCACAGTTGCATGTAAAGAAGGACTTGGTAGAGTCCTCAGTCAAAATGGGTTTGTTATATGTTGTGAATCAAGGAAGTTGAAGGAGCATGAAAGACACTATGCCACTCATGATTTGGATTTGGCATCCATAGTGCATGCCTTGAGGAAATGGATACATTACCTCATGGGGAAAAGGTTTGAGTTGAGGATGGACCATAATGGTTTGGAATATTTATTTGATCAACCAACTCTAAATGTTAGGCAAAGCAGATGGTTAGAATTTCTAAGTGAATATGACTTTGATATAAAGCATATCAAGGGGAAAGAGAACAAAGTGGTTGATGCACTCAGCAAAAGAGTGCATGAAATGCATGCTACAACCATTAGCATGTACCAATCAGATTTGAAACACATAATTATAGAGGCTGCCAAATCAGATTTGCAATACAAGGAATTAGTGGCAAAATTACAGTAAGGTAATTTCCAGTAGAAAATTGAAGAATACAAGCTAGATAATGATGAAATTATGAAGTACAGGGGAAGAATTTATGTACCAAATTCTCAGGAATTGAAAAATATGATATTGAGGGAAATGCATAATGTACCTTATGTTGGGCACCGAGGTTATCAGAAAACTATTGCAGCTATCAAAAGCCAATATTATTGGTTAGGCGTGAAGAAAGAAATTGTTGATTTTATTGCCAAATGTTTGGAATGTCAAAAGGTAAAGGATGAGCATAGACACCCAGATGGTTTTCTACAACCATTACCCATTCCTGAGTGGAAATGGGAAGTTGTAGCAATGGATTTCATCACCAAAGTGCCCAAAACAAACAAGCAACATGATTCTATCATGGTAGTGGTGGATAATCTTACAAAATCTACCCATTTTATTCCAGTTAAGCTCACTCACAAGGCATCCAACATTGTTGATGTTTATATGAGAGAAATATCTAGATTACATGGCATACCCAAGACAATTGTGTCTGACAGAGATCCAAAATTTACCTCAAAATTTTGGAAAGGATTATTTAATGGATTTGAAACAAATTTCAATTTTAGTATAGCTTATCATCCAGAATCATATGGACAAACAAAGAGGGTGAATCAAGTGATTGAGGATATTTTGAGGATGTATGTGATGGATAAACCATCAAAATGGGAAGACTACCTACACTTTGTAAAGTTTGCTTATAACAATGGGTACCAAACATCTCTAAAGATGAGCCCATTTGAGGAAATTTATGGAAGAAAGTGCAACACACTGGTAATTTGGGATAACCCAGCAGATAGAGCAATGGTTGGGCCATATTTGCTTACGGAAATGGAGGAGAAAATGTTGAAAATAAAACAAAATTTAAAGTTATGCTGACAAGGGAAGAACTCACAGGGAATTTAAAGTTGGGGACCACGTATTCTTGAAAGTGAGGGCCAACAGAAGTTCCCTGAAGTTGGGAAATTGTTCAAATTTGGCAGCTCGCTATTGTGGGTCATTTGAAATCCTAGAGAGGATTGGTCTAGTAGCTTATATGATTGTATTGCCTGGATCTATGTCTGTTCATAATGTATTCCATGTATCATTGCTCAAGAAATATATACCTGATGTTAATCATGTTATTGATTTGAATTTTGATTCAGGTGGAGTAAGAAGGCACTTTCCAAGTGCATCCGGTATGCATTCTGGACCAGAAAATAAAATAGCTATGGAATCAAGCCATAGGTCTTGTAAAGGTTCAATGGACCTGGTATGGACCTGAGGACGCTACTTGGGAGCATGAGGATGCAATGCGGGAAGAATACCTACATCTTTTTTAGGATTTTGGAAATTTTGTTGTATATGTGCACATAATGCACTGAGGACAGTGCATAAATAAGGGGAGGGGATTGTAATATCCCTAGGCCGAACCCAATTGTAATGTAAATGAAAATGTACTTAAGTTGGTGAGTTGTTTGACACCATTTTTGTATGCACCTTCCATGGTATAGTGTGCACATATACTACGCAGTAAAATGAGGAAGTGTGCACATTCCAGGATACCACGTGTAACAACTTATGTGTGCGTGATTTTGAGGCCAGGGATCCTTTGTGTATATGAGGTGTTTTATAGGCTGGTGAGCAGTTATTATAATCTAGGATGCTTATGTTTTGAATTAGGACAAAGAGCCTAGATGTTAAATCTCAGTGCACCTATTTTTGTATATGTCTCATCATTAATATAAAATGCATCGTTGTGCGCAGACCGACCACGATAAGAGAGTATGGGGGACTAAAATCCACTAGTTAGGGAAAGGGGGGGGCTAAAATTTAAGGAAAAGTTCTAAGATAGGGAGCTTAAGCCAAAAAGGAATATTATATTAATATTTCTTAAGTATAAAGTATGGATAATTACTTTATCCTAAGTTCCAAAGTTGGGGACAAGTGAGCCAAAGTAGCTCCCAACATGACAAGTGTCAAGTTGGGGACATGCATACATATTATTTGGACTTAGTTCGTTTTCCATCATTCAATCATCCATTCGAGTCATACCAGGACCATTCACTCACGCAATCAACTATCCTCCATATTTATTGTCATTGTATCTGAACCTGTATCCATAGCCATACTGGTTTATGTAGCTGGTTAGTTGGGGAGATAGATTGAAGAAGTGGGCTGTCAGGCCCATAGGATATTGAAGAGGTCGCTTTTCAAGCCCGTGAACAATCTCTCTGGGTGAGATAATTTTTGGGAATTGATTTCTGAAGGTGCTAAACTGTAGCTATAGGGCTTTGAGACTACCTGTCCTACATGTTGTTGAAGCCCGGAAAGGAAGTGGGGCAGCCGAAGGACTATTGAGAAGAGAAGGGGCACACTTCCTTGGGTGGTTCAGGCATGTGGGGAATGAGGGATTGTAGGCTGTTAGTTTGAGTAGGCACCTGTGACAGAGTCTTTCTTGTTGTCCATGATCCATTATCCTAGTTAGGAACCCCTTTACCTAGGTGGAGTTTAGTCTTAGCTCGAGGGTGAATCACTACTGAGAGTGATGAGCAGTGTGTTCTAAGTCTGGGAGGTTCGTGGAAGGTCTACACACAATTGGTGATATTATTACCAAGATAAGTGTCAATTGTGTGATAAATTTACATGCTGCATTATTATTTATGTGTTTATTTTTATGGGTTTATCCTATGTGTGGTTATAACTGTCTCTATATTTATGGGTATTTCCCGTATATCCTGCATGTATACATTTATTGTTATTTCAGTGTGAATTT